>CP053161.1:10999750-11599750 GCA_014607495.2 Carposina sasakii
AAAGCCTGTATAAAACAAAACAACGTTTAATACACTCGTGTAGGTATTAATATTATTTACTAGCAATTAACGCTCTCGAAAGTGAAAAATGTCCGTGAATCAGCGGCCAGTCTCGCCAAGTACCATTATAATATAATACAAACACATTATAGGTACTCGTAGTAGGAATAACACGGCGGAATCTTACAGCGAAGACGTAACAGGAAATTATACATACTCTATATATATAGATAACTCACAGCAAGGTCGTCAACGATTTGTATTCGTCTCGTTTTATATATCTAGATATAATAATAATGGATAACTGCTGCTGAATTAGATCATGGCTGATACGGGGCTTCACATGAGCTGCATCTCTTTAAGTGCATATCGTAAAAGGTCCACTGTAATGACCCTAAGAGCTCGTTTCCACTTGTCTGCTGTCGGGCTCGGATTTTATCGGATGTTTCAGTGGGCAGAACATTCCACATCAAGCTAGTGTTCGGCTCCGACATCCGACAAAGTGTGAATAACTTCACAATCAAGTGTGAATAATGTGCTTCTACGAAACATACGTTAAAAATCCGAGCCCACAGCCGACAAGTGTTAACGTAACGAGGGGTAACAAACACAGTTCACTCGACGATGAGCTGAAACTTGTCACTGATCTTATAAATATGGGCCGCTATGTTTAGCATACAGCGGGGCTGTAGATAACCTTCGTCATGCTGTAGTTCTGGCTACTCCTATTTGGGAACGCAGTCGTGTGCATATGCAATATGCATGTAAGAATTAAAGGATATGCTAAATAAAATAGCACCTATTTATATCAAGGAAAAGTAAATGAATTTGTATTTGCCCGGTTTTAAATACATCTATGTATTTGCTATTGCATGCATATAAACTAAATAAAAAAGCTTTGAGCAAATTCCTTGCATAATTAAATCAATAGGTATTGTCTATAATAAAAATCGCGTATATAGACAGAAAAAATTGCCTTGTCCTGAATGATGACTGACTGATGTATCAACGCAACGCTGATCTTAGAAACCTGCAACTTGGAAGTGTGATCTTTGTATGACGTAGGCATCATATTAAAAAGCTCTGCTCTTGTTGTCTCATAAGTTGGTCTACTGAGAATGAATATAACATACCTACCTACAAAATAGACAATACTCCGCTGATGTCATACAAACATACATACTTAATTATAAAGTAATTAATAACATGTGCGTCATGTGAAGGCATTATTTATAATGTGTCAAATGTACGCGTGAAAGTGAATATAAAAATGGATTGATAACAAACAACAGTTCGCCTAGATAAGGAGCCTTGAACACGGATGTTTTCTTAATTCTCCCGACAACGAGCGTTTTCGTGCGAATTAGCAGATTGTATAGGTTTGTATTGATACAAATGCTGTACGCATTAATACGCACGTTTGTATCGTTACATTGCGCGTTTTTAACATACAAGCGCGCAATAATGTACAAAATAACGCGTCGACGGCCCTACGTTTGCTAGCACGTAACCATTGCGTTCAAACGCGCGTTAAAAAGCGGCCAAGTACGAGTCGGACTCGCCATGAAGGGTTCCGTATGAAAGGTAAATTGTAGTTACGATTTACGACGTATTAAAAAAACTACTTAGGCGATCTCCGTTCAAACCAATTTCGTTGGAAGTTTGCATGGTAATGTAATCATATAATTTTTTTAGTTTTATCATTCTCTTATTTTAAAAGTTACGGGGGGACACATTTTACTGACACTATGGAAATGTCTCTCGCGCAAACTATTCAGTTTAGAAAAAAAATTATATTAGAAAAGCTCATACCATTTTTGAACCTATACATAGACACCACACATGTATGGGTTTTATTAAATGCAAAAAATAAATTGAGTTTCAGTTCAAAGTATGGGGAACCCAAAAATGTATTGTTGTTTTTTTTTACTTTTGTGTGAAAATCTAATACGGTTCACAGAATACATCTACTTACCAAGTTTCAACAGTAGGTATCGTTTTTATAGTTTCGGAAAAAAGTGGCTGTGACATACAGACGGACAGACAGACAGATATGACGAAACAAATGAGGTTTCCATTTTTTTGCCGTTGGCTACGGAACCCTAAAAACGTCGTGTGCATCATGCACAGTGCATGCCTGCATGCATTCAGGTTGTCAGATATTGTAATTTAATCTTATCAACAACATGCTTTAAAGGTGAAGGTTAGGTAGGTACGAGTAGGTACGTACTTACGTTATTTTTTGTTCATTTAACAAACTATGTACCGAAATAACTTTCTCTGTGACCATTTGGTCACAATCGTTTAAGAATAGGTACAAGTAACGGTCTTAAATAATGAATATTAATAACAGTTCTTACTATTCGGCTTAAAAACTTCATACATGTACGTTGGCTAGATAGAAAATGAAGATGTCTCTCTTACTTGATAACTCTTATAATCCAATTTTAAGCCCCATTATGTCCTAACTAAATAATAACTTAGTTCCATATAGATTTAAATTATAGACATTTTTACTTTTCCTTTTTTTTTTCTTATAGACCCCTTCGAAAGTTAACTGATTCTGGTGGACCCCCTACAGGCCTACGCCACATACGAATTAATTGTTAACCCCCATTTTTCACGTCAACGTAGACCCCGTCAAGTCTCCTGTGGACCCCTGGGGGTCCACCTGGACTACTTTGGGAACCACTGCTCTAGAGCCTGAGAATATGACCTTTCTACTACGCATACTTTACACAGATTTGTTTTGCCGACATTGTTTTTTTCCGTGGGGTAAGCACGAACCTTTTTACGCGGCGTAACGCTAGCGACTCGCTAGCAAAATCTATGGGAAATGACAGTTTGACGCTAGCGTTACGGACTATCGAGAGGTCCGTGCTTACCGCACATCCACTACTAAACAGAAAACACTCACCGGATTATACTGCAGTGCCGTGACATAAGCTTGCACCGCTTGCTCCATATCCCCCGCAGCCACCAGCGCGGCTGCCAGTTGATGTACCCATCGATAAAGTCAGGCTTCAGGCGTACCGCGTGCCTGTAGTTTTCCAACGCCTCTTGAAGCTGGCCCCTCTCTTTGTACACGTTCCCCAGATTGCTGGAACAAGTTTGAATTTTAAATCCTTTGTTCCTATAAGCGCAAAGCATTTTAGGTAACTTGCAGTCTCGCGCCTCGCATTTTCGCTGTCGCATTGCTACAGCTTTGCTACTGCAATTTAATTGGACAAATTGGATAATAGCCTCAGCTTTGCTACTGCAATTAAGGTAATAACCCTGCCGAACACTTTCGATAGCCGATAGCGACGAGGGTTGGCGTAAAAATAAACGTCAAATACTTGGCAATATGAGTTTCGAAAGTAACCATTTTGTGCTGACCCCATCATAAATAATGGAATAAGTGCAAGAAGATGATGAAGATTAGACGCGACGAATTCTAGCCTTTGGCTGTGAAGATATACCCAGATTTACATAATGTTTTCATAATGCTTATGGTTTTGGTCACCAAACTAATCAAATAAAATGTATCTATGCCTAAAAGTTTATGTGACTGAAACAGGTAATTAAGGTAAGGAAACCTTTGACTAGGTACATAAACCAAAACATTAGGCACATACCTACATATACCTGCTAGTTTAATAATAGCTTGTATGTAAGCTATAATAGTGGTCTGTAGATGCCAAATCATTTTAATTTATAGCACATAGCACAACATGTCTGAGAAACTGCTGTTTAAAAATAAACATTGGCAACACATTCTAAACTATTAGAATCTTGATTTGATGAAAATAAGATGAAATTTTAAACACACATACATATAGGATAAGATAACATCTTATCTGTTCATACTGTGAACATAAGGAACTTTCTCTTTTAGGAAGACATGGAAATTATGGGCATGGTACTTGAAGTACTTCTCAATTGAAGGCATTTGTATCTGTTTCTTCAACTTCCTGTTAAATACTGGAATATGTGATAGATAACTATAAGGAAAAAAATAAACATCTTCTCATTATCACTGAGAATTTTACATACACACAAACATTATATCACACCTGTTTTCTGGAAAGTTAGAGAGATATCAGTGATTACCCTTTGCTACAATGAATTTTAACTGTGATATTATACTAACAAAATGTGTACCTACATAATAAATCATGCCCTATTAGTAATCTGTCACATTACCATGCAAATTAATATTGTGCAAATATTTTTTGTACTATGGAAGTGTACAATGGAAAAATACTGTATATTTATTGCTTTGATCTGTTGTTTACCATAATCTTAGACCACTTAAGTAATCTATACCAATACAGGTTCTAGTGTAGGATTCGCAGTAAAAACTAAATATTGTTGAATGTATTTTTGGACTATACCCTCAAAATTGTTCAGAAGTGGCACCATGTGGTTCTGTCGGCCCATGGTGCTCTGCCTACCTCATAAGGGATTAAGGTGTGATTATATGTATGTATGTATTTTTGGAATTAAACCCCTTTTTACTTTTACTGAAAAGAAAATGTTCCTAATTGTTGTTTCCCTTCCCATTCATCTCACTAGAATTACAAGATGACTCAAATTTGAGATGGCTCTAATGAAATTTTCAGTGTGTGATTCAGGAGGTTCAGGGAAAGTTTAAAAATGAAATTGTACTCAGCAAAGCTGCAAATCCATTGCTGTATCAGTGAGAAGATGCTGAAGGCTATTAGCAAAATTATAATGTGGCCTTTCCATCAGAGATAATGGAAATACAGTGGAATCCGTTTAGAATGACATAGAAGGGAATTGAGAACAATAAGTGGAGGTCATACAAAACGTTTTGTAAAAAAAACCTATTTTATAATATGTGCTTGTATAGATCAAGCTAGAAATTCAAGTTTCAATTGCTGAGATTTGGTGTTTTTTTACTAAATGACATGACAATGACATTTCGTCGTCTAGTATGGGGGGTTGTGGTTGTGTTGTCTAGTGGAAAAACGCCGAATGAACCAATATTCAAACTGTCCGTCATTCAAACTAAATAAAAATGGTCATAATTAATAGGCGACATGTCACTGTAAACAAAGTCACTATAGCTGACTTTTTACAAAGAATTTTATATGAAAACTAAAGTTTGTTGTGTAATTGTGTCATTATAAGCGGTAGGTCAATATAGGCGGAGTCACAATAAACAGATTCATTACCTTCATAGACCAATGTGTATGGTTGGGGGATATAACAAACATGCATCTATAGTAATGTAGCATTAAATCACATAGCACATCTGAGGTGGTAAGGTCATAAGCTTATTTATTTCACACCAAAACCTTTACAAACCTGTAAGCTTCAGCCAACAATGGGTTCTGCTTAATTGCCAGTGTGGAGAAATGTGCAGACTTGTCAAGTCGGCGGCACTGGAAGTGAATGGAGGACAGGAGCAGCAGGACACCTGTGTTTGTGCTGTCCTGTCTCCAAAGCTGCATGCAGTGATGCTCTGCACTCTCATAGTCGCCGCTTTGATATTCCCGATGGGCAAGCTCCAAAAGGCCTGGGAATAGTGTTATGATACAGTCAGTCTCAATTATTTCACATCTGGAACTCAATTTAAGCCAATGGACTGAATTATAGTTGGGTTACAGTAAGGTTTTGTAATAAATAATAAGTTTAGACAAAGTGTTGAATAACTTTGAAGTTATCACACAAATACCAGATTAGCAATAGCCTAGCTACACTGGTTATGATGGTGCTTAGTAGGTAGTTATTACATTGTCTGCTTAACTTATAAATACAATTTAAATTTTTCAACATTGCTTTTATGTGTGTAGTGCACCAACACCACTTTGTTATATAAACTGTGTCACCAATACAACAAGCAAAAATTGATATAAAACACTATCTCAGGCACCTCATAATTTCTTCATAGGTCCAACGTTAGTAACACTATATTTCATGACTAAAATTCAGAGCTCGCAGGGCTCAGACATTTCATTCAGAGCAGCGTGTCTAGGTGTAAGCCTCTCTGAATGATTATAAAATGCAACTAACCTGCGGTAGATATTTGTTGAATATCAGACATCTTCAATATAACGGCGTTTGCGGGAACTCCAACAATTTGTTGAGGCTGAGTGGTCACAGCTTGTGGCACGGCAACATTCGCTTGAGGTTGCATTTTGGTTATCATAGTTCAATCACAAACACATTAACACACATGTAAATACAGCAACAACACAACCAAAATCCATTTAATGTGGAGACAAGTAATTAGTTAGTTAATCCATCATAACATAACTTCAAGATGATTTTACAAAATGCAAAATGCACGAAAAACGACAAGACGACGCGGCTGCAGATGGCGGAAGTTGCGTAAATAGTGATGTATGGAGGTTAGTACCGCCCAGCCGAATACTTTTTGACGAAGTCAAATATATCGATAAATTTACCTTTCCTACTCTACTGATCTTAATAAAATTATCAAAACGTTTTTGGTCAAATTTCACTTGTGCTCCGGCCACATTGTCGCGACAACGCGAAGAGTTCGTCCTATCGCGAATCATCATCGCGACACAAAATGTACTTCGCGCCAGTGTCGGTAAATTGCCGCACATCAAAGGGTTTTATCGCGACAAAGTTCGTGTAGTTGGCCACACTTTGCATGCTTGAGTAGAGCTGGGTCGGATTAGGTAAAAATCGTACATGTTCCACCTAATATTAAATTTAAAAATACCTGTTCCTAATATTTATGCAGTATGGCCGTTCCATTACTATTAAGTTATCCATTACGTATTAGATAAATACGTAGAATTAATTAATAATTAATTAAGTGAATATTTAGTATCGGTTTTCGGTGACTGATCCATTACCAAATAAATAACCTACGTATAAAGAATAGTTGTGGAAATAAAAAATATCGTGATAATAGCAAAATGCGCTTTTTATATTAGGTAAAATTTTTTATATTTAGTTATATTTGTTTTTAGTTTGTATCACATATTTTGTTTTAAATAAAGTATTTTAATTTTGAAAAAAAAGCAAATAAGTAGGTCTGAACCCGGATTCGAACCAGGAATAGGTATTTGGTTTCAAGTTCGTTCGATTTGCCATCTGATCTATTATAAATTTGTTAGAGGTGGCGAAATTTACCTTCGTATTCTAATGATATTATAGTATATTGTAGTATGTATTGCTGCTAAATAATAACATTGAAACTTATAGTCTAAGCCTTACGGTTGTTTTCTCGATACGTTGTATTGGGTACCGACTAGTATTGAAAAATACCTAATCCACGTACTTATTCCAATATTTATGCCTCACCTCTACGGTTCGAGGTTGTCGTAACAACAGGGATTTCTATGCGCGACAACGCAAAGTTTTTATAATGTGGCCAAGCGCTTCGTCGTAAAGTCAACACGAAGTTTTATCGCGACAACGCAACACGAATCTTGTCGCGACAATGTGGCCGGAGCATTAGGTAATGTAATCACCACGTCTGTCGTCGTAGTAGATTATTAAACCAACTACAGCTTGTGTGCTTTTAAATTAATTTCTTTGTATAGCCCCTCAGGCTGTATGCCCTATGCGTCCTCGGCGGCTGCCTGCCAGATACCAGGAGTAGGTATACGGCCTCTTTTGTAAAGTTCATTTTCTTTTTAATATTTTGTTTTTTTATGACACTTGTTGTTGTCAATTTTGAGTGGAAGAAAAATGTACTTTTTTGCGTTGTAGGTTTAAAATGTGCTTTTTATATTTATTTTAAATAGTTATTAATGGGAAATAAATAATAACAAGAATATGTACGTGATTCTTTTTAACTACACCGAACCCCTTTGGATTATATAGGAGGAATCCATAGAATCCATAACATCTATATAGACAGAGTCTATCTGTATTTCTATACTCGATACCTCTATATTTGAAGACTTGGCCACTAGCCAAAATTCTTTTAAGCAAATAAAATAACGGTATTGTGTTACTGATAAATTTTATCGACAGTTTTAGTCTCTAAAGGAAATATTTCATTATGACAGCAGAGTTATATCCGGTCAAATGTTAATTTTTTTTATAATAAAATTATAATAATTCATAAAAGTTACGTTCAATTAGTCACAGAATATTAAATAATAATTAACATTTAGGTATAATAAAAAAAATCCTGTATTTGTTGAATACAAGTACCTATAATTGCAATTGGAACGAAAACGATAAATGTAATGCCTTCGTTGTCCTCACTTGATAAAAAAAAACTACGAATTCTTTTTATTCTCACCGATTCCCTAAAAGGGAGTCATCGCACGCCTTTGATGATTAATTTTTAAAATAAAAAGATATGGGCAAAAGTGCTGCTGTCCTCTTTTCCTTAGTTAGACTCCACTCCCCTTAGTTATAGTCGTGGTTATTGTGGACTCCACAATCTAGATATCATAGGTATAGCTAGGGCCTAGGGTATAGCAATAGAGGAATAGGAGGTTAAAAGATGTTATATATTGCTAGTGTCATACTAACTGGCCTCGATATCTATGGCCTCGGTGGTCTCGATGCACCTTTAGACATTTCGGTGCCTCACAATTCCAGTCCTTGACACTTAGATTGTATTACTGTAATGTACTACATTACTAATGTGCTGTAACGTACAGTAATGCTATGGTAAGTATAGCATATTTGATCTGAAGCTAAGCCATAAAACAAAAGTAAAACACAGGTCTTAGGAAATATAAAAATATATTTGACATTCCAAAAATATCACACTCTGGATGGACGGAATAGGTAGGTACTTAAAGATATAAAACTTAGCTTAGAGAAAATACATTAATTAATACTGAGATTCAATAACTTAACAAATATGAACATGATATTTTTAAAAAGTGCACTTATTTGTTTTTGCTGATAGATATATCCTCGATATAAAGAACAACGGACGAAGTGTTATCACTACAACTACACAGATTGAAACATCACAGTAAGCACACGCTATCCACACATACATACAAACCATAGTAAGCTCGGCGCCTACCAGAAAATATGCACCAATACAAAATGCGCCGCCATTACTGTGCTTCAATCTGCGCAGTGACAGTACTCTGTACTTTGTTGTTTATACTTTCGTGCTTGACATAACTAAAAGATAATTAAGTAGTATCAATTGTGATTTATAAGGTCTGACTTTAATAGCAACAACATTACCTAGGCTCTCCTGTACCAATAGGTATATAGGTATACAGGGTGTTTTTGGGTTTGCCATCGTTTACGAGGGATACGCCCTCTAAAGTAAGTTTATGCCAATAAAAATTATAGGGGATTTATTTTAATTTTCTAGAATTTTTTCAAATAATGGAGCAACTTGCTTAACATCAGGCAGAATGGCGGTCAAATGTTTGCCTAGCTAATTGTAAAAATAACTAGCACATTGTCCAAAGGAAGTATTTGGTGAGACGATGGACTCTAGTTGGCCATATTGGGTTTCAAATTGACCTATTCTAAATAGGACAATAGGTAAGCATTCCAGTCATACACATAGCAACTAGCGTCCCATCATCCAAAAGAACTATTTGATGATTAAGAATGAAACGGACCCTAGTCGATATTGGATTTGAATTCTCTATTACTGAATTCTCTACCTATTCTAAATAGGACAAGAGGTAAGCTATTTCAGTCAGGTCTTGAGGTACCGACTCGTGGTAACAGACGTATAATTCACGCGGCTCCGGTTCACTGAACACTCGTCTGAAATTCAAAAAAGTATACATATAAGTAAAAAGTGTATAAGTATATCACTATCTTGGTCATATTGGTATGGAGTAAGAGAGATAGAAAACAAATATATTGCGAGAGCTGATCAGCATCCTTGAGAATGTTCTCGAAGATATAGGAAACGGTAAACTAAGGCTTAAAGCGGATGTTGAAATACATATATATATATATACACGGCTGTATTCCCGAAATGATAATCATAAAGACCCCACAGTCACATTTAGTAGCCAACCAATCAGATTATGGCGTGATGACGTGATATTATAAAAGTCAGAACAACGGCACTACGTGATTGGTCGAATAGATCAAATTGAAAACTCACACTAGCTCTTTGGTAGAACAATAATTAAATCATAGGAGGCGCTTCGTGACGTTAAAAGCGTAGGTACCCTGTCGTCATTATACAAAAAATGCGATGATCAAAGTCATAGACAAGAACTTGACACGTTATGTAGCTTTTTAACTTAGTATCATGATCCAAAGGTAGTCAAGGAGCAAAGCAAAGATAACCAAATTGATGTTTGCTTTGTGTGACGTTTAGCATTTTGAGGTACCTGCATCTGTCTCTTTCTTACTTTTATGACTTGAGTGATGAATTTTCACAGTTTTCATCACATTTACTATGAGGTAAGTATTAATAATAACAACAACCATAAAAATCACATTTACTGTAACATATATAAGAAAAAAGAGACAACTACATTAGTTAAAATTCAGTTACTTATATGCTTTAGTCATTGTTCTGAGGGTAGTAATAATATTTATCTACCATTTCGAAACTCACCCTACGACCCAAAAAAGGTAAGGCTCGGTAGTTTTCTTAACAACAGTACTTTGGGCTAGTATAGAGGGCGGCACTTGAAACAATAAGCCGCATTCCTTTACAGCCACTAGTATTTTGTTTAGTGGTTGCGAGGGGGCGTGGTTACTTTTGAATCTGGAACAACCAAGGAACTTTAACATATTCTACAAACTGGAATGTACATAAGAAATTAATAAAGTATGCAAACATATCGCCTCTTCGAAGAACAACGTGATATTTTATAAACCACTGCTTTATGAGAAGTTACGCTGTTCTGGCGAAGAGGCGATATACGCGCAGCTGCATTTCCAAAAAGGGGGTAGCCAGAACTGCAGGATCATAAGGGAGATTCCAAAGCCACGTTTATCATAGCGGGGACAGATGTTAATGAAAAATAAATATTCACACACTTCACAACACATTGACCTAGTCCCACACTAAGGTCTTGTGTCTCAATAATCAGTGGCAAGTTGCTAGCCCATGCCCGAGCTGGTAATTTATTACGCTATATTACCTACCTTATATTATGCTGCAACATGTCATGTATCCGTCTACAAGCAGACCGGAATGTTTGCACGATGTACGAATACACCGCGTTATTAGCTCGAGCCTCGATATTCTTCACTGGAGCCAATAAGATGCCCTTTTCCGATTCCAACTGTACGTAATGGAATAACACGTTTTCATCGCCCGCTGTTATTCTGCGAACGTAAAGAAAAACTATTTAAAAAACTGAATATGAGTGAAGACTAGATAACCTCATTTATTTTAAAAAAACCCGACAGTGTAAAAATTTTGACCTATTGTCACTTTCAGGACTAATCTAATGATACCTCCGTTTAGACTTTGTGCCAAAGAAACATACCTACATCCTACATACATACCTATACACTTGAAATACATAACGCTCCTTTTGGCGTAGTCGGGTAAAAAAGCTACATTCGTGTGTATTTTTAAAGTTAATGATATATCTAGTATTTACATACCTATGTGTTGCTGCTTGATTAATATTATTAAGCAATGATTTCCTTATATCTGATAGGTCTATACTGCTACTGACTCTGCTGCCGTCCTTAAAACAAAGAAATATTCCTTTATGAATGTAAAGACGGGTAAATAAAAGGTCCACAGCAGGCAAGAATCAGACAGTGATTACAAGACTAGTTGTCGCTGGCGGAATCGTGTCACGAATGCGGCGTGCACTTGCTTATAAAGGCTAATGGATCGTTATTATAGTCCAATCCGACATAAGGTAAACGTAATGTAATGTAACGTATGTAATATATGCACAGAAATCGCCAACTGTAAAAATAAGACATAGTAGGGCTGCGCTTCCACCAGAGATGTTGCATCGTTGCTAATCCGCCTATGGGTTATACCTATGAAATGTGGCTGTACGATATCCTTGGTGATCCAGCAGTTCTGCAGTGGCAGAGTGCAGAGGCATCCTCCCGTCCACTCACACATACTTATAAGTTTCGATGTCGCATTGTTTCGCATTTGATAATGTTTAATTAGGAAAGAGCCTTGCTGGCTACCCCATTTTGGGAGGTATGGGTGTCGGCTATCCGGCTCGAAGGATCATATGTTAATTGTATAATTATATACATAAATACATACATATAATCGCGCCTTTATCCTTTACGGGGTAGGCAGAGCACCAAGGGCCGATAGAACCACATGGTGCCGCTTCTGACCAATTTTGAGGGTATAATTGAGATGTACAAATTCGGTTAGTAGTGATAGGTGGTCAGCCCATCGCCTACAAAACACCAAGACCCTCTTGTCCCTCTACTGACTTGTACAATATGCCCGGGAAGAGAAGCAGCTGTAGTATTATACGTTATTTTTTCACTCCCAGAGCAGCATAAAAGAAGTGTATAATTACATGATGTAATAAATAGAAATTGATTTATAGAAAGAATCTTGTTTCATTGACTTGTTGATAGTAATGACAATTTGAATGTGAAGTGAAACCAAAGAGAAGATTGAAGGAGGCCCACCATGCAGGATGTGACCGAACAATAGGTATTCCACTCAGGTGATATCATCGAATCAATGACATATTTATTTGAAGGTGATTTTAGGCTACCAAATATACAGTGTGTAGGTGACAGCCAGGCAAATACTAAACAAGTACCATTGTGTTGAGTTATACGACAGTGTTATTACTCTCAGGAAATGTATTTTTGGTTTGATTATCAGCAATCTTTGCTCTCCGCGCCAATTGTATCGGGCGATCCTGTAACTAGTTAAATGGGCTTATTGGTTATTTTGGATCACTTGTGACTCTCCATTAGGGTTGATCAATTATTTGAACTTTTTTGGGTAAACTTATCTTTGAAAATATTTTTTTGATTAAAATTTTATTTTTACGCCATTATCTAAGGCCTAATTAAATTAACCAAACTTTTTTTCCCTGAAAATATGAAAAAAAAATATCGGAAAATTTCGGAATATTCCTGCGAAAATTTTCAGTGTTTTTCGCCGCAGAATGATGGTCTGAAGTCATGGTATAAATATTTGCCTGGATGTCACAAACACCCTGTATAATTTTACTAGTGGACGCCCGCGACTCCGTCCGCGTGGACTACAGAAAAACAAAATGCAAAATTATCCGGGATAAAAACTTTTTCCCGGGATAAAAAGTAGCCTATATTAAGTTAAGTGGGACCTGTCACAATATATTCCTAAAAACTTCATCGAAATCAGTTCAGCTGTTTCTGAGATTAGCGTGCACAAACGCACAGACAAACCGACAAAAAATCCAAAAATCATTCTTTTGGGTACTATTGCGTTGATTGCGTCTCCTATAATATTTTTTCTCATATATCTTCCATGTACAGACAGCGATCCGTTACATTTTGTTATATGTATAGAAGATATAGATTAGGGTACCCTCTCCCCTTAAAATATTTATTTTAGTAAATAAATATATTTTTTATTGCATTGTATTTCTCACCTGTCTATCCCAGTCAGAATCAGAGCCGGAAGAATCACGTCGGTTCCTCTCCGCTCGCCTTCCTTGCACGCGATCGTCGCTTATTTCACTAAAATAAATAGCTAGTTTAGTTACAGGACATTCAAGTCAAATATGATATATGTACTTAAAAAATTATCTGGAATAACATTTTACGTTATAACAATAAATAATGTGGAGAGCATCTATTAAAAACGTAAGCAACTATTGTTCAAATCCAATTTGTTACATTATTATGTGAATTGGTACCTACAATTTATATTATCTAAGCACATAAGTATAAAAATTAATTTCATATCTATCCATCATTAAAACTAGATTTTTTTTCAATCTGTCTGGGGCAAGGAAAGGTGGAAACGCTTTTTTATCAGTCTCCAGCGAACAAGCTGCACTTGTAAAGAAAAAGAAATACTTTAAATTGTGGGTAGTCATAACAACTCACCTATTACTCTTCAAACTATTGGAATCCTCAGAATAGCTGACATCCACACTGGAATGCCGGTATGATTTCCCTCCATTGTACCACTGGTACATACCGCTGTACGGCTCTGATTGGTTGATCTGTTCTGACGAGTTGTGACGTCGTTTGTCTTTCGGTAGTTTGAGGGTAGATGTCTTTTGTTCTTGTTTTACAGCTGAAAATGGTTAGAGTAACTTTGTGCTATGGTCTATGCTATGGTCAGGTCCAAGCGTCCAACAGAGCATATAGCATAGAGCATATAATCTTGTCCAAAACAATCTCTCCATACGTGGAAGGTTGGACAGAAAATAGGGATGTTGGACGATCTTGTGGAGCCGGCATTATGTAGGCATGCTTGCAGAAAGAATGGAGAATAATGTATAGACATATATGACGCTTTAAAATTAAACACAACTTCCTTTCCTACACGAGACTAATAAATAAGGCCACGGAAAATCCTTACACTTGGTTTACATATCATCCTCAAAACAGTGTACTTAATAAAAAAAGGTACCGTAACATTGGGGTACTTTTTAGCCCTGGGGATTAACTTTGGCCCAGAACAAAACTAACTGCAATAGCGGTTAGACTTCATCTTGTGACTTGACGCACACGCTATTGGAGCAAACGTGTAACTCGTATCGATTTATTCGAAAAATAATGGTACTTTGTCTAATATATACAGGGTGTAACAGAAAGGGTATGTTAAGCGAAAAGCTGTATAAATAGCCCACTATAGAGAACCTATTTCCAAAAGGACTTTGGGAAGAAATGTCCCCACCATCCAACAGATTTAAAATAAGTGTCATTTGAAGCATCTAGTAGGATAGACATTTTTTTATTATGGCGACGTACTTCAAATACGTGGGGTTTAGGTTTAATGATACATTGTTGTTTTATATATTTTTTTCCTTTTTAATTAGATTGCGCATAAAATAATTATACCTACGCTAATAGCGTAGGTACAGGAAACCGATTTGGGCTTGTCGAGACATGCACAGAGGTCCTGCGTCTCCTACCCCTCCCCTGCCTCCCTCAACCCTCAGGTATCGCCGCACACGCACCGACCAGCCAGGTAGTCGCAGTCGTCACTCGTTTGTTATTCGCTACGCACGTGGTTATCATTATCGGCTTGTTTACGACGCACAACGACCCTTGCTTGTTTACCGGACTGTGAGAATATCTTTGTGATTGACCTTGGCACGTTAAAGGACTTTGATTTTGAGAACATTTTGGCACAATTATGGATACAGGACGCCGATGTGTTATGTGTCCGCGTTCTGTCCTAAGGCAGAGAAGACACATTTTGGAAGATACTTTGCCACAAAGTTCACCAGCGGTGGCTGACTATATTTATCAAAATGGACTAATAGAGGTTAGTAAGTAATGTTATTTTTCTTTGTCTAACAGTGCTTACGATGAGTTACAATAATCATTGTAAAAATAATATAACGTAGGGTGTGCATTATATCATCGTCGTAAGAAAGTAGATATTCTGTGTGCACTGCAACTAGTCCTACGATATCTTTATTTATTGTGATAGGATATTAAATGTATTTTTTTTTATTCCAGGTTATTTTCAATAACATCATGGCTGTATGTCACAGATGCTGGCAAAGAGCCAACAATGATGTCAATCGACAAGACACTTCCTGACGAAAATGTTGTTGTCGATGTCAACAATCCAGCTGAAGGCGCCCAACCAAATGAAATCTTCGTCCCTGAGTATGTAAGAGCTCCTAATTCTTCGCGAACCTGTTTATATAGGCATTGCAGAAATCTGGATCTGAGGCGAATCCCCGCGTCTATAAGACTGTTCGCCATTTGTAACTACAGCTTATATTTTCCACCTAGTACACGACTGTGTCAAGATCATTTGTCCAATATTATTTGGGACGAATTACTGGATAATGTAAACGTGACGAATTATTTCAACGCTGAGCTTGTTTCGGACATGACAACAATGTTAATTCGCGGCATGAATGCTCCTAGATTAAGCTTTGATTCCGTGACTGGATTGGATGCTCATGAGCTTCATTTTTGGACTGGACTAACTATTGAGCAATTTAATAGTATGCTATTGGAAACACCCAGCTTAGCTGAGAGACACAGACATCCGCGGAGAGTTCTTGGGGGCTATATGACGAAATTAAGGACTGGTGAAAGCAATGAAAGGTTAGCAACATTGTTTGGGATGTCACGTCGAACATTTGAAGACCATTTAAAAATAGCGAGAGAATGTTTGACACAAGATTTCGTTAATAGACATCTTGGTCTAGATCATCTGTCTAGAGAAAATGTTCTAGAAAGAAACTTACTGATTCCTAAAGAGTTTTTTGGTGATGAGCAAAATACTAAAGCTATTTTGATATTAGATGGAACGTACATATATATTGAAAAAAGCTCCAATTTTTTTTTTCAGCGCCAATCTTACAGCCATCACAAGTTTCGAAATCTTTTAAAACCTTTTATAATTGTGAGCAGTGATGGCTACATAATAGACGTACTGGTCCATTCCGGGCTACAACATCTGATGCTACCATTATGCAGTCAATAATGAATGAAGAAAATCCATTGCATTGGTTTTTAAACAGTGGCGATGTTTTTATAGTTGATAGGGGCTTTAGAGACAGCATTGGTGTAATCCAGTCTTGTGGCTATGAAGTCCACATGCCACCTACAAAAGACCGGACCGCTAGTCAACTGACAACAGAACAGGCAAATAAGTCCCGATTGGTTACGATTTGCAGATGGGTTGTTGAGGCGGTCAACGGCAAGTTTAAGAATAGGTTCAGGTTGTTGCGTCAAACGTATTTTAATCGTGCATTAAGTCATATGTTCTGTGACTTTAAAATTGCAGCGGCCATAATAAACGCTTATTATCGAGTCAGTCGCTTTTGACAACAGATTCGCCGCCGAGATTGTAAATATAATTCATTCTAGAATTAACATGTCCAATCACTTGCATGATTATGTGCATATGAAAAATCTTAACAGACAGAGAGTGCCTTTTGAAGCCATGCAAGCAAATATTCCTAACTTCGAAGACTTCCCACGTTTATCTGAAGATGAAGTGTTTCTTTTCGCGCTAGGGAGCTATCACATTAAGCTTGCCAAGTCTTACTGCGCCGAGCACCTTCGCGATGGCCTTTATATATAGAATTATACCGTGATAACGAGTTAAACAATTTACCGCGATGCAATATCCTGCTAAATAATGTTTGGCTAGTCAGAGTACGGATTCAGTCGCGCCATGTCCGTTCCCGTATTTATTATAGTTATATTTTAATAGACCGGGATTTGACTGACAGACATGCTATTGCTCATTGGTACTGCACTTGCCTTACAGGCAATCGCACTGTGGGAAGTTGTGCGCACATAATATCCATTGTATGGTACATGGGGTTAGGGCGTCATATTGACTTTAATGCACCAGCACAAATGCTTGATAATATTGTAATAGACGACTTAATGTAATTATTAGTGCAGTCAAGAGCACATCAAGCTTGACACTTTAGATTTGGCTGTAATAATGAGTTAATAGTTACCTATATTATTTAAGCATTATTATTACTACTCAATGATTTTCAGTTTGAGAACCAAGTATTTTTTTTATTATATAGAATCGTCCTTGTTTATGTGAAATAAGCATATTTGTTTGTGAAAAAAATTATTTTGGTTTAAAAATAAATATATTTTTACCGAAAAAGTTTTTTTTTATTATAAATAAACCCAATAGTTTTTGCTACTAAAACAGGTACTTTATCCTTTTTTGGGTCGCAATGAACAAATTGACACGTGTCCTATGACTGTTGTAGGGTGGGGACGGGGTCCATACAAAATCCCCCATGGTCCTTTGATACTCGAAATCACAAGTTTATTTTTCAAGATTGTATGAAAATTCCTGAGATATTTAAAAATTCTCCATACTATCGGGAAAAATAAACATGTGATTTCGGATCTCAAATTTTGTGGATAGGTTCTCTATAGTGGGCTTATTACATAGCTTTTCGCTTAACATACCCTTTTTGTTACACCTGTATATATAGCCATCAATATAGTTGCTTCTCGTGATCTCGTCGATAAATAAATTAGACAGCCGTATAGGACGTCGGTTAAACAGTTTTACGATAATGAAACAGTTACTGTCTGCCTTGGGCCAATGTTGACCCCCGGGGCTAAAGTACCCCCGATTTTACGTTATACAACTACTGTCTTACAATGTATATCCCGTAACTTCTTTCCGTGTTTAGTGAGGAACTCGGGCGAGGTCTCGAGCTGCGGCCGCAAGTTGGCACAGACCCACGAGGCGAGGTATTTATCGAGACCCACTTCATAGAACAAGTCGAGGCAACTCTCGCACTCTTCCACGTAGAACGCGATGGTGGGGTTATGCCGACCGCCTGGATGATAAGGGTTTCACTAAATTAACCACTTTAAGTTTATGATTAAGTGTGACGATCAGAATTGACCACCAATTTACAACACAACTTACATCCTCAGTGCATCCTCCGGCCTCCATCAGTGTGGCCAAAACAAAGTGACCTTTCCCAACCACTAAGAGAAACCATCGACTATCTAAAAGACTGAAAATAATGCATATTTGTTTATATTGTACCTATAAGAATATCTCCTTTTCCAGTAACTTTCGCCAGCATAGCTGTAGGGTAAGCAGGAACCTTTTTACTCGCCGTTGACTCTTAGAAAAATCTATAAGATATGACAGTGTGACAATAGCGTTACGGACTATCGAAAGGTTCGACCTTACCCACTGATTTAGTATTTGTATAGTGAACATCACTTTGTGTATTACCATAGGTGGCCATAGATGGTCGCTTTTCCTGACGCAAAACTGTGGGGGTCGATTTCGTCAATGTGCTGCTGGGCCATAGATCTGCACGAAAGTAACAGTAATAATATATTTTGAAAGAGGATTCCTTTTAAATTAATTACCTATATTCATTTTTCTCTTCGTTTTTCTGTTCAATACATTCCGAAATATATACCTCCTTCCAAATCACGAGTTTTTCCATTTCTTTTTCGGCACTCAATGTTAAAATCCCGTTCAGTTTAAGAAAGGCATTTATTGCCTTCAAATCTTCGTTAGAAAAATGTGATGTTAACAAATGACCGGAATAATATGCGCAGGCGCCAATGACAGTGTACAATCTTTGAAAATTTTCCACATCATCTGTCTGAAAAATACAAATAAAATTATGCAGTTGGTAACAATCTACGAGCTCCTCTCCACTGAGTTTTCTCAGTTGTAATTTTAGGCCTGGGATACCATCACATGAGGAGGTAGAATTTACATTTAAAATTACATCTTGTCAACATACATATAATCACTCCTTTTCTTTTATAATCACCCTCTCTTACGGGGTAGGCAGTGCACCAAGGGCTGATAGAAACACATGGTGCCACTTCTGACCAATTTTGAGGATATAGTTGAGATGTACAAGTTCGGTTAGTAGTGACAGGTGGTCAGCCCATCGCCTATAAAACACCAAGACCCTCTTGTCCCTCTACTGACTTGTACAGTATGCCTGGGAAGAGAAGCAGCTGTAGTATCATACGTTTTTTATTCACTCCCTGAGCAGCATAGAAGAAAAATATAATACATACCCATTCTCTATAATCAGCTGACTCCAGCTCTGTTACAATATCATCAACTTGTACATTTACTTCTAAAGGCAATGCAATAGAGTAAGCGGCTACCAACTCTTCAAAGCTATCTTTACCATTCCTAGGGTTCACATCCAGTACATTCATAAATATAAGGCTAAATAAATTATCCAACTTATCAACATTATTTGGTTTGGTAAAACATGACTTTAATGAACCATATAAAAGCTTTAATATTCTTACAATGTCTCTCATAACTTTCTTAGCAGCAAATAAACCTAATACTTTATTTGGGAATGTTATTAGAAACAAATCACTGCAATGTGATATGTACATGATATTTATTAATGTATTTTTATGCAATACGGTTGAAGCTATTGGCTCACTAGTACCTAGTGACTTTGGCACCAAATGGTTTAATGTTACATAGCACCCTCTGGTATTATAAAGAAAATTTTGATTGAATGGCCGTGGATAGCAGTACAGGACCCCTTTATCATCACTACTGTTGTATTCTATATCATTACAGCATAAATATAATACTGAGCACATTTTGTCCTTCAATATTTGCGTAATATAGTTTTCTGGAGAACTTTTAGATGTCAATAGTTTTACAATGTCTATACTAGATTCTTTATTTGTAATTTGAAATGTCAATTTTGGATTGTCATAATCTTCTTTAACCCTTAAAAGAACATTGTGAATGTTGACCGAGCTTACTTCGATACCATTGATTTTGTTTAAGTAATAGCCCTTTTTTACTTGAGGTGTGTATATAGCTTTGGCTTCTGTTAGAAAATCGGCAACAACTAATCTTGTGCCATCTGAGTGGGTTTCTAATGTAATGCCAAATAAATTTTCTATTTGGCAATTCTTTTCACTTTTGAATATCATATTTCTGCTGACCTGCAAAGTGATATACTACTAAGAAAAAAACAAATAATGGTTAAATAAATTACAGGTGTTCATGATAATTAATGGGCATCACAAAATATTCAAAAGAATTGTACAAATACAATATTCAAAAAGCAGTTTAGTATTTAAACACTCCTAAATTTCAACTTTATCACAAACAAATAATAATCAATGTCATTTTTAGGAAAAGGAAATTAACAAGCAAATATGAAAGAAGTCCATGCCCATTATTTACCTTGCTTACCTGTAATTAAATCTTATTGATTTATATAGCATGCAAACAACATACATTTGTACATTACAGAAATTGAGATCCTTTCAGGTTTGATGCATATGTTTCATATTGGCTAGCACAGCACTTGCTAAATCTTTATAGTTAGGTAGACTTATAATTTTAAATCACTTTGATAACCTGAAATTTTACAATATGGTCATCAGTAATTACCTGTATCATAACAAATTTGTCATCAAACTTGTCATTTGCAACTGAACTTGAACCTGTGTTTTCTGTCTTTTAGCATCATCCCCAGTTTTACTTTTATGTGTCTTTAGGACTTTGAAGATCCTTCCTTTGCCAGAACCTTCTTGTTGAGCTTCTTTTGAAATTATTCCTTAACTTAAAAGTTTCACAGTTTTCTAACAAAGGGGTCTTTGTGTTGCTGATGGAGTTTATTGTTCACTTAAGTTTCATGTAGAATAGTTCACCATTCTTCACCAATATCAGAATCCCATTCTGGGACAGAACTGAAGTATAATTAAAACCTATTAAGTATGTACTTAAGCTGCATACCCGTATTATTTATGAGTATTAACGATGACTACCTAATGGTTTACAAGTGGATACCTCCCACAAAAAATGCGCGCCTGTTCCTGGACTTAAATGAAGTCATGGTATATAACGAAATGGCGAGGTGTCTAACTTTATAGCCATGTATACAGCAGCATATGGCTAGCGTTAAACTATTGGAGTACAATTAGACATTATAAATGAAATAAATAAGATAATGTGGCAGATAATACCAAAACTGAAATACCTTCCGAGTCCGAGTATTTGGAATCGTCAGAAGAATTTGTCCAATCATTATCAGAGTCACATGGACTATCGTGAGTTGTTTTAGGTCTTAAATGATTCATAATGTATTGTTCTTCTCGTTTTTATTTAAGTTTAGTGGCAAAAATATCATTTGTATAAAAACGCTGCTAACCAGTCCACAAAAAATAAACAAACAAATGTCATTTTTTTTCTTTACGGAACGGAATTAGTAAATGGCATTGACGTCGATCGGCTCATTAGGTTTGAATAGCGTGTGTTCTGAGAATAATTGAATAAAATGATGTTTGGAAATGATGTACAAATTTATAAATATTTTTTATTATTTATTTAC
Source organism: Carposina sasakii (assembly GCA_014607495.2). NCBI lineage: Eukaryota > Metazoa > Arthropoda > Insecta > Lepidoptera > Carposinidae > Carposina > Carposina sasakii. The sequence continues at coordinate 11,021,638 of CP053161.1, forward strand.
TTTAATAGTTATTGTTCTCACAAATTATACATTTTCGTATTAAAAAATCAAAAAACCTGTAGATACAAGATACATTACAATATTTATGATGACAAAATGCGATAAAATGTCTTGATCCTACCTTTTTGTGTTCATAAAATATTATAATCTTTAAAACAAAGTAAAAGTCAGGGGGGAAAACTTTCGCTATGCGGGAAAAGCTGAAAGGGTGCGGGTGTAATTTTCTTGTGAAAATATAAATTTATTTCTTAATGACTGCATGTGTTCGTAAAGTGATGTTTTCTGGTAGATAAGTTATATTTTTTTACTTGTGATGTGAATCTTGTGCGTGTGCATGGTTTTATATGCAGGTAAACTTTAGCCGGAATACGATCTCTTAATGGGTTCACATCATTTCGTTCTTGAGGATTTCCCCGTCGTTTCCATTTCATCATCATCATCTATCATAAATACAGAAATCATTTGCTAAAGACAATGGCTGTATGGGCATAGTTCCCCTTGCCTTTCCTTCGGGATAAACTCAGATAAACTAAACAAAAAAAAAATCAAAAAGTTTCGTAAAAATTCCAAAAGCTCCAATAGTCCAATATTTTTATCTTTATATCAAATATCAATCTTATTACACAAATATTTGGTAGAGCAATAAAACAAGAACGTGGTAGGTACACTACACGACAAAAATGCATTGTGTTTGACCCGCAACAATGATAGATAATATTATTATTTCGGTCCTTCGCATGAGCTCCTCTAAATCGATGCCGTAGGTAAACAACATGCGAAATACATCTTATCAAATCTTATCATTCATTCTATAGCATTTCATATAGCATTAACAATACCGTAAAGGAGCGCTTGGCACTGCAATAAAAAATGGAAAGTGAAGATGACGACACTTGTGCATCCAACACATCATCAGCTTTGTGCCTATCACTGTCTCTTTACGAGAAATACGTTATCCGTGGAGATGAAAATGATATTGAAAATGCTAGGGAAGATTTTCAAAATTTTGAACCATCTTGCAATGACACCCTTCGGAAGAATGATCCAGCCAGACCCATACCTGCAATGAAAGCTTTAATTGAAGATAAGGATACCGATAAAAAACTTGAAACAGTAGCTGATAGTTGTCATGTAAAGCTTGTAAGTTTCCGATTTGAATTCCTTATTATTACTATTCACTTATTTTATTTTGTAGCTCTAGTTTTTTCTTACGTAGGTTTAGTTATTATTGCAAATAATTTTAGTTCGTAGGTTATTGGTTATTTAGTATTTAATTACACTAAAATATATATTTTATATCAGAGGTTTTTTTACTTTTTTTGTTTTAAGGATTCAATAATAAAATTAAAAGACAGTACAAAAAGCTGCTATGTTAATAGAGGAGATTCAAGGAAAAACTCATGGAAAAAATGTACCTGATAAATTGGCAAATATTACTGAAATCATCAATACTACTGACTATAATGTAAGTATGAGAGTTTGAGTATGTTTCATCTATGTATATATAAACATAATTATACCCATTATCCCAGAGAGATAAGGGTAGAAGTGTACACATTACACACACATAGCCTGTGAAGTACCACTTGACAATGAATGAGCCTACATTGTAACAAATACAACAAAACAATCTAGGTACAATTAGATTAGCAATACATACATTCATCACTACAACACTCAAAATTATTACAAGGGCTTTATTTTCGTGCCTTTCAAATATTTTTATGCCAATTAAATCTACTATGAAAGCAAAATCAGTCTCAATCTCAAGTGGGTGACTATCAAATACGTTTTGCTATACAACCATGAACATATAAAGAACAACGGACGTAATGCTGTAACTGCACAGATTGAAGCACCAAAATGGTGGGGCGTTGGGCATGTGTCCGTATTTTCCAGTAGGTGCCGAGCTTACTATAGTTTGTATGTGTGTGTGAATAATGCGTCAATACACGTCATCCCTACTCCATGTAATATCGTTGCCGAGCTTACTATGAATACTTCACTCTTTGTAGTCACAACACTCTGTCGGTTATTTTTTATATGTTCATGTATACAAACAATATTTGTTAAATATTGGGGACAAGGGATGGATACCCTTACACATAGGTACAATAAGTAATTAATTTATCAATATAATATTAATTTAATTTTGGTACTTCTTACATTTCAGAACACAGTATCTCTTGAAGGACCCTATGGACTAAAATCATTAGAGAACAAAACAAAGGCCTTAGAAGGAATATACATTGAGGTTTTTAAAATCTATTAGTAGATAAGCAAACTACTAAATTGATTGGTTGAGTAGTCCTCTTTTATAAAATTCACATCCTTGATTAGTATAATGTAGACAGGTATGTATGTAGTTACTTATCACTTAGTGTAGTTTTAGAACTTCATCTGTATTAAAAATAATAGCCAATATGTTATACTCATGATGTTATCTATGTCCTTCTCTGTACTAGTAATACAGTAATAGTAGGTAATGCAAAATTATAAGAAGATAAGTGGAGTAAATGTAGCATCAATGTAACGACCTTTCACATTCACATTTTTATAATATTAGGAGAAGCTGAGGGTTCTGTGTGTTATAAATTTGTTGTAACTTATTTGTTGTTTCATGATTTTAATGCAAATCTATTGAGTTATAATAAATGTTGTTTTTGTTTTTATTTTCAGGATGATGAGGATGTGGACTGTTCAATTTATAATAGACTGACAAGAAAGTGCCACTGTCTCAACAGGCAGGAATATAACGATTTTGTCATACATTTTAATGAGAACACGAAGTATACTACTACAGCTATTGGGGAAATCATAAAAAATCTGAAAATTCTCAAAAAGTTTCTTTATATGGGCGGCGTTTATACGAAAAATGCTTTGCAATTTTTAAATGAGGTATATATTTTTGAACAAATAGTTTAGAACTCTATAAATAATAACCGGACTACCCAAAGAGATCTTATCTTTTAATTTTATTTACAGGCATTCATAAACAGTTCACATTCCGAGAAGGTGGAAATTGCACAGGCGTGTTCACATACAGACATTTGCAATATATTTGAGCCTTATTCTATTGTCATTTCCTGCATTTCTTGGCCTTTTAAATATGAATTTTATGGCGATGCATCAACACAGGTATTTGCATACTAATCATACATTCTACGTACATACAGTATCTTACATACAAAGCGGTGATAGCCCAGTGGTTAAGACGTGCACCTTCCAAGCAGGAGGCGTAAGTTCGATCCCAGTCACGGGCCCGTGCCAATGAATTTATTTCATGTACAGATTTTAATGTTGGAAAATTGTCACTTAGTTTGTAGCTCGGAAAGTACGTAAAACCGTTGGTCCTGCGCCTGATCTCTCTCCGGTCGGAGTTCATTATCTTACATACAACATGACTGTGGAATCCCCCTTATGATCCTGCCGATCTGATTACCCCATTTCGCGAACACAGCCATACAGTATGTATACCATACAGTATGTATACATGTATGTATGTATGTATACGTATCTTACATACTCACGCATAGTAAATCTATCGCACCTTTGAAAGTGCGCAGTGTGTAATGGTCTGTAATCGTCTGTCTGAAATCAAGAGTAGGCGTAATAAGCGTGGGAAGAATACAACCTTTTCACACTTGCAGTGCGCCTTCTATACATAAATTGTTGTCTATAGTACTTACCTACTTATAACCTTAGGGGGAGGTAGTATCCAAAGTTTACACTAGCCCAATATTGATTCCAGATATTAACTGCGACATTTTTGCTCAAACTCTGCCATATAGAAGAGGGTCGCAGATACCTAAACTTCACATCAAAAATCTCAAGTGATATACGCAGAATTCTCCGAAAAAAGGCATCAAAAATGCATTTTGAAACCTTTGCACCCTAAATTCAATATTAAACCACATGATGCCTCCTGTAAACTGCTTACAATCAATGCAGCAAACCTCGGCAAGGCTCTTATAAAGGTAATGAGAGTGTTCACAGTAATACTACAGGGGACTCAGTTCGATAGTTTATGCCAAAGCTCAGGATCCAATCCCAATCTCACTGCAAAAGATTGTACAAATCTCACAGGATAAGTCTCCTTGTATAGTCAGTCAACAAATAGTTCCTTTGAATGATGGTGGCGCTAGTTGCTTAGTATTCAACTGTGATTTATACAAAAAATGTGCACAGGATGTATTGTATGAAACATACATTAGTTACAATAAAGGATATTATTCTTATTACAGTTTTGATGATAAAAATGTTGTTTTATTTCTTATAGGGATCGGTGTTCAAAACAATACAGTCTTTAATAAAGTGCAGAAGGATACATGACGTTAGACGAAGTAATGCTACAGCTAGATTTGTTATACACTTTATGCAGCCAGCCAACTTGGAAAAATGAAATATCCCAGTACTTACCGAATGTATTGTGCTTATTTAAAAACATGCTGATGGAATATAATAGCAGCGAAATGAATATCATGATAACTAATATATTGAATAATATAGTTTCTAAGAGTATGGTCACAGATGAGCCTGAAAACCCTGTTCAAAAGCTAGTAAACACTGCTACAGAGGTGAAGGGTTTTTTTTATAATTGTAGTTACAACTTTAAATCGTGTACGGGAACTATTCTATGAAACGAACTCTCAAATAGATTTGTCACTAGTATCCATCTTATGCTTCGTATGCTCATCAAGCTGAATAATATATAGGATTCCCCTGGTTGGCGCACTTTCGCTAAATAAATATATACATATAGCCACTATGAGACTTGCTGGCATATATATTTATTTACTTAAATGATCATAGATAAGGCGGCGGACCCCCTTAATCTAGGGCAGGGGTTCCCAAACCTATTTTGTCTACTGCCCACATTGAGAATAAATTATTTTTTAGCACCCCCATTTTTTCACCTACTTAAAAACCACTATAACTCCCAAGCCTCTAAACAACGCCCCAATTTTTTTCTGGGTCTCTTACCGCCCCCCTTAGGCCTGCAGCGCCCATAAGGGGGCGTTATCGCCCCCTTTAGGAAAAGGCTGCTCTAGGGGTTCGGGGACTACAGTAAGAAAAACTACATCAAGAATGTGGTCAATTCTGATCGTCCCACTTCAAACACTTAAATTATTTCTACCTGTCCCTTTCTGTGTCGCACCATTTACACTAAGTATAGAGAAGGACAGATAAAACTAATTTAAGTTTGTAAGTATATGTGATGGTCAAACAAAATCGACAACAATAATTGCTTTTAATTAATAACGATTGTACTTTGTAGCCTATATACCTTGATACAAACCAAAATACAATACAAAAGCTACAGAAGAAATTAACAAAGAAAGTGAATAAACCGAAAACTGGCACGGGTATAAAACAAGGTAAACCGAAATAGCATGGAGTGAGACTACTTTGGCATTTTCTAGTTTTCACACTCCTTTATTTTATTTTAGTCGCCGAATGGGAGCCACGAAACAAGCACTACAATGCAGTGAGATTCGGTAAAGGTGTGTAAGTACTCATACAATGTGCCATATTTTATAGTTTACTCTATGGCTATATAGGTAGCCAGAACTGCAGGGCGTAATGGAGACATGTAAATGATCAATAACAAGTAGCTACATTATCGCTCGAGAGAATGCCGGAGTTCCGTAGTCAACTCTTACGTCATGCACGGAAACAGATGCAGCTGATGTATTCTACTGAAGCCCCCCGCATTAGCATAGCAGCTTTAGTTATTTATTAAAGTAGTAAAAAATGGTCGACAAAACAACTCGAGGGGAACTCTTTGTTTCTATTCCAAGAGATATTATAAGAAACTTGTAAATGTAGAGTTTCTGGACCTTAGACAAAGTAACATTATTTCTCGATAGAACATCGAGATTCGTCACCGACACATTTGCTTTAGGAAGCCTTAATTTTCGGTCATTCGTCAAATCAGGTGATGAAGTCTAACCGCTATAAGTGGGTGTGTTGCGAATTGCAATAACGAACGTCGATGCCAAACGATGTTTCATTGTCGAAGCACCAGCAGTTTGGACCGGCCCCCTTATTACCTAACTAGCAAAAGCAAAGCGATAGCGAAAATTGTACAAAAATCGCTGATTGCTTGTCAAATTCGTATTACGTAAAATGAATTTCAAATGAACTTTAGACATTTCAAGGCGAATATTGTACAATTTTCGCTATCGCTTTGCTTCGGCTTTGCTATTGGTTTTACGTAATTAGGGGGCGGATGTGTAGACCGAGATAGGACGATTGGCTGTCCCTGTCTAACCAAGGCACTTGGCAATGAAGTACAGTCGACGTCGCGACGCGACGGATGTTTTAGCGAAACGCGCAGTATTGACCGTTTCAACGTATAGTTCCGTTGGATGATGGCGCCAGTTACTATGTGTATGATCACATTTTTTAATTCACTGCATACAAAAAATGTTAGTTCCGAAATCAAGCATAGGAATTATTTTATGAAACGGACTTTACATTACTATGTTTCAACAGAGAAAGGGGTGCTGAAAGACTGCACATTCATGACAGGGATAACTTCACAGCCACAGAGATTCTTGTATTCTTTATTGTACACTAGGCATGGGCTAATCATATCCAGGAAAGGATTGAACATGTAGTATATCACTCCGACTAAGGATATATATCCTTTTAACATATCCAACTCCGCGTGCATATCCGGGAACGAAGAGATTTAAATGAAGCGAGATATGACTGGGATTGGTTTGGTTAGGTTGTTGTAGGTGTCCTTTTAACAGATCCAACTCCGCGTACATATCCGGGTATGAAGAGATTAAGCGAACCGAGATATGATTGGGATGATCTATCCAAATAATAATTAGAATATTTGATAGGCGTATTTAAAAATCACTAAATAGGTACACTAAAACTATCTAATCCAAACAGCTTTTATTTTCATTAAAAACAAAATACTTAAGATCAAATATAAAACGGAATGAATAGAAATTTTGAAAATTATAATTACGAAAACAAATATTTATACTAAACGGCATGCCTGTCGCTCGTGAGTATTCGTATATAGGTACTCGTGTAATGTCGTTACATTCGCGCTCATGCGTCTACTGCGATAGTACCGCGCGTTCCGGCGCGTTCGCATTCCGTCTCGCTCACTTATTCTTATCTTCGGCATTATTCGGTAGGTCGGAGTGGGTCGGATATAGGATATGGTAACTTTCTTTAAAGTGAAGGAGTTGATTCATATCCACCTCTGGATATATATCCGAGGATATAGTTGTGTCCGGAGTTACCCATGTCTATTGTACACACAAACATTGCACAATTTATAGTGACTTAACATAGTTACACAGACTGTACAAAGGCGAGCTTATCTCTTCAAGCAAAACACAAAGAGGGCAAGTCATGTGCACCGAAATTCCTTTGGGGAGCACAAGTTTATTATTCAATAACATAAGTAAGGCGACTGCCATGGTATTGAAGAACAAGGAGTGCACCTCAAGTTTTTTTGGATTTGACTTGTAGTAAAGAGGTGCCATAGACATCTTGCCTAGGGCGCCCATAGTGCTAAAACTGGCTCTAGCTAACCATCTAGCATGCATAACTGTTTATCGAAAAACAACTATATTCCCAGTACTTATTTGTTTCAGTCACTGAATGGGAGTCACAAAATATACAGTACAATGCAGTCAAGTATGGCAAAGGTATGCAATATTATAATAACATTAAATATATACCTTAATGTAATGTACTTTATTAAGGAAATAAAAGGTTTATTATTATTATATACCTAAATAATGGGGATGCACATTTAAATAGTAAATACCTATCTGCTATATCTTTGTAAAATCAGTATTGTTAAATTTGTTCAGAATAGCATAGTTTTCAACTGAGCATTGGCTTAGCTAATTTGTTGCTGATGGCATGACAGGTGTCCTCATTTTTCTTTAACTGATGGCCATTTTGAATTAATAACATTGAAAAGGTTAAACACACAGTGAAAGGTGTTCCAAAATGGAAGCCACAGCAAATTGGTTAAGCAAAACCTTATTCTTTCCCAATAAAAGAAATATTATAATCAATGTAAGTTAAGGTCTTTTCGTTATTTTCAGGTTTGAAAACTAGATGTATAGTGGTTCCAATTGATAGAAAACAATTCAGGGCATCCAGTTAAAAGTGTATATTCAATAAAAACACATACTAAGTATGTTATTACAAAGTAAGTTTGTTTATAAAACTTATTTAAAAAAACTATACAGTAACAAAACAGAGATTCTACCACACCATATTCCAAGAAAATAAATACATAAGTAATAAAGGAATGTTCACTATGGGTGCGCCCACCACCGGGCCCTACACCCTCCACTGACCCTCGGATCTGATAACTCATAATTGCGACAACAGGCACTTGCACTAACTACAATCGCCATTACTCAATGAGTAATGTGTTGGGTTTTAGAGGTTCATAGTAATTAGTGGTTTACTAATTTACTAATTTCTATAATCCTGAGGATGCCACGGTTGTTGGCGAAACATATGTAGATTATTTATCTAGTTTTTGATTTCGGAATGGTGCAATGTATCGTCTTGCATGCTAGGTGCTCGGGTCTGGTTTCTCATGGCGATTGTAGTTAGTGCAAGTGCCTGTTGTCGCAATTATGAGTTATCAGATCCGAGGGTCAGTGGAGGGTGTAGGGCCCGGTGGTGGGCGCACCCATAGTGAATGTTTGAACTTCCGAATTGTAACGCCTAATACAATTTCATTTAATAAAGGAATGTATAAAAAAAAACAACTACCTGTGAATAAGTCTCCCATGATCCTAATATGTATTGTAAATTATTTTATTAACATTGTTATATTCTGATTTCCAATATATTATATCTATAATTTATACTTTGGTATTTAATTTTCGAATATATATCAAACAAATTGTCTCACAAAATATTATGATAATAAAAATCAGTCAATATATCTACTGGAATCAAATTGCTTGCTTTGACGCCTTTGATTATAGGGAATGGATCTCATATTTTGTGGAACCCTATTGTTAGGTTTAAAAAACATAGCTAAAAGTATATAAAACCCTCCCACAATCTTACTTAAAAAATCTAAGAAACCAAGGAAAAGGGGAGTGGAATTTTTTATAAATAAAGACATTTCTCTAATAAGGGCTAGTACAAAATTACCAACAAAATTAACAAAGGAGGTTGAACCAGAAAATAAAGCTATAATAAAAGCTAACAAGAATGTAAAGAATTCCTTAACATTAGTAATGCTCAAAGCAGTTTTGAGAGTAGCTACTATTTCTTTGTATGTCTCATCTACCCCAGTTACTCCAAAATTAGCACCTTCAGTGCTACCTTCTTTACTCTTCTTTTGCGAACCTAAAAGTATTGGCTCTACCTCCAGAAATGCCTCAGATATATGACGAAGGCATTTTACAGTGACAATAACTTCAAAATCTCTGTACTTTACACTTTTAACTTGGAACCAGAAAGGGCCCAAGGGTTCGTTGTCTATCTCAGTCCACAAGTACACTCCTGGCGAGAGACCCTGGCTGTCGTCTTCTGTAATTCCAATCCAGTGAGTGTGGGGATAAACAGTGAGGAGTTTATGCCTTGCGTCACTTAAATCTCGCTTTAGATCTACCTCAGCAGAACTAACTTGCACAACATCGCGATAACCGATACGTTCACTTATCAGTCGCCTTTCAGTGTAGCGGCCCAAGAATATTCGCGATCTCAGCAGCTGCTTCACCTGGTTTTTTACCTTTAAAGCGTCCATGTCTTCTGTTTTGTCGCATTGTGATGATGTAATAGATGAACTGTATGATAGACTTTGCTTATTAATATTACTCATTATTTTGTTGTAACTAAGATAGGAAAAATTTCTGATAATAATAAGAAAAATGTCAAAAACAAAAATGCTCTTTTTTCTTTATTTATTTATCCCGATGAACAAAGGAAATGGTTTATACCAAAGAATATCTTTTTTACAGTCTTTCAAATTTTTTATTTATTCTTCCATGGGTACAGAGACCTGGTTGGCTGAAGAAATCTCTACCAGAGAAAGCTCGCCTTTGTACATTATCTTTTAATTTTGTGTTACAATAAAGATGTTTATAAGCACAGACGAAAAAGTTGGTTCAACTGTGGGTATACGAGTAGAAGTTGCAAGACTCTGTATAGGAAACTAGCTTGAAATACAGTCTTAGTGTGTGCGTGGGGAGCACTTTGAAAAGGTTTTCCCGTTTCCCCCATTTGCGACAGCCCAAAGGAATTATTTTCACGCCCCAACTAGAACTGAGGAAAATTCTAACAGTGATTGCATTGTATTTCATGCCATTGACAGTACATTTGCGTGTCACTCCACAGACCCCGGTGTCAGACTGCTTTAAAGTTGGCACTTCTGAAGTATTTGAAGCTTTGAAAACACAAATGCCACACTCTGCAAAGACCTCCCAGTAGCACATCAAAAAGCACATAGACAACAAACAAGAAGCGATTGTGGAGATCAGTTTGTCTATCTTATATTATTATTGTGCATGTAATAATTTTTTACGTTGCAATAAATTTTAACCCCTTACCGCATGAATTATCAAATAGGTGAAATAAAATTTTTTTTTTATTAATTTGTGTTTCATTGGGCTTACATAGTGAGATCAAAGTGAAAATAATAATAATGTACTTATATATTAGAAGTTATTATACGACGCCACATATGGCTTCGTATGCACTCTAGTCATCTTATGTGTATTCATATATGGCTTCGTATGTGTTCAAGAAAATGATGAATTATATTTCGTGGAAATCTTTAAAACAATTGCGTTTGTCATTATAACATAAATAAATATTACATTTTTCACATTTAGTGAAAGAACGATATTTTGACAATATTGAAATCTGTCGCGTGTTTTTTTTCCACGGGGAAAAGACTCTCATCTTTCGGAGGTACGGAATCAAAATAGGTCTTGATGTGGCAGGGTCTTTTAGGCTTTTTTGTAGGTATGGGGAACGAGTAGTACCACCTAGGCTCGATGTTGGGTGTCCAAACGCTAGAAGGACGACCGCGTTTTGTTGAAGAGCTTTTTCGGCCTCTGTATTCGGAAATGCGAGTTTGAAATCAAAAAAGCCATATAAAATTGGTCGGAATTGATTCGGCGCCAAAGCAACAAGCTGACAAGGCACAAATCTACCATATGAAAAAACTTTTGTACATGGCGAGAAGCAAATAATTCTGTTAGCCAAGCTTGTCCAGCAGTCAAACCCCACCCATATGTTGATTATAAACATCGACAGCTTGGGGAGACATTATATCTTTATATATTTTTTCTTGTCGAACATAGCGCCGTGTTTTGTCTTCGTGCTTCCTACATATGGAAAGTTAAATTGAGCACTTGTTTCAAACCAGGAAACTAAACTCAGGTCTATGACTCGATACCTTTCCCGTTTCCGTTTTTTCAATTCTTTTCAGAAGGATGCGTTCCGGCACACGGTTGAGGCCTCACAGTCCTTTAAAAAGTATTCCACTTTTAATATACTTAGTCTCGGGCTATTGAACCAGTTATCAAAGCACTTAAAGTTTCTGGTGTCGAGGAACCGTGGAAGTAACTGGTAACAACATTTGACTGACTCAAGATCAGGTGCATTCTGATGGAATGTATTGCTCTGCTTCCAGCAAAAATATAAGGTCAGTAAAACCGATACCCGCTTAAGACATTTTTTGTCCCACATTTGGTTTTGCGGATTATACTGCTTCAATTGAACGGCATTTATGAATACTTTGTTCGTCCACCTAGAAACTCTTCTTTGGGAAAAATAGCAAGCGACATTTGTCTAGTAAGGGCCGGATTTTGAACAATTTGTCATGTCCTTCTTTATCACGAGGTATGAAGTTGTGGTTATTATTAAAATGTAAAAATCTTTTAATAGTCTCGAACCTATTGCACGTCATTATTTCGTAAACCTGTGCCTGTCCTACATGTTTCGACCAGTACATCCTCGCAGCCGGTAGTTTGACACAGCATAAAGATCCCGATGCCAATAATTTTCTATTTCTTCTCTCGATTTGCGCTGTTTACTTCTTGAATAGATTTTAAATTAGACTGCTCAGTAATAAAATCCATAATTTCAGGCGTAAATAAAAAAATAAAAAATTGTGCTGGTGTGTCTAGTTTTATTATATCCGGTGGTAATTCCAAATTACCTTTGAATTCAAAATTAGTTTTGTCGTAAGCTGAAATGTTCCCCTTTTTCCAAATAACCCGGTCCTTTTTAACCTTTTTTCCCTTAGCTTTAGATGTAGACGCAGTCTGTAAATTAACTAATGGAACATCATCATCCTCAGAGAAATCGGACTCTGACTCAGGAATTATAATATGTCTTTTTTGAGTTTTGCGAATGTAGTTAGATTCAAAATGATCATCATCACTGTTAAAAGACATGTCATCATCGCTCAAGCTGCCATCACCAGGAATAATATTTACATGCTTGGAGGTTCCATAGAAGCGTGAAGTATCCATTTCTGGAATAAGCCAAAAGAAACCCTGAACGCATATGAAGCCAAATATGACAGCAGTAATTTTTACTTTAACTCATACGAAGCCAAATATGGCGGATTGGAAAAAAACACCAAAAATATATGAAAAAAGCTAAATTTTGAAATAAACACATTGTCATCATATTCAACAAGGTATAAAGATCAATTTATATATTTTTTTTTGTCTGTTATACTTATCGTTTTGTATTTTATTTAGAATTTCAAAGGTAGCACTTTCTTTTCTGTCAACAGCCGGTCACGCGCGTTGCAAATAACCTCAAATATTTTTGACACATGTCATTGGGCACATACAAATTATATACGTTCCATTTCACGATAAATTTATTCTTCTGATTTAAGTTTTTTTTTAAGATTGGGTTTTTTATTAGGCTTAGAAAAAAATCATAAACTTTTGTATCCACATATGGCTTGGTATGCGGTAAGGGGTTAAGGAAACATCCGAGAACAAGACGCGAATGGATGTGTGAAATGTACCGTAATAGAAAAAGGCACTATGTATATTTGATGAATTTTAACTACCTACTATTTCTATACAGTCTCACACAACCGTTTCGCTCAACAATGCTCGCGCAAATGGTCTTTGCGCAAGTGTGGCAGGCTACGCAAACATTTGAACAAATACGACTTGAACGCTTTGATGTGCGCTAAAAAACCGACACCGCATGGCAAAGTGCAAATCTTTGTCCAAACTTTGGACACATATTCAAAGTCTCGTGCCATACATGGCAATCAAACAAGTGTTCACTTAAGTGAAGCTATGTCTGGAGCCGGCTTAAAACTCTGGAGTCCATAAATAGATGCGTTAGCATCTCTACTTAGTTTGTGTAAATAGATATATAAGTCAAAGGCGTCGCGTCGGTCGTGTCCTTTTCTTTGGCGGAGTCACTCCAAAAGATCGTGACTTTGGATCATCCATCATCGCTCCAGAGTTAGAAAGTGACCACCTTTAGAATGTGGATGATTACAGTATTTTTCTGTATTTATACGCTGACGTTATCGCGAGCTGCATATGAACTGTATTAGGACTCTTATAGAAATTATATTTCCCGAAAATACGATTAGGTATCATAAATGGGGAAAAGCTCTTGACTTGCTTGCTTTTCGGTGATAGCACCTGGGTAATGGAAGGTTACTTGTCCAATGACAACTAGACTCTGCAGACTGGTAGCAAGTGGGATTAGGTGCATTAGGTGAGATAAAACAAAAACTATATTTAAATTGTATTTATTCCTGAAACATCATACATTTTCTGTTTATTTTACATGTAGGTACTTTTAACTTCAACACCTGACTGATAGATATCATCTCAAATAGAAACTGTAACATAATTGGAGAAAAACTATGTACCCCATTAGTAATTACTTACTACTTAAAAGGATGAGTACCGTTTGTAATAAAATATAATATACGTTATGTATTTACAGAAGTACTTCCTATCTACATTATCCTATGATTGCAATGCAAAGTGCGAGATTAAGAACAAAGTAGATTTTAATAACGCAAGCAAGGATCAGCGCACACCGACGAAAAGGGAATCATATAACTGAAGAACGAGGCACCAAGATAACGATAATAATATGACGAAAGGGCGCCGCGAGTGAGTTCGCCTCGAATTCACCGCCAGAGGCGCTAATGTAGCGAGATGTTTTTTTAATTTCGTTTATCTCGATCTCCAAGGAAACTAAGGAAAGGCAAGGGAGACTATGTCTATACATACAGCCACTATCTTTAGTACTAGAATAATTTCTGAAAATACGGTGTTTGATTAAAAATCATCAAGTGTGTGTCATCAGTCATCATCAATTAATGAAATTTTGACATGTGTTTTTAAAAAATCTCATGCTACAAAGGCTCCAACTAGTGAGCACAAAAAACGGTGATCCCCATTGACAATGGCGTTACGGACTTTCGAACGATAAGTGTTTGCAGACACAATTTAGATACCGATATTTCGCCAAACCACGCTGATCCTAGAGATTTACTTTACAAACATAAATTAGGCATATTTATGTTCAAGTTTAGGTTAAATATTTTTAACAAAATAATAAAGCATTTTTCCTATAACTTTCAAATGGAATCGTGTCTGATATGTAACAAAAATATATTTACTTAATTTAATTTAAATTTTTTAAAGATCTTTCAAGCATTTGACCGCTTTTGTGATGGTCAATTACACCAGTACAAATAAACGTGGAATAAAGTTATTCCAAGGCAAGACAATTCTTATGGTAGGCAGAGGTTATTCTTGCAGTAAATTTATTCCATGTTTGTTCCTATATTGACTATGGAATACACTACAATACATGTCAGCCCAAATCACTGCAATCTCGGCCACAGCCGATTTTAACGACGATAACACATTATGTAGACATCTTGTACACATCAAGTTGGTATAGATTACACATAGTAGCTATACGCAATGTTTGGTACAAATTTTTAAATTGTTTATTTTCTAATAAAAATATTCCTAATAATCATACAAAATTGCTATAAACTCATCTAGCTAAGGACCAAAGAAGCTAGTGAGCGACACATTGCTTTGCCCTCCATATCTATCAGGTACTTTAGCTTGTCTAAAGTTTTGCGAGCAGTGTACATCATCTAGTAATTATTGGATAAAATCTGAAAGACCGATACTTTTTTTTTACTAAAGCCCAATTACGAAGCACAACAAATTTTGTAGATCTTAGTTACCGCATCTGTGCGAACGGGACGGCAATATATTTGTGCGCGAACAACAGAAACGAATAGTGCCGGGTCATTGAACATAATTCGTTATGGTCCACGAAAAGACTTTACTAAGAAGGTAAACTCAAGAATGGCCGTCAATTGCAGTAAGCTTAGTAGATATGAAAAATAATTTAATTAATTTAAATTGTGTATAAACGTTGTAAAGAGCACGTTAAAATTCGCACCGGAATATAATTATCTTAGAGGAAATTTTTCCCAATGGTCAGATAGCCCATGTGAAGGATAACGTTGATGCCGTCTATCTTGATCAGATTTTAGAGAAAGACAGCATCAAATTATCTTTCAATATAGGCTATCTTTCCATAAGCTTATGGAAAGGTCAATGCTCGGAATCTCGCGAATGGACAAATTCCGAAACGAGATTATCCGGCAGAAGACCAGACATAGTCTCGAAATGTAGCAGACTGAAGTGGCAGTGGGCCGGCCACATCTGTCGTAGAACCGATGGACGGTTGAGTAAACGGGTTCTCGAATAGAGGCCGCGCCTCGGCAAGCGTAGCGTTGGGCGCCCTCCGGCCAGATGGACCGATGACTTAAAGAGGATGGCTGGTAGTGACTGGATGGCAAAAACGGGAGATCGAGCCATGTGGCGTGCACTGGGGGAGGCCTACGTCCAGCAGTGGACTGCAATAGGCTGACGATGATGATGATAGGCTATCTGACCATTAGAAAAATAGCTCCTAAGTGTTTGAAATAATTATTATACTTTGATAAGTAGTTCAGCTATTGAAGAAAAAAAATATTATGGAATAAATTTCTAAACTGCTACCTAATGAGACTTGAATAGAAAAGGACAGATAGAGAAAGAGATAATAAAATAATGAGTGAACTCTTTAGTTCTCGAAAGAGGTTTCTTTAGAAATGGCAACCATTACTGATATTTCATATTCTTGAAACATTTTGGCGCCATAGACATCATATTACATTGCATATTGCACCAATATGCAGTATTATGTTAAATATACAATGGTTTTATAGAAAATAAAACTTATTTACACAATGGATACTTATAAAATAAACTTGAAATTATACAACAGGCAGTGATAATAACTGAATATTGTCAAACTTCATAAAAAAATGGAATATATATTGGAGACATACCAATTTGTATATTATATGATGTAGAGGGAGAAATGTGAGGGAAAAATCTATATATTCTACACCATTTATATAAAAATTTAAACCTGTTTCGTTTGCAATACAGTATATTTTTTCTGTATGAAGTGCATAATTTAGGACCATCTAGCCCCTTCTCCCCCTACAATTCCCCAGTAACATGTGGAAAATATAGTTTGCTTAAATATAACTATGTTAAGACCATAAAGTCTGAAAATCAACATAATATATAATCCAAAAATGGTACTTTTCAACAATAGAAATAAGCTCAGCGGGGTACCATGAACTCTTAAAGCAGATTTGTTTTCACTGTGGGAGCGAGATGGCGTTTTAAACTGCTTATAGTGCTTATATCTGGTCTCGCTTCCACAATAGATTAAAAGTTCATCATTATGCTACAGATCGTAGGTTTATTCTACGATTTTTAGTGCAATACTTTAAATACACTATAGACGAAAGTACTAAAAGTGTACTTCAAAGTTCTAGAACCTAAGTAATAGGTGTAAACTATAAATAGTTCTACAGTAAAATCCTTAATATGACTTTACACTTTCACAACCGCTTTGCCGTACATTAACGTAATAAATCGTTGAAAACATAACGTCACTTAAAATGTAAAGGAAGAGTAACTTATAGATACAGTTATATAAGCCCATACGATTAGATATGGTCGCCATACGTAACCACAAAGTTAGTTACCCTGATGGAAGAAAATTACAACTAACATATAACCACAGAATACCTACACATATTCTGTAAAAGAAATCCAAAAACATACCAATTAACTTTGAGTCTCGCTGCACGTTAACACCGCTTCCACACGTTACAATTTATTTATTCAGTTTAAAGATTTTAGAATTAAATACAGCGTTCCACAAAGATCGCTCTGTTTGACTATTCCACAGTCAGCTGCGCCGTAAGTCCTTGACTAGATTTGTACTCGCATTATGTGGATCATCCCGAGAGTCTGATTGGAAAATTTGATTGTATCGTGTGGATGGACGGGTTTGAAGCTCAATTCAGCTCACACACCCACAGGTCTGGTTCTTTGTGATGTGTTTTCTTTTTCTACACTCTAACTCTATCCTTATCAAATTACTGTAAAGCGCGGATCGTTGTTGTATTTGTAATTATACCTAAAAGGCAATGTGCGTCGTATGACGTGAGCAAATAGAATTTTTTATGTAAATTATGTTGTAGTGGGACTAAAATGTAACGCTATAAAAATGGCGACAGTATCTAAGAGAACGGACGTCACGCAGACAACCCTGCATTAGGCCAAAAACTACATAAACTCGAGTAAATAATAACTACCCACAATGGCACCAGATAAAATTGTTCCATCTACACACAATAGTGTCTAAAGACAATTCACACAGCCCAAGGATGGACTAAATCGATACCTAGCTTAAGACTCAAAAATCGAGCGCGACAAAATCGCCAAGTCTCGTACCTCTTTCGGTTCGCGAACGTTCGAACCAATAAATTACTTACGCTAAAGACTGCGCCGCAAACAGGCGTCTAAAGATCGGGAGCCTCCAAAAAAATACTAGCTAAACTTACTTGACTATAAGAAAACCGTGCACATTAGCTAGGAACTTATCGAAATTGTCTTGGAAGCGTATCCGATGGGGTCGTGAACCGTCGAATAATACGCCGTTCGTTAGAACGCCGAACGCTTCTTCTAACCTGGGTACGTTCGCGGGATCGTTCGCCGCGAACACTTCTATAAGTTGTCTAGCTAAGCCCTCTAATAAGGCCGGTTTTACACAAGTTAAGGCGTAGATTGCCGCGCCGGCGGACGGCATAGAGTCCGGGGGTATTTCCATTTTGATGATCAGCATTAGAAGGAGCTCTGCTAGGGTTAAAAGGGAGAGAGAGTAGGGGTTGTTGTCGCCTAAAGTCCTGGCCTTGTTGGAGAGGCCTACGATGGTGTCGCAGCAGAGAGTCGACACGTCGCACGACACTGCGGTGAGGCCGACTCGTAACGCTGTCACTACCATGTTGAAGTCGTCTATATCCAGGTTTGTGAGCTGGAACAAAAAAAAATATTTTGAAAACATGTATTAGTTTTAGGACAGAGTGCACTGTTTGAAAACTTATCGAGATCAAGACTATGTCCTATTGCGTGTAACGTAACGCAAACAAATACAAAAAGACTGGATAAATAGCGTTAGCTTCTGTTACAAATCAAAGAGTTTTGTAACCAGTTCTTGAATTCCAGTTTACAACGGTCAAGCCTTTTGGACATTAAAAATCAACGAACCAGCAGCGGCGGCGTCAGCAGCGCCCGCATGCTCAGCGAGTACCTGTACACACCTGGGCGGCGTGGTCCAGCGCGCGCAGCATGCGGTAGGCCTGCGCCGCCAGCGCCGGCAGCGCCAGCAGCGGCGGCGTCAGCAGCGGCAGCAGCAGACGCAGGCCTCGCGCACACGTTTCGCCGACAGCGCCCTCTGCGCCCGAGCGCGCGATGCTGCTTATTATTTCCATTAGGGCGCAGATGTCCTGGAAAAACAATGTTGACTATGATACAACAGCGCAGCATGAAGTTGTTGAGAGCGGGATACGAGAATCTTAAACTTATACGACAAATCCACAGAGCAATGCATTAGGCAAGTATGTACTTAGCGTGTAAAACGGAAATGATTCTTTATTTGCTCAAAAATGGGTGTGTGTAAACATCTACAATTACACTGTAAGTAATGTGTGTAATTACCTCGTAAGCCTCTTCCTCTGCATCTTGCGGGATACTAGAGATCTTTCCGGAATTCCACCGCATGTAGACTTCAAACGTCGTATTGCACACCTCCAGAAACCTGAAATAGGAATACGATTATTTCAAGAGCTCAGAACGTCACCTTAACGACATCTTATGTGAGGTAATAAGTTAAACTTTAGACATTATGCCTTCCTCCCACCAGAGATATGCCATGCTAAGTTGCTACGGGTGCGTGTGATATCCACGAATCATATTGATCGATGATGTCAATACCAAACTCATTCATAGCAATGTAAACACATCTCTGGTGGAAAGGTAGTCTTAATTTGTCGTGTGGTGTCGGCAGAGTAAATAGCACCACCCCATGTCTGCCCATGGGTATCGTAAGAGGCGATAAGGGGTTCTGGGAGGTGGGCAGAAGCGCCTCACGTGTTGACAACATAGTCCGAAAATCATACTGCGGTCAGCAATCCGCCTGCCCAGTGTGGTGACTATGGGCAAAAACCCCCCTATGGAAAAGCCTTGAGGCGTGTCCTGGGAGAGGCCTACGCCCAGCAGTGGAATGCAATAGGCTGTGATTTAAAAGACCAACAGATTATCTTAAATACATAGTAAAACTTACTTGTTAACATTCTGTGGTTGGACCGAATGCAGCATTCGCTTAGCGCTTTTAGCCAGCAGCGTCAACGCGGGAAGCACTACGCCCGGGTAGTTGTGATACTTGAACAGAATACCCGGGATTCTCTCCAGAGCACCGACCAGTATTGTGAATTGTGCGTCCATTGAGCCCACCTATAAGATAACAAGTATTAAAACCAAACCACTTATTAAATAGAGGATGGAATAATTATGGAAATATTACACAAAGAACTACACTAATTACAAGAAGAAAGAAAAAATATCTGCAAAAATAAATACATTATATACAATCTTAATAAACCTAATATAATTTTATTAAGATCCTCGCATTGTTGCTTTTCGTATCCTCATGAAGAAACTTAGAAACTGTAGTGCGTCTAGCATGTTCGCCGAGGCGATGGTTCCCGATTTCTTTGCAGTAATCAGATCGCGTATTGCATCCTTCTGGAACAGGCTGAGGAGCTCTAATAACGCAATCCTCAAAGTCCTTCACGAGGATATTACGAGTCCTACATTTTCATACTGGCTCTCTGTACATCGGAGCGCGAACCGTAAATAATGACATTTTATTTGGTGTCTATATTGTGCGTGTGTGTGTGTGTGTGTATGTGTGTGTTTGTGCAATATACATTTGCTGACCGATACTTATGTTGTATCGTCATATATGGGTCTTTTGTAATTTATTTTATTTTACAATGTGCCTGCAATAAATGATTATTATTATTATATTATTATTATTGTATTGTGGTATTTTATAAAATTATTAATAAAGAAATGGAAAAAATTCCTCACCCGGGTGGGAATCGAACCCACGACCTCTGCATTCCGCGTGCCAGCGCTCTCACCACTGAGCCACCGGGTCAATTACTCGGATGACGAATTTTACCATCTCTTTTCTAAATTACATATTGGCAACGTTATTTGTCATCCCGATAGCTATACACTAGCCAAATCTCGGCAAACAAAGCTGAATCCCTCAGCACAATGTTTAAAGATTGTGGTATTTTATTTACTAAGCATGGCCGATATCTTTTGAACAGTTCACTCATAGATAAAATTACCAATTTTTAAATAACCGTCTTTTCTGTGACTTTTTAAAAGAGAAGACGCGTTTAGGAATTTAGATAGAAACAAATGATGCGTGCGTTGCTGGTTACTTCAACTTTTTTTCTTTCCTTCTCGATTACTCATAGTAAGAGCATGTTGACTTGAAATTCATTTTTAAGATTGTTAGTTTCAATAAGAAGATTCGAAATATTTCCATACTTTCAAGTTAAATTTTGTGGACAGGTTCTTCAGCAGTGCATAGGTAATGTATTAAATATTTTTGAGTTTATTCTCCATCCGTTATATGTGCTATGCTGTATGTTCTTAAGTAATAAATAAACATACACCTTGTATACTAACCTCATGCACCCCCTCAGTGACCCCTATAAAGCAGTCGAGTGTGTCCGCTAACATATTTCTCACAGGCTCAGTATCAGAGTCCATGTTGAGAATGCTTACTAATTTCTCTTGTAGTGCCACTGTACTACCTAATAAACGGTTCCGCACTTCACCTGAAAGATGTATTAGTATTTAAATACACGTTTTACAGAATTTGTACTGTTAGCTTGACTAAGAACATCACTAATCGGTCACTTCCAATGAATGTGACAGACAACACTAGTGAGAGGGAGACAATGGTCAAGATGGCGCTCGGCGGGAGAAACTGGAACGAAGCGCGTGTTTTTTGTTTGTTAAAATTAAAATTAATTCTACAGATCGCTTGCATGTAAGGTGACGTTTTGTGGTAAATACATTTTATTTTGTAATTTCTTTATATGACTCATGCACTAGAGTCAAAACTGTATGAGATTAACCCCAGAGACCGACATGCGGGAAAGTTATATTTGGTACTGTCTAACACAAAGTTACTGCAAGATAGCATTTTCTGCATGGGACCTAAAATATATAAGTTAGCAGATATATTTTAGGTCCCATGCAGAAAATGCTATCTTGCAATTGTTAGCAGAGATCCTACGTACCATGAAAAATATGAAATTATTTTGCTATAAACTTAGGACATTATTAAAATGGAAAAGCTTATTGTTATGACATAATTGAAAAGTTATATGAAATTGGTGTACTTATTTCAGTTGAATTTATTGCCTTATTCTGATTATGATTATTGTGAATTTATGTGATTGTATTATAATATTTACTTAAGAATGTAATGAACCAAATTTGTATGCCCACTGGGCGGGACACAGAGAAGAATAATTTAAGACCAATTTTTTTTATACCTGTGATCCACAAATAAACGTATTTGATTCGATTGGAAAATATAATTAACCTATCTGTAAAACTTGAGTCAGAACACAATTTCTTCAAGGGCACATGTAAGTTGTTTTTGCAATTGTCTTTGTTTTTCACTATTCAAGGATTTTTCCGACGTTTCCATTCACATCACAAATTCAGAAATCATTCTACTAAAGACAATGGTTTTATGTATATCGTTTTCCTTGTATCAATATATATGTTGTACTAGTGGACGCCCGCAACTCCGTCCGCGTGGACTTCAGAAAAAACAAGATGTCGAAATTATCCAACTAAAACTTAGATGAATATATACGGAACGTCCGTGATATGCTCAAAACTGTCTAGCGCAGATTACAAGATTTAGTTAATCTATGACAACGGTATAGACAAGACATGATAATTGCAAAAAAAAATCCTGAAAAGTGAATGTTTCTGAGGGAATGAGGGAAAAAATCATACTTTAAGTGAATAATCTTCAAAAGGTTTCATTCCATGTTAATAATTATTATAATCAGCGAATAATATCACATTTTCAATCAAAAATACTTTAAAAAAATAATTTTTTATTACGATGATCGATGTAAACATTGGCCTAAAATTATATATTGGCCCAACGTCAATATAAGACCTCACGTGTGTTGGTGGTAGGAGACCAACTTAATCCAACTCTGCAAATAGTGGTCACACGTCAACGTGTTACCATTTTATTATAAAAAAACATTTAATGTTAATAAATAAAAACATTTTAAAACCAGCTTATTACACGAACTAAAATAATAATTGTAATGTTGAAGTTTATTTCTCAAATTAAGACCAAATAGGTACCATTTTTAGTCATCAGACCTTTTATACTTCATACATAAAAGATATCTCTGGTCAAAGTTAAAAAATCATAGCATCATATCATAAAAATGACATGATAATAATGTTATTTTTAAGCTAAATTGATCACCGGGATATGGTCCAGGATTCCAAAATTTGCATTAATAGGAATTTAAATAAAAGCTTGTATGAAATTTTACAACTGAAAGTCTTCCTATGTTCATTTTTATCAAAGCACCCAATGCTGTATAGTTGAACACGCCAATGGTGATTTGTTTGACCAAATGTTCGACAAACATGTGTCTCTGGCTAGAACATCAAATTAGTGTAAGCTGAATAAGTGACAGGACACTGCTGTAAGCTGCATAGGGTGATAATTTGTTTCAAGCAAATTTATGTGTTATGGTAATTGCATAAGGTTTAATTTAAAAATGTTGGTTATAACAGTTATTTACTTTTTATGTATAGATTCCGTGGTGCCAATTTTTTTATAAATTTTGTATGTGACCCCGCGTCTATCTATAATCACGTCACTGGGGATAAAAACATTTTCCCGGGATAAAAAGTAGCCTATATGTTAAGTGGTACCTGTCACAATATATTCCTGAAAACTGCATCGAAATCGGTTCAGCCGTTTCTGATATTAGCGTGCACAAACGCACAGACAAACCGACAAACAGACAAAAATTCCAAAAATCATCGTTTTGGGTTCTATTGCGTTGATAAAGGTCTCCTATATTTTTTTATTTATTTTTTCTCATATATCTTCCATGTACAGACAGCGATCCGTTACATTTTTATTATATGTATAGATAAAACGTATTTAAACTATCAAGATGCAGTTAAAAGCTGTAATTTTTTAATTAGTTATAAAATACCTTCAGCATAAGTAGTAGCAATGGCAAACGCTCTATGCAGCTCCTTCCTAAGTTCGGCCGGTAAGTTACTGCCACTCGCCTCCCACCCGACTAGATTTAGGAACTCCGTGCAGTTGCCGAGAGGATTCTGTCTAGAATTAAAACAAGACAACAAACACGATTAACACTCGGTTGCAGAAATATTAATCATCTGCATGCAGGCTGATTTTATAACTTGCAACCGGTCGCAATCACCAGATAGTGTAAAAAACCATAGCAATAGATTACATAATAGGATTCTTTAAATAAGTTGCGTTGTCCTATTTTGCTGTTAAGCAACGACGAAGGTTGCCGATCAGTCGAAAGTTACAAAATACATCTACCACCCCCATTCCATTCCATGGTTTGCTAGATAAGGTTTGCCTTAATATTTAAAACAGTCATGTTGTTATGGTCAACCCAGCCCAATGTCAACCTTTTTTGCAAAAACAAATACAGTAGTCGCGCAGAGGATGTCGGGTCCAGGTTGTTCATCGGCAATTACGACATTCATCAAATAAATAAATAAAAAATAACACAACCAACTTTAGCTTAGACGTATCGTACAAATCAGCGTCATCTATCTTTAAGCGCCGAAACTAAAACGCAGTCCACTGATTTGTGATTCGCGTGCGCGGCCAGAAAGGTGAGCAGCAGAGCCGCGTGCATGGCGGCCGGCGGCTGCGCGGACAGGTGTCGCAGGCAGACTTGTACACTGTAACATCACCTGCACCCATCTTCGTAGAGATCGGCCGCCTTGCCCGAAATATATAATGTATATATAATGGCTAATAACTAGAGATCAAAATGTTTTTCCATATAAAATGTCTGTGTACAATAAAGAATAGAATAGAATCTAGATTGAAATTGGTTGTAAAAGATAGCACAACCGACAGATTTTGTACGATAACGATACGTCTAAGCTTCAGCCAAATCAGCGCCATGTATCCCCTTAATTAGCGCCATCTATCCCCCGGCGCCGGAACCAAAACGCGCAGCACTAACTTGTGGTTGGCGTGCGCGGCCAGCGACGTGAGCAGCTGCGCGGCGTGCATGGCGGCCGGCGGCTGCGCGGACAGACGACGCAGGCAGGCGGCGGCGCGCGCGCACAGCCGCGACACCACCCACTCGCAGCCGCGCGACGAGCGCCCGAACGCGCACTCTATTATCGGCGCCATCTGTTGGCGGGGTAGCGAATTAATATTTGCTGTAGCGAATATAGTTCGTTTCATAGAATAATTTCTATGCCTGATTTCGGATATAACATTTGTATGCAGTGACACAGAAAATGTGTTCATACACTTTGTAACTAGCGCCCTTATCCATCGGAATTATACGGACAAACGCACATTACGCCCTACGGCCAGATGGTGACTCGAAGAGGGCGACTGGTAGTAGACCCCGTTTCTAACTAGCGACATCAGCATGTGTGCGTTTCACCATAATGGTTGATGGCGCTGTTACTATGTGTATGAGTCATGGAGAAGAAATAAAAGAGTAGTGGCTTAGTATATTTTCATACAAAAATAGTGTGCCGCGGAGCAGGGGTGGAGTATGGATGAGGGGAGCATTGAACACTGTAGCCCTGCCCATTTATATAGAAACCACCTTGTAGTGACTAGTCAAACTACTTGCTCATTTTGGTTCAAGATTTTTTTACTAGTGCAATTACTCATCACTAGATGGCAATATTATACTACGATTTAGTAATAAAGTACCCTGATAAAAGCGCTAGTGTTTTTGTAATTTTAATACGGTTACATTTCGGAGAACAAGCGTGTGGTTACAGCTACCGCGTTACACTGGCGCTGAAGCTCCGCCCCTATCATGACGTCATGGCCTCACGATTGCCACACGACTCACTTCATAGTCCCACCTCCTCTTTTATACCTTCTTCATGGTATGACTACATTATCTGTGTCACTATACAAAAAATGATAGTTTCAAAATCAGCCATAGGAGTTATTCTATGAAACAGACTCTTAACTGGATGGAGAAAACGGAAGGCCGAGCCCTGTGGCGTGCTCTAGGGGAGACCTACGTGGAGCAGTGGACTGCAATAGGTTGATGTATGTATATCCAGTACATGCCGTATGGTGTAGGATAGCACTACCGCATGCTTATATGTAGCTAGTATTATACTAGTGTAATAACGTATGAATCACAAAAATCGGCCGAGGCGTTTGGTCTCTGTAGTGCTTCAAAGGAACATACAAACATAAATACATAGGCTGTTAAACACAATACCACTCCTTTGCGTCGCCCAGTCGGGTAAAAAGAAACAATGATACTCATGAACTAAAATCCAAGTCAGCTTTTAGCACTTACCTCCGAATATAACTGCGTTTGCGGCATCAGATACGAGTTGGCCCATATCTTGAGAAGCCACGACATTGTAGCGCTAAGCTCTGGACTAAACACTGTGCTAAGGCCAGCTTCTAAGGCACAGCATTCCCAGTAGCTTATGCGCAGAATCTCACCGATTAATCTGAGAGAAAATACAATTCCATATAAAAAGTTATATTATATGTGGAGATGGTGATAAGGGAAGCTCTTCCGGCTCCACTGGGTCAGTAGTTATTGATTGGTATATAAGGTCTATCCAAAATTAGTGATTATCTTTTGACACGAAACTAGGTAGGTAAAAAGAAATAACTTTCACTATGGGATCAACTCTGAAATATTGAAAAAAAATCAGCTGTTTCATACAATCTAGAATAATTACTGCACTGAAATGTATGGAACAGCTGATTTTTCTTATATTTCGAAGTTGGTCCTATAGTGAAAGTTGTTTCTTTTACCTACCTAGTTTCGTGTCAAAAGATAATGACTAATTTTAAATAGACCTTATATATTCTGTGAGAAAACTTCGATATCGCGTTCAAGGATTTCGGTGGTTCGGTTTGCGTCCGCCTATCTGTAGATAGGCTCCGCTTAATGGGATGGTATTCTAGTGAAGTCCCCCACATCAGAATTTTGGAAACTTTGGTTTTTTGAACAGAATTTTGGTAAGTTAGCTTATTTACATAGTTCAATCGTTAGTTATTTGAAAATAAACATGTATCATATTGTAATATTAATAACATTAGTATAAGCCGCGCAGATAAAGAATTGATTTGAAAATGGCGGAGGTGACGGAAGGTATGGTTGGTAAAACCATTACTAAATGTCATATTATATAAAAGACACTCTAATAAGCACGTTTTAGCAAAAAATACGCTGGAAATTTACTTCGAAAGAGTAACCTCAAAGTAATTACCGATTGTAAATCTGCAATAAACATGAAAAAATGGGCTTTCAGACGATCAACAGCAATGAGATTAGTCAAAGCGAAACCAGAAATTTTTTTTTGCAGCGCGTACTTCACTGCGTGACCATGGGCGCGCGATAGATGTGAGAGAGATAGCATGCGAGCGGACGCCATTTACAATCAATTTTCGTGCGCGGGTTATAGCACTCACTTTAAAATAGGATCAACATTATCAGTACTAGTTGTCTCTCCGACTAGATATCTCAGTGAAGCATCCACGTTGGCGTTTTCAGATATACTGTAGTGAATGATCTCCGGAGGAATCATTACTGTCTCGCCTTCTATACAATCTATGGCTAGAAAATGACCTGAAATAGCAAAGTTACTAGTAGCTAGTGTATGTATAAATAACAAAATTATTATCCATTAATATAATCCGTTAGGATATGGTTGATGGTTTCATGTTTAAACATTGTGCTGAGGGATTCAGCTTTGTTTGCCGAGATTTGGCTAGTGTATAGCTATCGGGATGAAAAATAACGTTGCCAATATGTAATTTAGAAAAGAGATGGTAAAATTCGTCATCCGAGTAATTGACCCGGTGGCTTAGTGGTTAGAGCACTGACACGCGGAATGCAGGGGTCGTGGGTTCGATTCCCACCCGGGTGAGGAATTTTTTCCATTTCTTTATTAATAATTTTATAACAAAATATATGGTCAAGTGTGTATCAGGTGGTACGTAAACAACGAAAAAAAAAATCGGTGTTAAACTGCGTCTAAAGTTAATATGTACATATTATGTATTTTATCTTTAGCTAATTCTTTACTCAAGAACTCACAGCCTGACATTTATTATATATACTTGGATGTTATTAACTCACCAGTTATCATTAAAATCCAGTGCAAATCCTCAAACAGGGCAATAAGTTGTTCACCCCCACTCAACGGCAACTTTCCCATGTGCATCAATTGTAAATGATTCTCCAACCTGACAAAGAAAGTCTGTGTAACAACCATAGACAAAAAAACACTAGACCCAGGTTTGCTAGGGACAAGCTTTCACCAGAAACAAATCCTACACTTTGTGCCCAGAATCCCAGAAATTATTTCCTAGAACCGCTCTTGACTGCGACGCATGCATCGTGAACGGAAAACAAAAGTGTATAACCAATGTGCCATTTAACTTATTTATGAACATGAATAAACATTATGGACGATTCTGGCAGTCACACTAAAGTGTGTAGGTCAAAACCAAAACGTAAATTTAGTCCTACCTGTCCTTTTCTCTCTCAGCCATTTATGTTAAGGACGGAGAGAGATAGACCTGACTAAGATTAGATTTAGGTTTAAGTGTGACTGCCGGAATCAACCCTATTCTCTGCGTTTAAATTTGAAATATTAAGTATAAGTACCTATTTCGTATGTAAGCATTATTTCTAAACGGCCACCTTCGAGGGTAGCCGTTTAGAAATAAAGTCGACTTTGTCTGCATGAACATTAGAATTCCTTTTTTTCCGTATCCGTGTAAACTTCGGAAAATCTTTTCTAAAATAATGCTCGCCTACATTCCCCAACAAGCTTACACGTGCCACGTAAATTTCAAGTTCGCCATGAATCGTTCATCAGTCAGTTAGTTAAAGAAGAGTTTGAAATAAATAGATGCCATATTAACAAAAAAAATCTATCATCACTCAAATAATCTCTTACCTCTTACTCCTATCCTGAAGCAGGGTAAAGAGTATATGACAGCAATGCCTCGGCGCTTTTCTGGCGATAGCTCCGATGGTCAGTAGTATATTACTGTGAAGTTTTCTTTCATCCTCTTCTATCTCATCGCGAATGTCATCTGCGCAACCATCGCTGCTCTCTGTCCCTCTTAAAAGTGAGAAAAATCCGATATAGTGCAGAAACCATAAACAGTACGGTACCATAAACCTCAAGCACGTATCCAGGGGCGTGGCCCAAGGGAACGCCCCCGAGAGTATCATCATACAAAGTAGGTAGAGTATAGGATGCATATTTAGGACTAAACATTGTGTGTTAAAGCTACACATACAAATAATGTGAATATTACCATAACTTTTGTACTACCTTGTACCATCAGGTGGCGCCAGTCTACACTGGAGATAAGTATTAAATATCTCAATACACGGGTTGTGTAGAGTTTCATTGGAAAACCCATCTGTGTCATGAACTATTGAGCTCCAAGTGTGGAGGAATTTGTTAAGAGTTTCCCTCCAAACTGTGTCCTCATTTACCTTAAAATAAATGACAGTAATTTAGTAATGTAGTCAAAAAGTCCAGTACATGAACTAAAAAATTTATACTGATATCATAATTATCTAAAATCATTAACAGACTAGGTACATACAAATGGACATAAAAAAGACCTAATGTCCAAAATTTTTCTCACAACTAATCTAACAAAGGAACTGACATCACATTAATAAAAACTTAGGCATTTAAAAATTATTTATTCAGAGTCAAAATTAACTTACCCCTTCTTCCACAATAGAACCTCTGATACTAATACAGGTGTAAGCCGTCAAGTTCTGCAACAATGCAGGTGGAGATGCGGCTATCATAGATGGTGAGAAGAACTGAATCAGCCTCCGATAGATATCTGCAATTCCATGCATCTCCTTCTCATTAGGTTGAATATAACTCAGCATATTCAAGAAGCTGCTTACATAGTTCTCCAAATACTGCTGTTTCAAGTTTGTTGTTGATACTACCACCCCACATAAACTAGCCAACTGAACTAAACATGTCAATGAATGTCCAGATAACTCTGGATTTGTTCTAACATACATGTGTATTTCAAAGAACAGAGCCAATAGTTCAGGCTGCATAATTGTGTCTTTCCAATTCATACTCAATCTCAAGGCTGGGGCTGTATCACTTTCGTAGATAGCTTCGAATGCACCTATCAGCCGTTTTGATAGCAATGGAGAGACATGACTCCAGCATAGTATGGTCTCAACAATAGTCAAAAGCTGCTTTGTTAGTGATGCTTGCTCCCCTTCTGGACGATGTCCTGAACGGATTATCTGTTCTAAAACTCCTACAGTAAACCTAAATATTTTCTTCAAATCTATTGCCTCAAACGATTTCTTCAATCGAAAATGCACTTCCCATATTAGCCCCACATCAGCTGATTTTACGGTGATGGCATACTCCTGCATTATGGCTAGGATTAGTGAGCATGCTAACTTCTGCTGGCTGATTGTGGAACTGAGGATTATTTTCTCTAATTCTCCTAGTAAGGCCTTTCTCTCTCTTCCTCCATCATCAATGCTGCCTCTCTTTATTATTATAGCTATTGTCTGAAAAGGTAACAAGATAGAATTGAATTTAGTTGAATTAATCAAAATTAAAAGATATATCATTCTATGAATTGATGGAGCCATAAAAAAAAGTTGGAAGTTAATAATACCATAAAGTTATCTTTACTTAGATAGGTAAAAAATAAAATATTTGTACCAATTGTTATTTAAATATTGAAAATGTGGGATATCACAAAGTAAAAAATGTTTAAGGTACATAAAAAGTTTAAAAAAATATTCACAGACAAATGAGTCCATAGTTTGTTAGTATTACAAGATGTTATGTCTATGTTTATAATATACAGATGAATAATTACTTACCTAGCTTGTTAGATTTATCAGCTATAAAAGATATTAAGATAAGAATTACTTACCTGTAGCAATTTTTCCCTTAAATATGGGGGTGTATCCTGCCTCAACAGGTAACTAAGCAAGTACTCTCTTAAAGAATTGATATCATTCTCTGACAGTAAACTCCACTCCCTTATAAGAGCTGATTTTATTAGACTAGCAGCTTCAAATAGCACATATTCAGCAGATGACTTCTCCAAGATTTCTCGGCAGAGTTCATAGGGGTTCTTTGTGCTTCTGAATTCAAGAAACACACTCTCTGCCTGCCGCCGCTGGTCAGGGCTGACCACGTTCGGAGGAGCCTATGAAAATTTTCTCTGTGTAGATTTTATTTAGGGCAAGAGAGGTAAAGCAAATATACAACACAATAAACAGATTATTATTATGTGAACTGTAGTACATATTTAAGTCGAAGTGATGGTATCAACTATTAGCATCTGCTTCAGTGTGCCTGATTGTCTACATTCACGCAAGAGCTGATGGATGGTTTGTAAACATTATCTGAATGTGCATTTAACATTTTGCCATGAAGATCTTATGCGTGCCCTTGGTTTATTCTTTCGATTGCAGTAGTAAATTAAAATATATAGGTAATGGAGAGTCTTACCATAAGCACTTGTGCAGCAGCTTCCAGTGTTTGTATTGCAGAGTTGTTGTCCATTTTTGTAGATTTCACACAAATATCGGCCAGAAATAAAAACTACAATAAATGAGTCCAGGATTCTAAAATCGTCTTCTTCTCTTAGCATACCAGCAATCACATAATTTCATTTATATTTTCTAAAAAAATACCACGAAATTGTACCAAACTGACCACAAAATCAAATGTCAACTCTACCGTTGCGTTCCACTAACCATTTTACCAAAACTTAGAGCGGTATAGATAACACAGAATTTTCCTTAGACTTTTCATAGAAAGTGACAGAGACAGCATGCGATTTTTTTTAAATAATTCCTACGTGACTAAACTTTTTAAGGGCCTTTAAAGGGATTTCACACAAAATGGTTTGGTTCCGTAGAATAAATTATTATGTTTTAAAATTACAATTAACTATGTTCGATATCAATACGCACTTGTTTGTAATGTGAGGGAACCTGCCTGTTATATAAGGGTATGAATCCCAGTAGTTGTGAACATTGGCCCTCTGTAAGGGGACCATTGACGTGTTATAGCCTGAAATATGGACCTACTGTACCTATGTACATTAGGTCCTCTAGTAATTAGCTAGTCGATGACAAACCATGATTAGATAACGAGGTACAGTAGACAAGATAATTAGTAATTAGTCAATTATGATATTTAATTTAACTTCCAGTTAGGGTTCTACTTAATCACTAATTATTATTTCCTTAGATTATATTTTCATATAGCTAGGTACATAAAGGTTATTATACATAATAGCAAAGTACATATTTACATTTTATTTACTAAGGTTGTTCCTTCCTTTTTTCAATTTCTTTTAGTCTTCTCTCTAATATAAATCTATCCAATCTGTGCATACACAAGAATTTACCATTTAGAAACAATACTGGTATATCACACCTATAGAGCCTCAACCATCTGAGATTCTCCTTCTTAGTTATATCAACTTTTTCAATTACAATTCTATCTTTATATGGTTCTAATTCTTCCATCACTATATCACATAAACCACAGGGGTCTTTTGTGTAAAAAGTCAAAATTGGGGATCCCTTTACATCTTCATCTCTGTAAAAAATTGATACACTTAATAAATAAAAGTACAATATGAACAATTAATTGATTTATTGAGCTCACATACCTACATAACATAAAATAAATTCTTAAATAAATAGATAGGTACAAAATGTCAAAAAATTGTCTTTTATTTACAGGAATATAAAACTATAAATTCTTCAACAATACGTAAGCTTAAAGCTATGTAATTATTTAACACACAGTCACTGTTATACAGTTACAAATGGCAAATAATCTAAAAAGGCACAAGTAGACTATTAAAATGTTAAGAAAATCAGAACACTCATACTAAACAACCAGCCATTCAATTTACAACTTACAATTTCTCAATCATTATGGATGATGCACCTCCCCCACCATTACAAATTGATGCTACACCCTTTTCACCCTTCTTTAAAGCATGACACAGGTGGACTACGATTCTAGCTCCTGACATTCCAATGGGATGGCCAAGGCTTACTGCACCTCCATGTACATTAATCTTGGCAGGATCAAGATCTAATAGTTTCTGGTTGGCAACAGCCACTACACTGAATGCCTCATTGATCTCCCATAAGGCAACATCCTCCTTTTTGACTCCAGTCTTTTCTAGTAATTTTGGTATAGCTACTGCAGGGGCAATCGGAAAATCAATGGGGTCACACTCCCCATCTGCAAAGCCCACTACACGAGCTATCGGTTTGATATTTAACCTTTGTGCAGCATCAGCTGTCATTAAAACCAAAGCTGCTGCACCATCATTCAAGGTTGATGCATTGCCAGCTGTGACTGTTCCATTTTCCTTCTGGAATACTGTTGCCAGTTTACTAAACTTCTCAAAATTTACTCTCTTGTATTCCTCATCCTCTGTGAACAGGATAGGTGGGGCTCCTCTCTTCTGTGGGACAGGCACAGGTACCAATTCATCTGCAAATGCCTTAGCTTCATATGCAGCAGCACTTCTCTTGTAACTCAAAATGGCAAAGTCATCTTGTTCCTTCTTGGAGATTTCCAATTTTTTTGCTGTATTTTCAGCACAATTACCCATATGGAATTTATTGTAGACATCAGTGAGACCGTCAAAAACAATGCCATCAACTAACTGCATACCACCGTAAGCAGTTTCACCCCTTTTCAAATAGAAAGGTACATTTGACATAGATTCCATTCCTCCAGCTAAAATTACATCTTGTGCTCCTGTTTGCAGGCCTTGAGCTGCTAGCATTACAGACTTCATGCCAGATGCACATACTTTATTAACAGTTGTACAAATGGTACTTTTGGGTAAACCAGCAAATATTACTGCTTGTCTTGCTGGAGCTTGTCCTAAGTTTGCAGAGCACACATTTCCCATGTAAACCTAGAACAATAGATTTTGTTATATTGTAAATAAGGTTACTTACATAAGTCTTAATTTATGATTTACACAAATGGGAGTCTGAGTAATTTAAGTATTCTGCTATTATATTTATGTACTAGAAAAGATTATTTTAGCCATTGGTTAAATGAATGATTGCAATATCTAATATATAGTAACTTCTGATAAGTTATAAAAAATATATTATTCAAAACATAACAATCTTATCTTGATAACCACCTATGTAGTAGGTGCCTACTTTATAATATCTGTGAAACTAAATTAGGTATAATAACGGTAAAAACGCGTGATTAACTGTAAATAAAATGAGAAAGTAGGCAAAACCAATTAACCTCTTTCACTTCCTCCTTTGGAATGCCGGCTCTTTCGATCGCCGCTTTGACAGCTACGGCACCAAGTTCTGTGGCTGAAACACCAGCCAAGCTCCCCCTGAAGGAACCCATCGGTGTCCTTACAGCTGAAGCAATAACTACTTCGTTCAGGGACACTTTTGTGGAGTACGCCGCCATCGCTTTTACAAGCTATGCAAATAACAAAACAAAAATTAAACAACTCATCAAATAACACACGTCAGTCATTTGTTTCACCAAAAAATTATCGTCAGGAACTCGTCACCTGTGTCGTTAATTCACTTCACCACAGAAAACTTGTAAGTCTAGTCAGGCAGTTCATAGACGACTGACTGCTTACAGCAAAACCAAACTTGAAGAAGTGGAATACAAACCTTTGACTGCATTTTAATGTTAATTAGTCTGTTTCCTATAAGGAAATTCATGATTGTCTCGATCTTAATCCTATCACGGCTCAATTAGAAAAGAAAATGATAAAAACGGGTCTAAAATAAATAAAATGAATGTTATCGCAAAACTAAAACATTTACATAAAAATTATCTTCGATCTTTACGGTCAGAAAACATATATTTTATGAGCTAATGCTCTTGGTATAAAGTTGAAAATGCTACAAAACTAAACTCGTTCATTTTCGTATAGAACTTTGACCCTTCCCCCCCTCTTTAACTTTAGTTCCCTTTTTTTTATCTTTTGTGAGCAGTCACACCGTATATGAAATATCACGTAATATTATTAAGCTGATTTGTGTCACTGCTTGCCAATAAATAATAAATATAAAATAATGGCATAATAAATATGAACTATTCTATGAAACGAAAAGCTCCATTTTAAGAACACACTGTATTCAACTGTATTGTATATGTTGGTTGTGGAACTATAGTTAAACTGCGTATTATATGGTATGTGGATCGAAGTATACGGGTATGTATTGATTGAAAGTCCACGGTAGGTACACGGTCTCGCAGAGAAGCAGAGATTGGCATTCTCTAAAAGTATTTTACGTTACATAAATACCAGCTTCAATCGGTAATGGTATATCTCTATTACTGTCAAAGTCAAGTGTGAAATTAAAAAAAATTGGATTGCTTTGTATTGTATTCCTTATTTTTCTGTTTTTCATAATTAATAAATGAAACAGTCTTGAAAGTAATAAATGCTAGGGGCATTATTGTGTAGCTATGTTATATTATAAATGACATAACATTTTATGTGTACATAAAACATCGTGGTCAAGCATATTCTCCACAGGTTAGTTCTACTTTTCTATCTTTCAACATATTCATCAAATATTGTTAATATATTTTTCAAACGTATTTTCCTCATTGGTTTTAACTAGCATTTTTCTTGAAGTTATTAAGTACATAGGAGTTTAATATTGTTATTCTAGCATTTTTCTTGAAGTTATTAAGTAGGTACATAGGAGTTTAATATTGTTATTTAAGAGTAGCCTATAAAACATTTCTTATATGGTCAAGGTTCTAATGTCATTATGAAATGCAACAAATTAACTAGTATTTTAGTAAAATATTGATTTTTATGTACCTACCTAGTGCAAATTAAGTATGTTAAAAGTAGATTCTTTGGGGTCTAAATCTATTTGAATAATATAATATTATGGATTGATAAGAAACACTCATCACTATCTTCTTTCCACATTTAAAGGTCCTTGATTTTCTTAGCACTACTTTTATATTGTTATATTTCTTTTTGGTATAAAAAGTTATGTATCTACTTATAGCACTATTCCCTAAAAGGACTAAAGAAACTTCCAAGCTTAAAGAATTTCTTTTTCTGAAAATAAAATAAGGACAATATGGTAAACTAAGTAATAGTAAATTAATTTTATAGGTACCTACTTGTAGTACTTAATCAGCAAACATGTTAACATAAAATGTACAGTATTTTAAATTAAATGTTATTCTACCCCCTCTTACATTTGTAATATTTTGTTATTTCAGAGTAATAAAATGCAGTAAAATTTAAGTAAATTAATTTGTGATAATACCTATAAGAATATAAGCTGTGTGGGATATACTTGTAACAGAAGCTACCATCTGGTAACAATTTGGTTTAATTATTTAGCTATGAACTATATGATTATCTACTAGAGCAGGGATTCCCAAACCTTTTTTCTCATAGACCCTTTTTAAAAGTAGACTGGTTCTGGTGGACCCCATTTTTTCACACCAACCAACGTCGACCCCCATCAAGTCTCCTGCGGATCCCTGGGGGTCCACCTGGACCACTTTGGGAACCACTGATCTAGAGATTGTGCTGTGTTACACAATTTAATCACTTTTACAAATCATTATCATCCAATTCCTCTAAAGAGTTACATAACAATAGATATAACTTCATCTTACAAAATTAATTCTGGTTATAGATAAGAGTTACACCTTATCTTGTAATAGCTACTTTATAAAAAAATTATACTAAGACTGAATTTTCCCAATGGTCAGATATACTATTTGAAGGATATAGTTGATGCTGTCTCTATTTGAAAAAAAAAGTGTATAATACTACAGCTGCTTCTCTTCCCGGGCATACTCTACAAGTCAGTAGAGGGACAAGAGGGTCTTGGTGTTTTGTAGGCGATGGGCTGACCACTTGTCACTACTAATCGAACCTGTACATCTC
Organism: Carposina sasakii; assembly: GCA_014607495.2. NCBI lineage: Eukaryota > Metazoa > Arthropoda > Insecta > Lepidoptera > Carposinidae > Carposina > Carposina sasakii. The sequence continues at coordinate 11,058,409 of CP053161.1, forward strand.
AACTATACCCTCAAAATTGGTCAGAAGTGGCACCATGTGGTTCTATTGGCTCTTGGTGCTCTGCCTACCCCGTAAGGGATAAAGGCGTAATTATATGTATGTATGTCTCTATTTTGTTATAAATATAACCATTATGCAATAAGTAGGTATACTAAATGCAGGTGTAAGTGTAACCCGGACAAAACTTTTTAATTCTCATTGAGAAGAAGTAGCAAAAACAATAGGTGAAAATTCCCAGGCCAAAGGGAAATGTGATGTTCAAGATTATACTAGCTTTTGAACAAAGTAATTGTTCTAATTGTCATGCTTCTCATATTCACTGTCAAAAGTACTTACAGAAATAATTATGTAAATGCAATAAAATTTCTTGAGCAGCAGCTTAGAGCTTGAAATATACAAATTATAGTCACTCGGTGTTTTTTTTTTATTTTCTTCATAATTTACAAACTATAGTTATTTATTTTGCATTAGAATAAAATTAGAAAAAAAACCTTATATTTTAAATATTAAATATAAAAAAATATATAAAAATCGACGACGTAAGTACACTACCGTTAGTGCCAACATATAATAGGAAGACGTTTAGATAACTATCTGGGGGATAAGCACGAACATTTTTACATGCGGTAACATAGCGCAACGCAATGCAAGCAAAATCGATGAGATTTGACAATGTAGCGAGAGCGTTACGAATTGTCGAGGGATTTGTCCCTGCTCTAAATTCTACTAATTTTTTAAATCCACGCTGACAAAGTCGCGGGCGCCTGCTAGTCTGATCTATAATATCTTGAAACACGTCATGATCGCTAAACTATTTGATTCTGTAATGTTGCTTCAAAAGAACTTATATTAAAAGGCCTGTTTATTTAAGATGATGGTTTGGTTCTTATCTCGCTTAAATTGTCTTTATTATCATAGAGTGAGTATGAATCACCTTAGCTACATACTATATGTGGCAGACAGGTGTAAAGCATCCTTGCAGTGTTAGTAATTAACGTACTCTAAAGGCGTTACCTGTCGCAATTAGGCTTATTAGCCCGCCAGTTCTTATGTAAATATTGAGCTTGTAACGCTCAACATGTTCAAGCTGTGGAAAATTATTACGCCGAAATATTGTGCGTTTTGTGTTGTTGACGTATATTTGGCCTAAAATCCATGTGTAGTGTAAATTCGTGCATTCATAAAAGCCGACTAAGGAACTCGGGAGTTTTCTCAATCAGGCGATGAGCTAGGAACTTGTCAGTAATCTTTTACATCTGCTCTTGCTATGTTAAACGCGGCCGTGTGTTCCTTCGTGATCCCACAGTTCTCGCTGCCCAATTCGGGGAACATATTCGTGTGTATTATATTTATACTGTAATTGTTCTGTTCCAGGGTTCTCACCAAGAAGACAAGGCTATGACTTGGGTCATGCTATAAAAATGGAAGTGGTTAATTTGGACGATGGAAGATACGAGCTTAGAGAAAATTTACCCAGTAGTAGCAATGACAGTGAAGCTTCCAGCAGTTTTGATAGGGATTTAACTGAAGATAAAGATTCGGAAGATGAAGAGGATCTCAAAGAAGACTTACAGAAGACAATACCGCAATGTTACAAGTCGGATTCCAACTTTACATCACAAACAAGTACCTCCAGTGATTACGCGAATGACGATGAGTTTCAAGCTACCGCTTTGTGCCAGTTTATGGATATTCTGAACGATTTAGATGCAGTTCTGGACAAATCTTTATTAGCATGCCTTGACGATCCCATAAAGAATTTTGATAGCGATGAGGAGGATCTCATTTGTAAAATTAAGGAGTGTATCAATGAACCTCACGTGGATTCAGAGCAATCGTCGATTGACGACGACGTTCAGGTCATATGCGCCACTGTTCAACACACAACACCTTCAACGGAAGAAGCTGCCACGCCAAACATTCCGCATCGGGTTCAACTTGCCACTTTAGGACGTTCGAAAAGCTTCTCAGATCTGTCTGGCACGCGTCGAGAGGTATTCTCAGTACCCCTAGAGAGAGCGGGGACGACTAATGATAATCTACGGAATTCAATGCGAAGACTGGACCCGATCGTGCTGCCGGAAATAGCGAGTGAACCGTTGACGTTGCCGGTTATATTGTTCTTGGAGCATCATGTGAATCTGCGGCCGACCAGCGCGCCTATTCAGGTGCAGGTGACGGCTGCGAATTTGACTAGCGACGGGTCGTCCGGGCCGTTGATAGTCGGCCGAAGAACGTTGCTGATGAACCGTGCCTTATCCCTGCCGTCTCCGGTGGAGAGTGCGAATACGGACGAGTATCTGAACAGATATACGGCCAGAAGTATGAGCTTGTCGAGTTCGTCGAGCGAGTCCTTGAATGCAATGCCTGTGCCGAGCCAACCTTCTCCAGGTGCCATAGATGAGAGGTGAGTAATAACAACTGAAAACGTAATCGTAAAAGCTTTAACATTCTGACGCATTTTACCGTAAGACATGAATCACGGTACTTACATATCATATTTTTTTCAAGAATTGGCGATTCTCTTGTTATTTAAATTCATGTAGCTTATCAAACCCACTTTCCTTAAGACTTAGCTATACTAACCTCAACCTACAGTAGACTTCCACACAGCTAATTGTTAACTAAACCATTATTCCTTTCCAGAGCCGATGAGACTGAAGAGCCGCCGTTCGGAGTGTGGCCTCACAGCATGAGCGCGATGCTAGCATGCCTCAGCTGTACTGTCGGCCTGTTTAATATCTCGCGGTTTGCTTTGTTCAGCGTTGATTTTGGAGGTAAGCAATCTACTTATCAACTGTGCCAGTTCGCAAACTTTAACATCCTAAATGTGGTAATAGGATGTACGATTTGCTATTCTGCCGTACAGCCGTATGTATGTAAACTATATGCACCCCAGTGCCATACTGAGATGTTAAAATAAATATGCACATATTATAAATCCCACTCTAAGATCCCTACGGTCGTGGGTACAAGCATTGGTGTATAATTACATAGACATAATCATAGAAACATCCATGACTCGGAAAGAAACATCGATATTCGTCACATCAATTGTTTTTTGTTCGCACTTACCGGGATTCGAACTCAGGACCTATGACGCGGCGGACAGGGTCACTTCGCCTATTGCTCACCATAGATACATGAGAAAGATGACATAAATACGCTCTAATATTAATCCCACCTTTGTTTTTCAGCATCCTTCATAGTACAATTCCTAATCCTATCCCTACTGATCGGTATACCGCTCTTCACATTACACCTCTGCCTGGGCCAAGTTCTAGAATCAGGTCCAATGGACATGTGGAGGATATCTCCAATATTCCAAGGAGTGGGCATCTCTTTGCTGATCACTCAAGCGGCGTTGGGCATCTACAGTATTATAGGACTGTCGTGGGTGTTCGTGTTTTTCCGCGACTCGTTCATTTCCGCCGGCGATAAGTACAAGTGGGCATTGCCGCATGAATTTAACTTTGAAGGTTCGTTGTGTTTTATAGAATATTCGATTTTTCCTATGGTCCGATAGCCAATCTGAAGGATAAAGTTGATGCTGTCTCTATCTTGATCAACTTTATTCTTCAGATAGGCTATCTAAACATTGAAAAAATCGGTATTATATTATAAGAATTAAAGAGGCATCAACAATTCGTTCAAAATGAGGACGGTTGGCGTCAGACAGGCAGCAAAAACGAAAGCCAAAACTTTGGCAATATGAGTTTCGAAAGAAACCATATGATGATGTATAACTTCTGCGTCACACATGCGGCGGTGACCTAAGAACCGTGTCATTTTCATGTAATCTCGTCATTTACATTTCAATCACAATTCTTTGACTACGTCATTTGTGCATCGTCATCATCATCATTATCATCATGAGCCTATTGCAGTCCACTGCTGGACGTAGGCCTCCCCCGGGGCACGTCACAAGACCGCCATGGGGGGGTATTTGCCCAGTCACCAACCACACTGGGCAGACGGGTTGGTGACCGCAGTTTGTATTTTGTGCGTCGTCATCGGGTTTTATTCTTAACTAGTGGACGCTCGCGACTCCGTCCGTGTGGACTACAGAAAAAACAAAATGTCGAAATTATCCGGGATAATAAAAAAAAAATACAAAAAGAATAAGTGAGGATTGTTTAAAAGAATGTTACTTAAACTAACCAAAAATATCTACCTACCTAGTTATTTTATTAATAATTATTATTATATTATTAATTAATATGAATAATTTAAGAAAGAACCAAAAAAAAAAGAACGGAAGAACGAGTTAATTAATTAGAAAGAACGAATAAATTTAAAGAGAGAAACACGAAAGAAAAAGAACGAGTTATTTATACTTTATAAGTTTCGCGTCAGACGACGAAGTATCGAAAAAATCGCTATTTAGAGACGACCGTCAACGACGTGTGCCCTATGCGTGTGCCCGCATTCGGGCTGTATACTCGAGCATATCCCCCTCCGCACCGCGCCGCGCGCCGCATGCCAGGCCACGCCCTATCTTTTTGCTTGCTAACGCATGAGTTGCTTTGCGTTGACGCAGAATTAACATGTTCCCGTGGGAATTTTGAGAAAAAACGTATCCTATATTAATTACTCCCGTGATTGAAATGAATCTAATGATACCGCATACATATTTTTGTTGTTTAAAGGGAAATTTAGAAAAAATATTATTATGTCTTTATCCCGTGGGACTTTTATGATAAAATGTATCCTATGACACTCCCGTAATCAAGACAAATCTAACGATACCTCATACATCAAAATCCATCAAGCCGTTTAGGCTACAGGAGGTCACAAAGGAACAGACATACATACATACATACATGGCTGTTAAAAACAATACCACTTCTTTGCGTCGCGCAGTCGGGTAAAAAGTAGCCTATATGTTAAGTGGGACCTGTCACAGTATATTCCTGAAAACTGCATCGAAATCGGTTCAGCCGTTTCTGAGATTAGCGTGCACAAACGCACAGACAAACCGACAAAAATTCCAAAAATCATCGTTTTGGATCCTATTGCGTTGATAAAGGTCTCCTATAATATTTTTTCTCATATATCTTCCAGTTCCATGTACAAACAGCGATCCGTTACTTTTTTATTATATGTATAGATTTTCGCTAAATGCATATTCGTTTTGCAGGATTTATTTATTATGCTATCCTAGACGTGGCTGTGGGAGCTCCTTTATGATCTTGCAGTTCTGGCTACCCTGTTTCGGGAACAGAGCCATATGTACTCGTATATGTATGTGAATAAGATTACACACAGAATAGAGTTTGGCATTTAAACTTTTAAACAGTTTGCTCAAGTTCGGCACTTTATTTATAGATAGATATACCTACTTTAGTTTCAGATGCATTTATAAAAAACACCACCTTCAAAATAGAAGAGACATTGCCCCAATACATATATGGAGAGATGTTGCAAAAGAGCCCAGGACAAAATGGAAATGTTTACGGGTCAATAAAGTTCCAGGTCGCATTCAACCTGGCCGTGGTTTGGATGATTATTTTTGTTGCGCTCAGCAAAGGATTGAGGTCATATGGAAAGGTAATATACCCTTAAATGTATATGTCATTAAACGTTTACTCAAATATCAATCACACTCAAGCATTGAAAAATACTCATACTACAGGAATTCTATTGTTTTCTAAAAATCTCTCACACAGGTATGATACTACAAAATATGATACTCTCTGTTTTTAAAACCTTATCAGGCAAACCTTAACCTTAAAGCTGCCTTCCCAGTGCTAAGTTTCTATGGTTGCGTTTGATATTTACCAATCAAAATCATTGACATCATGGACCAATAAATGTTATTGGTGATTATGATACACATACATACATAGTTAGGTAGCATAGCACATCCTTGATGGGAAGGCAGCCCAACCTATTTTTTATTCTATATTTTCAGGCGGTATACCTGTTGGTATTTCTGCCAATATGCGGTACTCTAATTCTGTGCACCAAGCTACTCACTTTGATACCATACGACGCTGTTACTAATATCTTCTCGGATACTGACTGGGGCGAATTTTTTATCAATAGTAATGTAAGTAAATATTGTCTAATTTTAAACAGTGTTATACTGATTAAGATGATTTTATATGGAGGCAATTATGAGTTTCGAAAGAAACCATATTGCGCTACTTTCATAAATAATGGTATAAGGGCAGGAAGATGTTATATGTAAAATTCTTTCACCAGAGCTGGGCAGCAGCGGCGCAAGAGACATTCTTAACCTGGGGTCTACTAGGCCCGTGCGTAATGCAGCTGATCTCGCACAAAACTATGAAGAACCGAACCAGCAAGATACTGCAAAGGGAATGCGCTTGCATCGTCGGCTTCACTATAACTATACTGTTGTTGGCATCGTTTTTGGCCAACGCTTGTGTGCAGATTTTGAAGGGTGCCGGCTACGCGTATATTCCGGGCAGTTTTGGTGAGTGATTTTATAAACAATAAGTTTAAATGTAGTTTGTGTAGTGCCGTCATGTTTATATAATGTCGTGGTAATATGACACACACACACACATTTTGCATTTCTTAATTTTCTGAAGTCAAGATACATAATGTAATTTGCTTATTAATCCAAATACTGAGCCAATACAGTAACTAAGAAATAAATATTAAGTTATTGGATGTTAGTTCACTTGTTTCACGCGCTCTATCATATTTACATTTCTTTACTACTGTATAATGCGTAACATACAAACAAATAAATATTCTATTTTAGTCATTTTTGTATGACAATAAAGATGTTATTGAGGAAGTTTGAACTTGAACTGTTATTGTTATGTTAATGTTTGATGAACTTGTAACATTTTTACTAATAATGATCTATATTGTAATGTTACAATACGTTGTTTGGATCCGTTTGCACTTCAAAGAAAATGTTATGAATTATTCAATAATTTTTATATTTGTTATGACATGATAATAGTGTTTTTAACACCTCGAAAGGAAGTGAAATTGGCTATTTCTCTTTAGTTCACATACATAAATAAATATCTAAATTCTTTGCACTATCAAAAATTTCACACAAAGGCGAGGGTAGTTACACAAAGTACTAGAATTTGTTGTTACATAGGCCTACATACACTCGGCTGTGTTACCAAAATGTGATAGGCAGAATCGTGAAGGATATCCTACATGCATGTTTAGCATAGCACCCGTTTTGCATAGCCATATACAGGGTGTTACAAAAAGGGTATGTTAAGCGAAAAGCTATGTAAATAGCCCACTATAGAGAACCTATCCACAAAATTTGAGATCCGAAATCACATGTTTATTTTTCTCGATAGTATGGAGAATTTTTAAATATCTCAGGAATTTTCATACAATCTTGAAAAATAAAAATGTGATTTCGAGTCTCAAATTTTGGAAATAGGATCTCTATAGTGGGCTATTTATACAGCTTTTCGCTTAACATACCCTTTCTGTTACATCCTGTATAAACTCAGTTTCTAGCTTATCGCCTGTGGGAAAGCACCTTATTTGACATGTTTTGTGTGTCTGACGGCGTATGGACTGCTACCACATCCATGAAAGGAAATATTTTGTAATTCCCTTCCTGGATGCCTACGTCATACAAAACACACACCCTCCAAGTTTCAGGTCTTTCAGATCCGCGGTTTACTGTGCATTGATCCGTTCATCATTCAGGACGAAGCACTTTATAGTATGTATGTTAAAATTGACATAATTCCACCGCAGAGACGCTAAAATCATCCCAATTCCTCTGGCCGACGTCCCAACCGATGCCGGGGACGGTATCATTACCCGTGCGGTACACCACTCACTACGGTAACTTAGTGGGAGTGAGCCGGGCGGGCGCGGGTGCGACGGGTGGGCCGGGGGCGGGTGCGGGTGCGCGGGTGTTGAGCGGGTGGACACCGCTGCATTTACTCACGCAGCTTGTACCCGCCGCGCTTGCTGTACTGCCTAGTGATAGCGTGAGTTTTAATTTTAATAGTATATATGTATATGATGATATTTACTCTTAAGTTACATAATATTGTAATGACTGTGTTACTTACGATAAATAAATAAATGATGAACAAAATCTGCCGTTTTATCGTGAAAAGCCAGCAGTTATTATTCTTATGACAAAGAGATATCAGTGAAATGATAGGCTCTATTGTGGACATTGATTGACAGTTATGTACTGTACATGGTAAAAAAAAAAATTGGTTAAAACATGGTACCAAAGTTATTACCTATTACATTTATTTACACATTACACCCGTGTGAAGCCGGGGCAGGTCCTTAGTTATCATGGAGAATAAATAAAAGAGGAGTAGCAGATAAGTATATTTTTATACAAAAATAGTGTGCCGCGGCGGGGGTGAAGTATGGGACGAGTTAGTCCGGGAGGTAGCGTTGCATTTTACAAAATAATTTCTGGTCGATTGATTAATGTCATAACGTACTTTTCATGGATAGTCATTGAGTAACTCGAACGTCAGCAGCTCCAGTAAGGGTGGGGAGAGAATTTCAAGTATGTCAAAAAAAATAAATCCAAAAATTATTTCTGTTCGTCCGAAAATTTGCACATCAGTAGTTTTAACAATAATAATAATTATAGAAACCGTCAGCTGTGAAGAAAATGGCGGGTTGTACGTCAGCAGGTTATATATACCTATATTAAAAATACAGGTTATTCTTTATGCTATAAAAATGATAAAAAAAAGCCTCAGCAGATCTATCGATAGGGGTAAAATCGTCAGCAAGGTTAATGCATACTCGGATTGAATACCTGCTCGGCACATATAATCCCCTTGCTGACGATTTTACCCCTATCGATAGATCTGCTGAGGCTTTTTTTTATCATTTTTATAGCATAAAGAATAACCTGTATTTTTAATATAGGTATATATAACCTGCTGACGTACAACCCGCCATTTTCTTCACAGCTGACGGTTTCTATAATTATTATTATTGTTAAAACTACTGATGTGCAAATTTTCGGACGAACAGAAATAATTTTTGGATTTTTTTTTTGACATTCTCTCCCCACTCGCCCCACCCTGAGTGCGCCTGCTGACGCTCAATTCAATTGATGTCCTCATCTAAACTATCAATTGCACTCAAAATCGATCGCCCTAAAATCACCATCAAAAATGCAACGCTACCTCCCGGACTAAGTGGAGCATTGAACACTGTAGCCCTGCCCATTTACCTACATAGAAACCACCTTGTAATGACTAATCAAACTACTTGCTCATTATCAATATACATAGTTCAAGATTGTTTTACTAGTGCAATTACTCATCACTAGATGGCAATATTATACTTCGTTTTAGTAATAAAGTACCATGATAAAAGCCCTAGTGTCTTTGGAGTAAGAGCGTGTGGTTACAGCTACTGCGTTACACTGGCGCTGAAGCTCTGCCCCTATCATGACGTCACGGCCTCACGATTGCCACACGTCTCACTTCATAGTCCCACCTCCTCTTTTATACCTTCTTCATGTTAGTTCTTGAATCACTCTTCTATTTTAAAAAACGCATCAAAATCCGTTGCGTAGTTTTAAAGATCTAAGCATACATAAGGACAGACAGCGGAGAGTGACTTTGTTTTATAATATGTGGTGAAGATAGATAGGTAGAACAACTTTACTAATCAAAATTGCCAGTTTCACCACTGGCTATTAAGTTCCTCTAATAACCTAACTGGTACCTGTCAAAAAAGTTCCAGTTACTTTTTTGACAGGTGCCAGTTAGTTTAACCGAAACTTGAGAGCAAAAACTGTCGTCTCTCCGCAGCTATCACCGATCTGGGCGGTGTTGTTCTACTGGATCGTGATCTCGCTGGGGCTGGCACAGCAGGCGGGCGTGTGGCACTGCGTGGTCGCCGGCGTATCGGCGCTCAACCAGCGCGCGCTGCGCTGCTGGGAGACCAGCGTCACCTTCCTCAGCTGTGCGCTCGGCCTGGCCGCGGGCCTGTGTCTCACTACTGATGTAAGTACTATAGATTACGATACTTCTCTATGTACATACATGATTCTATCCAAAGATGACACAATAGTAGTAACATTCTTGAAAGAATCAGTTCGTTCGTGGTAACGCGCGGCTTCCTTGTTGCCGCGGGCTGTATTATAGCTGTATTCTAGAACATGTTGGCGAACAGTCTATCCAAGTCATTTATTATTTCATTCTCTTTCCAACCCGATTTGTAGTGTCTTGTATAGGACAGCGTATCTATATAATCGCGAAGTGTTCGCGAACCTTCTACCCACTACCAGACGTCTTCAACGATTGCGATCGCGAACGTGTTCACAAACCTTCCCCCAACGTGGACAGTTACACTTGTGTCTATGGGTTCAGTCTATCATTTCCCAGAGCGCTTGAACTCCCTATAATAGCTGGCGCTGTGTGTCAGGCGGGCGTGGGCGCGGCGTACTTCCTGGACTACGCGCTGGCGGGCGCGTGATGGCACTGCGTGCTGCAGACGGCACTTATTTGAACCTTCCATCCGCGTAGACCGTTATGCTTGTGTCTATGGGTTCAGTCAACATTTCTTCAGACTTTCCCAGCGTTTGTTTCTTCAGACTTTCCCAGCGTTTGCATCCTCCTAACCTTGTCTTAGGCCTCTCTAACCTAGCCGGTATCGTGTGTCAGGCTGGCGTGGGCGCGGCGCACTTCCTGGACTACGTGCTGGCGGGCGCGTGGTGGCACTGCGTGCTGCAGACGGCGCTGGCGGCGGGCGTGTTCGTGGTGCGCGGCCGGCCCTACTGCCCGGAGACCGTGGCCGCTTGCTTGCTGCCCCGGGGCGGGGCGGTGCTGGGGTTTACGTGGACGGTAGCGCTGCCGGTGCTGTTGTGTGTAAGTATAAATCTACCGCGAATACGTGTAGATTAATGTTATTCTCTCTACAGTAAAATCTCTCAAACTAAGCTAAAGCTAGTCGATTCCGACCATCACACGTAAACATAAAATTTGTTAGGCCTGTCCCTCTCAATCCTTAACATAAATAACTGAGACAGAAAGGGACAGGTAGGACTTATTATGTGTGACGGTCAGACAATATTGTCTAATTTTGACAGATATTCCATACATTTTGCTGTAAAAAGACATTTTAACTTGAGACGCGGTTTGGTAGATAATGTGGTCGATTCCGGAAGTCACACACTTTAACCTAAACTTAGCGTAAAAATATCTAAACTTAAGATTAGTTTAAATTTAGTAAATTTAACTGTACGCGTAAATTCATGTATTTTGATCAAATTGGAGAAAAACCACGCCTAAGATATTCTACTTTAAAAAAGGAACATCATGACATCTTTTAAATCACGATAAAACCTATTATTTCTGCTTAAAACAATAATATTGTTGTTTAAATTTTAAATTTTAGTCGCTAAAGCTATTCTGACCGCACTCTTTATCCTAAACCTAAAAAGCCGACACTTTTAAATCGAATAATCTGTGTTGCCAGTATTCAAAAAAAGAAAAGAGAAAGAGCAAAAAATGAATGATAAAAGAAAAAATATACTTTTTTTTATCCTGAAAGAAAGGCAAAAAAATCGATGGACCATGCGTCCATGTCCATGTTTTTAGTAAAAAAAAATATCTGATTATCAGGGAAAGTAATGAACGGAAACTTTTTAGAAAACATTGGAAACGGGTCTAATGTTTCTAAAACATTAAAATAAACAAAATAAAACCGGCACAGAAGGAGTTCTTAGAAGTGGATAATCTTGTCGTCTTTTTTACCATTCTGGTCCTTCTTTAACAACGTTTATTATAATAACCTTATGTTTTAACAACATATCATGTTCGCTGAAGCGCTGACGACTCCAAAGACACCTTTATTTTTAAGAATAATTTAAACGTAAACTTTTAGATGCCTCCTAAACTTAAGTAATTTTACGCTTCTAATGTCAAAACTTTGACCACCAGAATAGCTTTTTACGTATAAACCTAAAGTGAATTTAAAATAAAATTTAGGTAAAAAAACCTTTTTAAAAACAAGCTTTTATTTAAATGCGCTAAAAAGAAAAAATAAACTTTTACACTAAAACTTTTACTGTTAATTTTTATAACGTCATTTCAAATTTAACACATTTGACACAATTTATATGTTATAAAAGCTCGCGACATTTAAGTACCCGTATTTACTTTCTTAGTTTTAAATTTTTAATAAGTCAAGGTGAGGCCGTGCCGAGGACTGAGTGGCACGATGACATGATGTCGTGAACATACCACCTCGGGGCACCGGGGCGAACCCTGTTGTATATTACTCTCTTACTCTTCTACACGAAGCTCTAGAAGGGTCGACGGATATTTCTTCGATATGCGTGGGAACAATATGGGAAAATCTGAAACATCAACACAAAGATGCTGCCTAATAAACATTTAAAAGTAAGAACGTAAATACGAGTACTTAAATGTCGCGACAAGCTTTTATAACATATAAATTGTGTCAAATGTGTTAAATTTGAAATGACGTTATAAATTAACAGTAAAAATTTTAGTGTAAAAGTTTATTTTTTCTTTTTAGCGCATTTAAATAAAAGCTTGATTTTAAAAAGGTTTTTTTACCTAAATTTTATTTTATACTTTTTAGTTTTCACCTGGTAAGTTCCTAAGTCTGTTCATCTCATTCAACGCATCATTATTGCAAGGTCGTTTGCCAGTTAATTTTGAACAGTCCAGCTCTTCAATGAGGAGCCCTTAAAATTTCAACTCAATTGCTTAAAAATATCTGTTTCAAAATAGATTTTCAAGTTTTAGAAGTCCGCCATATTGGATTAAGAGTGACGTCACATTTTTTTCGAGTTACTCTCAGCTAGCCCTTTAATTTGATACCCATATTGTAGGAATGCATTAAAAATAATTGGTCCGCCATTGTGGGTATGCCGCCATATTGGATTTAGAATGACGTCACACTGTTAATCATGCATTGTCATCCGAACTGAACGTGCTCACCAAATTTCAGCCCAATCGGTTGAGGGCAAGTGCCTTAAAATTGAGTTGTAAGATTTCACCCGAACAAATATACATTGCAAGTTAAATAAAAGCTTGTAAAAAAAGTTTAAACGTCAAATTAACGTAATTCAAATTAAATTTAGTCGCCACCTGTCAGAAAAGTGACTGCTAGAATAGATTTTGACATGCTTTTTCAAAATTTAGGTTTAATTACGTTTAGGTTTAAGTTGTGACTGCCGGAATTGACCTTAATAACAATTTAAATCTAATCAAATTTTTGATTTTTGATCTCAAACTAGTGGGTCAATTTATTTTTGGAAGTGAAAATTGCACTACTTATTTGTTCATGAACAATTTTCAGACGATAAGTGTAATGGATTTCCGAGTTGGACAACAACGTCAACTGTATACCTGGAGGAAACCAACCGGGTAAATTAAATTTTTATGTTACGAGTACATATGTAATTTTAATATAATAAATGAATAAATATTTATTCGCCTTTCATGGTTATTTTACCCGATAATCGTGGTAAGGTATGAATCTATAAATATAGAAACTGCCAAGACTCGGGAACGATCATTTGACTTTCATGTTACGTTTTTATCAGCTACTGGCCCATATGGTGTCGGCAAGTGGCCGTGGCGATACAACAAGGAATCCTTCTAACTATACCCGCCACCGCTTTCATACAAACATGGAGGTACATTAGCAAAGGACCGCCTGATATTCTGGACGTAAGTGTACTTCAACATGTTACTGATCTTTCCATTGTGTTTCCACTAACTGCTACAAACTATTTATTTATACATAATGTGATGTATACCCTTAAATTGTGCTTGCTAAACATGTTTTTTAAAACTGTTAGAATTTCGTTGCGTTTTATTCTTTCGTATAATGGCTAATAACTAGAAGCTACTACTTTTAGCCTGGCTTTCCACTAGAGTTGTGCTATATTAATTTGCTATGGATGCATTTGATATTCTCTAAATTCACCAATCAAATTCATTGGTATCATGGACCAGTGAATATGATTGGTGGATATCAAACTTATCCGTAGCAACGCAGCATAGCGCATTTTTGGTGGAAAAGCAGCCTTATATTGTATTTTACGTGTAGTAAAGTAAACTTAGTTTTTAAGCTAAAATATATGTTGTATCTTACACGCGGCTAGGATTACGGCCCTAGTGAGTGTACGGAAGAGTTGGTAAGGACTTCTATATGTGTTTGTTCTAGAACATTATCTTATGCTTGCTAGAAATTATTCTTTGGTCATAATAGCGAGGGCTTAAATACCTTAACTAAACTAAAGGACCTTAACTACCGTACTTTGTTTTGGAGGGTAGTTGTTTGATTTTTTTTTCTATTTAGACCAAACGTTAAATAAAATACTACACTTGAGTCAGGACAGGACTGAATGCCTTTGCTGAAAGAAGTACTTTGCACTATCAATAAGAATGAGGAATTTAAACACGTATTTGGTGAAGGTGGTTAAAGCTCTAGATTTGACGTACATAATATATGTGTATAATATTTCGCTCTGATCCCATGCTATTTCCACAGATCCAAGCTAATTTTGTAATTTCAATTCACAGAGAATACAAAACCTATACCGACCGCGAATGGGGTCCACCGCTGGGACACTACCGACAGTGCGTCCCGCGCCCGCCCCCCGCGCGCCCGCGCCCGACCCGCCGCCCAAGTACACACCCCCGCCGAGCTACTCCACTGCCACCGGCGCCAGGTGGCTGCGCCGCTCACTACGCGCCCGGTACGTCCCCCCCCTCACCCCGCCCCGCTACTCCACTGCCACCGGCGCCAGGTGGCTGCGCCGCTCACTGCGCGCCCGGTACGTCCCCCACTAACCCCGCCCCGCTACTCCACTGCCACCGGCGCCAGGTGGCTGCGCCGCTCACTACGCGCCCGGTACGTCCCCCCCCTCACCCCGCCCCGCTACTCCACTGCCACCGGCGCCAGGTGGCTGCGCCGCTCACTGCGCGCCCGGTACGTCTCCCCCTAACCCCGCCCCGCTACTCCACTGCCACCGGCGCCAGGTGGCTGCGCCGCTCACTGCGCGCCCGGTACGTCCCCCCCTCACCCCGCCCCGCTACTCCACTGCCACCGGCGCCAGGTGGCTGCGCCGCTCACTGCGCGCCCGGTACTTCCCCCCCTCACCCCGCCCCGCGCCGAGCTACAATGCTGATGACTGAGCTAATTTGAGAAAGCTAATGCTTTCAAAACTCCGTCTCCTACCAGTCTACTACAATAACTAAACCTATTAAAATTTTCCAGGTTTTCAACCCGAGCGGCACCCGCAACATCGAATACATCACAAATACCGATTACACTCAGCGAAACAGTAGAAAATGCTCAAACCGAATCTCAACCGCCACAATACAGCGGTATAATCACTCCCACCATCACAGTAACAAACGAAACTAACACACAACCTCACTCGTCAACGTCCCGAAGATCTTTAACGTTAACGCGCGATTACTTAAGACGCTCCTTTGTTAGAAAGAGCGATTCGGTGAAAAGTATTAGGTCGAGTTTGCGCAGGAGTTTCAAATATGGCGGCTTGACTACAAGTAATGAGCATTTGGTTCGCGACATTGAGCCTATTTCAAATACGGTGGCCATGTTGGATATGATCGACACTGAGACCAACCATACGCGTAGCCTTGCATCTGTGATATAATATAATAAAACATCACAATATACGTTATACTGCTTTTTAAACGATAGGCAGTATTTATTGGTCGAATGACGCGAAATCTTTATTTTTGCTGGTAATAAGTAGAAAACTTAGTTGCTACTACTTGCCATGTTATTACAATACAATGTAACGGGTCATCTAAGAAGTCACAGAAAAATTATACAAAAAATATGTTATGTTACAAGTGTTATAATTTTTTTCGTGACTGATATATGTACTTAACAAAATGATCTTATAAATGAGAAGAGAGGGTATTATACATATTATTGTTACTTAAGCAACTGTTGTAACAAATCATAACGAATAAGCTACGAATATCACATATAATAAACTAAAGAAATTGCGATATATTTTGAATCTCCAACGCGATTATAACGAATTCATTTTAGTGTTGTAAAGAGTTGATTTTTAGCACAATAGTGTACAGAGGTAAGCCGTCGTTTGTAGCTAGATATAGAATGATATACTTAACTAGACTATGGATAAACAAGACATAAACCATTGTAAAAGGTATATTAGGAAAGCTTGTATGCACACAATCACGGCAGTGTTTTATACATTCCACCCACCGTGATTGTGTAAAAATAAGAAATTTGACTACTTGGCAATTAAAATATATTTTGTTAAAATCGACCTTTGACTAAATTTGTTGGTTAAAGGTGTAATCTATTTATATAAATTACAAGTATAATGCAAATCGCAGTGTATCATAAAATGCTGCTATCTCATAAATCTGCAAAATGTATACTTAAAAAGTAATTTTCGAGCTTACTACTTCAAAATTTTAAGATTTTGGAAAATGTTATAATGTACAAGGAATAGAAAATGTGTTCTCATTAGGATAGAGTGAAAAGTTGGATAAATGTTTGACTGAGTCTAGAAGAAATGACGTTTTTTACGATTTGTTCATGAATGTTGATGTTTGAACAATATTACTATTTAGGCATATTCCTGCAAAAAAAAACTTGTTAAAGTTTTAGTTAGACGCGACATTTTTTTGTCGTTACAATAACAATTTCCGTGTGTTCATAGAACGTTTAGCGATTTTGACTGATATTCTTTCAGAAGTGATTAGTACATATTTCAATCGTTGATCACGATAAATTTTAACGGTGAAGGTCATTCGCATACAGAGATAATAAAATTGTCACTAGGTCATTGTTTTTAAGACATGCAATGGGGTTAATTTGTTAAAATATGATATTGTCATTTGGCTCCATGAAGATTTACAAAGAGTGACTAAAGGTATGAAAGGCTTAGGCACAATAATTAACTACACTACAATATAGTTATATGGCAGTTTTATGGTCAGAGAGCCTATCTGTAGGATAAAGTTTATGCTGGCTTTCTCTAAATCTAATTGATGCATTCACTATCTTGATCAAGTTTTAGAGAAAGCCAGCATAAACTTTATACTTCAAATAGGCTATTCGATCGTTGGAAAGTTCGGCCCGAAATGAAATAAATATTATTACAAAGGGCTTAGTGTAAGTTTTTACTTCCAACTCGTTCGTGTTAACGTAAAGCAGCTAACCAATCGCATTATGGCGTGTCAATGTGATGTCATAAAAGTGAGAACAACAGCGCTATGTGATTTAGTTGAACTGTTTACGTTTACGCGATCGAGTTCGAAGTCAAAACTCGCACTAAGATCTCAGAGCTGCACCTTGGCTCGAAAGTTATTTTGCGTGACCATACTTTTAATTATAAATCATCACATTTAAAACAAAGTAGATGTAAGATTAAATTAGTGCCCATCTAGCTCAAAATTAAAGACGGTCGATATATCCATATATCATTACTGTAAGTTTTTTTACTATAATTATAAATCCTGTAATTTGGCTATAAGAATCAAAGTTTTTGTTTAGTTATATAATAATTAGCTTGTTGATCAAGTTGTATTACCCACTTAATTTTGTATGAGTGCGTTATGGATGTTTATCGTTTCTCCACATTGCTATATGTCCCTTTGCATATAATATTGTAATAGTTATTGTAATATATTATGCAGATATTTCTGAAAATGTTGGAAGATATATTATACAATGTGGCAATATGGGAAATGTCATGCGCCTCGACACTTTTTTTAGGTTAAATATAAATGCGTTATTTTTTCATACAAAAGGTTGATTTAATTTAGGTTTATTATATTTTTAAACATTTTATTTAAGTTTAAGTACAATGAGTTAGGATTAGATTCTATTGTGTGTATTTAAAGATAGCCTTTGTGTATTTTTTTTATCTATATCCTTACATTTCTCTGTTACTTTGTTTTCTATCTCATCTTTCGAAACTATACTCTTTGAATTTACTGTGTACTTACCTATTCGACACTTTCTATTAAAATAAAAACAATATACATAGACCCTTAATAATAAAATAACCTTAATTTCTAATTATTCTCATACAAAACTTATATATGTACATACACGAAAAATAATACACAAAAGCTATGTGTTAAAAACCTGAGCCCATGTTTGTTTTGCTTTAAGTTCCTTTCGTGCATTTATAACTTATTTGAATGTGTTCTAAATTTTTTACTAGTTCTAGTCACGCCATTGCTTCCACATTTTCAATCATCACATTTTATTATTAGTATTAGCTTCTTTTTCCTTTTCGCACGTTATTATTGCACGTTCTTTCTTTTCTAGATTTTAATTTCTATTTTTACATTCCATATTGTTTTACTCTATATACACGATTAACGAATAAAACATACTGATTTTATCTTTTGTTTCATTTTAAAACTTCCTATACTTGTATTTGACAATTTTGTTTATTGGTGGATATTTAAATGGTCTCATAATTATGAACCAATGGCATCGTGTCACCGTTAAGTCGCACCACGTCCAAATATGTAGATCAAAAATGGTGTAAGTCAAATTACAACCATCTGAATCTTTTATTAAGATTACAATCTGCAGAACATTACCCAAAGTGAACATCATGCGACGAGTTGCCGCTTGTCACACTGTCCGTCCCTACTCGTATAATGTAAATACGACCTAAAAACCCGAATAATAAAGCAATATTGAATAATCAATTTCTCAATTCTTTATTTCTCGTATAATGAAAATTACACAAAATAATCTTAACACAATTAATTCTTAAAATCGTAAAAAAATAGATGTTCAATTATCCATTATCAGTACAAGTACTTAAAACAAAGAAGCCGAGGTAATTAAATGTTCTATAAAAACTAAAATAAGGTGGGAGTATAATATAAAGATCAAAGTTAAGTAGACAAAGTAGAATTAGTGGTATATCTTCAGAGGCATTGTATGAAACATAGGTATATTCATAAGATGAAAACTAATAATCACAAGTCAATATGAACAAAGACCTCTTAAAACACCGGAAATAAGAAACAAGAAGATATCGCGAAGACATTTGACGACCTCAACTTCTCTAGCTTGTCAAAAATCAAACACAGTCAAAAGTATATGTTGCTATCAAAAACATACCGGAACAAAGGTATAAATGATAACAAGTAAACATTATACAGATACAATCACGGGGGGAGGGGAGTAATGGTACACCTAACGACCTGACAAAGGAATTAATAAACCAAAAAAAAAAAACCTATACGCAAATGGAGACAAAAAACTTTAATCTCGTCCTGCTCACACCTTCATAATTTACATTCGCGGCATCTTACTCTTGTAATTATTATTATTTCAGTAGCTTGTCTATACCTTATACTCTGTCTACGAACAGGCGTAATTTTTTTGAGGTACACATGAAATTCACTTTAAGTGGACGTATGTACATTCTTTGATTGATTGATTTGATTATGTATTGATTTTAGACATTCATATTGTAGGAAATCGAAATGGTGCGCCTACCAGTAGGGAAAAGCACGAACTTCTTTATGTTATTAAAATTACATTGATTTGCCAATAATACAATCAAGAAAAAAGATAGTGTAACATGAATGGTTTATCCGTTGCCAGGGCATTAAGCACAACCATAAGAAATGAAGACATTAGACAACAATCTAAAATTAATTACTAATTGCAAGATCACAATTTCAGTCAATAAATGTGGCTACTCAGTAATGTTGAGTATATGGCACAATCACCTTGATTGTTCAGTTACCTAATGAGTGAGTTCATGTTGAGAAGTGACTTGGCTGCCTTGCCGTCGGTCGGGGCTTTCTTCTTCGGGTCCATCATGAAGCACTTCCACAATCTGGAAATAAAGGAAATTATTAAATAGACATAAAGGTTTCTGCACATGTAGTAAGGTTTATGTGCATTCTGTACATACTGCAAGGTTTTTGTATACACCGTTAGGTCTCTGCCCGTACCGTAAACTTCTCAGCACCTACCAAAACGTCTTAGCAACAACCGTAACATCTCAGCACCTACCGTAAACTTCTCAACGAGTTTTTCGGCACTACCGTAAATTATACTTCTCAGCACCTATGTATGGGTAGTATGGGTACTTCCATATCACGAGCTGGTCGTGCCGTAAGATCTCACGTACCGTAAGGTCTCGCGTGCCGTAAGGTCTCACGCGCCGTAAGGTCTCGCATGCCGTAAGATCTCACATGCCATAAGGTCTCACGTGCCGTAAGGTCTCACGCGCCGTAAGGTCTCGCGTGCCGTAAGGTCTCACATGCCATAAGGTCTCACGTGCCGTAAGGTCTCACGCGCCGTAAGGTCTCACGCGCCGTAAGGTCTCACGCGCCGTAAGGTCTCACGCGCCGTAAGGTCTCACGCGCCGTAAGGTCTCACGCGCCGTAAGGTCTCACGTGCAGTAAGATCTCACGTGCCGTAAGGTCTCACGCGCCGTAAGGTCTCACGCGCCGTAAGGTCTCACGCGCCGTAAGGTCTCACGCGCCGTAAGGTCTCACGCGCCGTAAGGTCTCACGTGCAGTAAGATCTTACGTGCCGTAAGGTCTCACGCGCCGTAAGGTCTCACGCGCCGTAAGGTCTCACGCGCCGTAAGGTCTCACGCGCCGTAAGGTCTCACGTGCAGTAAGATCTTACGTGCCGTAAGGTCTCACGCGCCGTAAGGTCTCACGCGCCGTAAGGTCTCACGTGCAGTAAGATCTTACGTGCCGTAAGGTCTTACGCGCCGTAAGGTCTCACACGCCGTAAGGTCTCGCGTACCGCAAGGTCTCGTCGGCCGCAGCAGACAGCACAGTGCTGCCGTCGGGCGACAGCGCCAGGTGCAGCACGCGCGCCGAGTGCCCCGCCAGTTCGGCCACGCGCGTCAGCAGCGGGTACTTCCAGATCACGAGCTGGTTGTGCGCGTAGCCGTGCCCGGAGATGAGCTCTTTGTAGTGCGTGCTCCATACTATCGAGCACACCTGCGGGACAAAATAACAGTATCAGCAACTAGCGGCTACATGCCACTTCGGCCGCGTAAACTTTGTGAGCCGCGAGCCGCAGAGTGCATTTCACCTAATACCTAGTTGTTTTTTTTAACGTAGCTGACAAATTTCTCGTGTAAATTTTAATACCTTGAAAGACATATACCTATAATATACATACATACATATATAAAAATCACGCCTCTTTCCCGGAGGGGTAGGCAGAGATCACGGATCTCCATTTGCTACGATCCTGACATACCTCTTTCGCTTCATCTACTTTCATGATATTCTTCATGTACGTTCGTCGGTTTAGGGTACTCTTTCTCTAGAATTTCACCAATATATAATATACCGTTAAAATAATACCAAGCATGGCACAAAGTTTTTATCATTCACCATAAATTCTGAAATCATTCTACTTAAGAAAGACAATAAGCTAGACATGGAAAAGATGGACATAGCTTGCCTTTCTTTCGATATAAACTAAATTTAATAAGACCTCTCTACTCTGGCGGCGAATCCACTTGCGGCAGTCCCCATTGATTGTAATACAATATTATGACGTCACTCGTATAACGCTCTCTCAGTACTAACCTGTGACTTGGTATCAACGGTGTTGAGATTGGCTCCGGTGTTGACGTTCCATATGCGTATAGTCCGGTCAGCGGTTCCGCCGCCGGACGCTAATATCCCGGCGCTCCACGGACACCATGCTAGGCCTTTAACTGCTGCACAATGCTGGCTGTAAAGGCAAACACAATTATACTGTTACCTGAAGAAAAACTCGAAAACATCGTATGGAGACATCACTTGCCTCTTGTAATTGATTGTTGTTCATACATCCCTATTGATTATTTGATGTGCATTATTGATTGAACCAGTCATCAATTAGAAAAAAGGTGTTTCAATAATACATAGCTAGGAGAAGTTCGATAATTCATTAGCTTGAATTATATGTTATTCTGAGGGCTTCGTGTGATTTTATTACTTCTCGTTTGCGTTAACGTAGCCACCAATCATATTGTGGCGTGATGCAATCCAAACGTCGCTACATGATAGAATAGTTTACGTTGACGCGATCGAGTTCAAAGTGAAAACTCGCACTAAGCTCTCTGATGAAAACTGCAAAGTTTTATCAAAATCCGTCATACTCCACTGGAAACTCACTTGAAAGAGTACAGGTACTGCGGCTGTGAATACTGCTGTCCGGTGGCTATCGGCCAGATGTTCAGCAAGTTGTCATTACCGCCCGACGCGAGGTACTTGCCGTCCGGTGACCATTTCAGGCCGCAGATCTGGGAATGTTATCATCACTAAATATTATAAAACAAAGTTCTTACTATCTGTCTGTCCCTATATGCTTAGATCTTTCAAATTACGCAACGGATTTTGATGTGGTTTTTTTTTATTTCCAAGAGGAAAGTTTATAGGTATAGTATCAGCACTGCACCCGTGCAAAGCCAGGGCAGGTTCCTAGTGTTGTGACAATAAAAAATATGACGGCATCTCGATGGATTTTTGGTATCATAGGGGACGATAATGATGTCTTAAGGCCCTAAAAGAAAACATTTTAAATTATGTTCAGTTTGTTAAAATTAGGTTCAGGCTAGCAACAAAAATAAAGATTGATCTAGATTAAAATTCGGTTAAAACTGTCATTTATAGGTGAGGATAGTATAAACAGATGGCAAGGCTCAAAATATGTTAGTCAACAAATACTGCTACCTCATTTTAAAATGCCCCAGAGTCACAATACCCACAGTTAGACTATAACGAGAAGCACCCACCTCCTGCGTATGCGCAGCGATGGTGGACACAGCATGCTCTCTCTGTCGCACGTCGTGGTGCACGATGTTGCCGTCTCTCGCGCCGCTCGATATTATGAACATGTTCCACGCGAGGGAACCCACGCGGCCCGTGTGTCCGTCCATTACCTGGGAAATACTTGCACGTATTACATACTTAGTAATATAATAATTAGCAATGCGAAAGTAACTCTGTCTGGCTGTAGCGCATTCACGCCAAAATTACTGAACCGAATATTCAATTATTTCTATGGTAATATGAGAGCAAATAAATGAACTGAATCTGACATAATGAGGTGCATTTGTTTGGCCCAGTTCAATCTGTTTCTGCTTCAGTCTCGCGGTTTGCAAAAAGACACATAAAACTTACCCTCAACCTCTTGATCTTTTCACAATCCCATAGTTCGACAGTAGCTGATGAAGTTCCAACGGCCAAGTGTGAGCCTCCCCCTTGAACCCAGTTCACTGAGCACACTGTCTCCGATCCCTCAAGAGATAGTAGTTGTTCAATTTGTCCAGTACCAGCGTTCCATAGGTACACCGAGTTGCCTAAAGCTACTGCCAGTATATTGGAGAGACTCCAGTCTACAAGGTTTAAGTCTGGAAAGTTTACAATAAATAATGAGAAATTTAAGAGGTTTATAAGATTGGTTGGTGAAATAGCTGTTAGGTACTTTGTTTCAGTATTGCAGTTCTCATTCTTATAATAGACGCTACGACTTTTTCCGCGCGAATAGTAGAATTCCCGCAGGTCTATTATGTAACTTGCGGTAGCAAAGCCAAAGCGATTGGGAAAATTGTGAGTGTGCGAGTGCGCCGGGCGAGGTGCGGGGTCACGGAGCACGGAAGGACGCCTTATGTACATCCCTAACACTGACGTGTTAATAATTCCAGAAAATCCTGTATTATTGAACACATACCTACATCATAAAAAGACCCTCCAAGTTGCAGAACTCTCAAATAGCTATAAATGTATTTAAAAACATTTTTTAAATGTAGGTTGAATCATAACTTACAGTAGTCATCTAAGATTTCAGGTGCATCCAATATTCTGTCGGGAGCTTGAGGAATGTATCTTGTTGTGCTTTTTACTGATGAAGGAACTTTAGCCTGAGAAAAGTTATGTACTTTTAATGACAGTGGCTCCTCCAAGGGAATTTATATGTACCTATGTATGTGAATGTGGAGATTGTACCACATAGCTCACCTTCCTACTTATTGTCAAATCAGAGATGTGTGCCCACCCTTATATATTATTATAGATTATATTATATATTATATAGATGAAGAATAACATTGCCAATATGTAATTTAGAAAAGAGATGGTTAAATTCGTCATCTGAGTAATTGACCCGGTGGCTTAGTGGTTATAGCAGCTGGCACGGTTTGCAGTGGTTGTGGGTTCGATTCCCACTCGGGTGAAGAATTTTTACCATTTTCTTTATTAATAATTTTATGATAAGTAGTCTAGTCTAGATTCTAAGAAAATCACCACATATTATAAAACAAAGTCACTTGCCGCTGTCTATCCATCCCTATGTATACTTAGATCTTTCAAACTAGGAAACTAATTTTTTTTTTTTTTTAATAGATTGGGTGACTCACGAGGAAGGTTTATATGTATAGTATCAGCACTGCACCCGTGCAGCCGGGGCGGGTAATAAATAAATAAATATATATTTTTTTGTAGGTACAAATAAAGAAATTTGTATTGGGAAGATATGAATCGTAATATGCGTTTTGTATGAGAGTAGGCTTCTATTGATCATGTGTTAATATGTTGTGTTAGAATATTTTATTTTATTAGTTGTTTTAAATTACACACATGCAAAGTGTTGTGTATTGCTATTTATATATTGTGTGGGTACTTGATAATCTTTTATTTGTAAAAGATGAACTTTAAGTATGGGGTAGTTTAATAACTATGTGACACTCAATATATTGGCTACCTAGCTCAATAAATGTTCCTACATTAAAATACTGTTTTATTAGACATAATAGTGGCGACGACGTGTAAAAAGTTATCAAAATGAACGGGAAATCAGTAAAATTCAGTGAATTTAATCCAAATACTGACAATTGGGACAATTACATTGATAGACTAAAGTACTGTTTTGAGGCTAACAATGTGTTGTCTGACACAGCAAAAAGAGCTAATTTCTTCACAGTTTGTGGTTCTCAAGTGTTTGAAACATTTTTAGCGTTGATTACACCTCAAAAATCAAGTGATGTGACTTTTAGTGAAATCATAACAGTTCTTACCAAACATTATAGTCCAAAACCTAATGAAATTTCTACATCTTACAAGTTCTACAAACGTAATCAAAAACATGACGAATTAGCCTCACAATACATTGCAGAATTAAGAAAAATCAGTTCAAGTTGTAACTTCCTCGACTTAGAACGGATGCTACGCGATAGACTTGTGTGTGGTATGACTGACCAGCGGTTGCAATATGAACTTCTGAAAAAGGATACTTTGACCTATCAAGACGTTGTGGATGCCATGTTGTCATCTGAAAGTGCGGGAAGAGACGTTCGAATGATCCAGGGATCTGCCAGCGCCATCGCTGGCGCCTCCACATGCGCTGATGAAGTTGCCTGTGGAGTCGGCACACATGTGTCCGGGGTGGAGCCTATGGAAATCAACGCAGTTCGACTGTCTACGAGTCAACGTTTCTGCTACCGATGTGGAGATCGTCATGCTGGCGAATGTCAATTCAAAAATGCGCAATGTCGGTACTGCAAGAAAATGGGCCACTTGGAGAAAGTGTGCTTATCCAAGAAGAAGATCTCCCGCAGAAACACAAACTATTGTGAAGATGAGGCACGTTTGAACGGTGTTTACAACATTGAAGGAAATACTCGATCGAAGCGAGTGCCGCCGTACGAGGTGCGGGTCTCGCTGGACGGCGCGCCGCTGGTGATGCAGGTGGACACGGGTGCCAGCTTCAGCATCGTCAACGAGCGCACGTGGCGCACGCTGCGGCCGCGCCGCTGCCTGCAGCCCGCGCCCGTCACACTGCGCACGTGGACCGACTCGCCCGTGCACCTGCTGGGACAGGCGACTGTGCGAGTGCTGTACAACGATGTCACACACGACTTGCCGATTATAGTTGCCGAGGGCAACGGGCCTAATCTTCTCGGTAGAGACTGGCTCGGGCCATTAGATATTACTATGAACATTAATTTTGTATCAGATTCGGACATTAGTGAGGTAGACAAAATATTATCTAAACATACTGAAGTTTTTAAAGAAGGTCTCGGTACCTACCGGGGTCACCCTGTAGCTATACATCTAAAACCAGACGCTACACCTAGATTTCTCAAGGCACGTCCGGTGCCATACGCTTTAAAGGAACGAGTCGAAAAAGAGATTGACCGTTTAGTCAGTGAGAGGGTCCTTAAGGCGGTATCATTTTCCGAGTGGGCTACGCCGGTCGTACCTATAATTAAGAAGTCAGGAGAGATTCGGTTGTGTGGCGATTACCGCAGTACAGTGAATCAGGCGACAGAATCTGATACCTATCCGATGCCTACTGCCAATGAGGTTTTCGCAATAATAGCTGGGGGTAAATATTTTACTACCCTTGATTTAGACAGAGCCTACACTAAGGTCGTAGTTGATGACAAGACGGCGAAATTACTTACACTAAATACTTGCAAGGGCTTATACTCTGTACATCGGTTGGCATTTGGAGTAAAAGCATGTCCAGGGATTTTCAGCGTCTAATGACTGCGCTGCTGGCGGGAATTGACGGTGTTGCTGTACTGATCGATGACATTATCATCTGTGGACGTACCATGGATGAGATGCGGCTACGCCTTAGTCAAGTTTTGGAGCGTATTACAGAATCTGGTTTACGGCTCAATAAGAATAAATGCAAATTTGCAAAGGAAAAGGTGGAATTTTTGGGTTTTGTAATAGACGCCAAAGGCATTCATCCTGCACATAGTAAAATAGAGTCTATTATGAAAACTCCAAGGCCTAATAATGTGCAAGAACTGCAAGCTTTCTTGGGTTTATATAATTTTTACGAACGGTTCATACCGCATAAAGCAACCATACTAGAGCCCTTACATCGGTTATTAGACAAGACACATACTTGGAGATGGACTGAACATGAACAAAAAGCATTCGAGAAAGCAAAACACGTTTTATCATTCGATATGACCCTAGTACACTACGATTTACAGAAGCCTTTAATACTAACGTGCGATAGCTCACAATATGGCGTCGGTGCGGTACTCTCTCATGCTGAAGAGGGCGGTGAATTTCCAATCGCTATGGGATCAAGAACGCTACATACACATGAGCGCCGATATTCACAACTAGACAAAGAAGCTACTGCGATCATGTTTGGCATTCAAAAATTTCAAAATTATTTAACGGGACGGTCTTTTACTATTGTAACTGATCACAAACCACTGCTGGTATTTTTGATCCTAAAAAAGCTATGCCTAATATGTTGTCACCTAGATTGACTAGAATAGCTATCGCTCTTACATCGCACGACTACGACATTATATACAAGCCGGGATCACAGATCGGCAGCGCCGACAGTCTCAGCCGTTGGCCGCAACCCGTGCCGGAACTTCCAGAACAGGAATTTTCTGAAATTCTATTAATGGCAGAAGCCCCAGAAGACTATCCGTTTGACGCTGAAAAGATTGCTCATGAGACTAATAAGGACACCACACTCGCTCGCGTCATCCATTACATACAGCGTGGTTGGCCGAACAAAGTCACGGACGGGGAGCTCCGAAAGTACTGGCTGCACCGCGAGTCGTTATCGCAGCAAGACGGTTGCGTGCTGCTCGGCAGCCGCGTGGTCGTGCCGCCGCCGCTGCGCTGCGCCACGCTGCGGGTGCTACAAGGACAGGACGCACAGCGGCATCGTACAGACGAAGGCGTTGGCGAGGAGTTACGTGTGGTGGCCTAACTTAAACGACGACATAGAGGAGTTAGTCGGCAGTTGCACAAAGTGCCTTGAGAATCGTCATATGCCGCCCTAAAACGAGCCACGAGTGGATAACACCCACCAGGCCATGGTCGCGGATACACATAGATTTCGCCGGGCCATTTGAAAATAAATTGTTTTTGATCATTGTTGACGCACATTCAAGATGGCCCGAGGTCTTTATTGTTAGTAACATGACTTCTGCAAATGTTATAAAACACTTGCGAATATTATTTGCAACGCACGGTTTATGCGAAGTTATAGTTTCCGATAACGGTACTCCGTTTGTATCCTCCGAAATGAAGCAGTTCTTATCGGCCAATAAAATTAAACAAGTAACCACTTCACCATACCATCCAGCTACTAATGGCTTAGCCGAGAGGATGGTTCAGACAGTTTAAAGACAAACTAAGAAAATGAATAACTTGTCATGGGACATAAAAAATGGCTAATTTATTGCTGGGCCTACGTGTTACACCATGTACGTCGACAAATAAAAGTCCAGCTGAACTTCTAATGAAAAGACGACTGAGAACACTTCTTGACACTATTCATCCCGATAATGTTCAGTTTAAAAGAACAGAAGAACAAATAGTTTGCAATAGCCAGAAAAAGCATAGAGAAACTACTGTTGGACAAACCATTATGTATAGAAACTATGGCAAGGGACAGAAATGGTTACCTGGTACTGTAGTTGACAAAGATGGTCCATCTAGTTATAAAATTAAAAGTACAGATGGTACATTTGTTAACAGACATATAGACCAATTAGTTAAGACAACATTACAAGAAGAAAACAGAGGGGAGGAAGAAAGTGCAGAAGTAAGGACTGATGCTGATAAAATACCTGAATCTTACAATGACAATATACCTAAATCATATAATCAAGAGGAACCTCAAGCACAGGAACTTGAGAGCAGTCAAGAGTATCATGATGTGATTGAGATACCTAGCGCTGACAAGTGGGCTGACATGCTTGGGATTCCTAGTACTTCAGAGATTAGCCACTCCGGGGGCAAGATAAAAAATAAGCTTTATATACATTCTAAGTTGCCTTATGAACGCCCAGAAAACCAAAATCATTTCTTGTGTTAATTATTGTAATGTAGGTTGTTGATTTCTTAAATAGTTTGTGTATTTCATGGATAGTTTCTTTAAGCAATATTGATTCAATTGCATATTTTAGTCCTGCTGTAGTATTATTACTTAGGGGGGAAATATGTTGTGTATGCTATTTATATATTGTGTGGGTACTTGATAATCTTTTATTTGTATTGGGAAGATATGAACTTCGTAATATGCGTTTTGTATGAGAGTAGGCTTCTATTGATAACTATGTGTTAATATATTGTGTACCTAGCTCATATTTTAAATGTTCCTACATTAAAAGTTGTTTTATTAGACATAATACAAAGGTTATTTATTACAATATTGTTTGGACATAGAACCTTATGGAATTAGTCATGAAGGCTTTTTAGTAAAAGGACAGCTTTTTAGTAAGTAAAAGGACTTTTAGCACATACCAACTTTTAAATATTTATTAGCCACATTCAGATACATAGGTGGAGTACCATTAATATTGCACAATGAAAAAGAGTACTCAAATGCTTTACTTCAGAAAACCAGAATATCCATGTGCTGAAAACCTCAAAAAGCAAATGAATTGAAAGACCCACACAATGACTCAACAAACCTGTGAATATACCACTCTCAGGCGATTCTGATAGCCCTCGGGGGCAGCAGGGGCTTTGCAGGTGTACTGCAGGAGGCGACCCGGCTCAGTGTCAGCAAGGGCTCGACCAATCGCTTCACTTGCTGCTGATGGTGCCTGGTCCTCTTTATCTTCGTCAGCTCTCATCTGGGTATAGAGGTTTCTTTAGGATATTTCTTTTTCTTTATTGCACACACACAAAATATAAATCACTGGATAAAAGAGATGCATGTACAATGGCAAGCTTATCTCTACAAGATATCCCTTCCAGCAAATAACGATAATTTTTTAACAAATAAAGGGTAACATGTGCAATTAAACTAAGGGCCAATTTTTCCTAACATCAGATAGCCTGTCAGAAGAATAAAGTTAATGATGTATTTCTCTAAAACTCGATGACGATAGAGACAACATCAACTTTATTCTTCAGATAAGCTATCTAATGTTTTGAAAAATCAGGCCTAATTCTAAGACACTAACTACATTGAAAAAAAGAAGGAGAATCAATTTGTATGTGGTGTAGGCCTGTAGAGGTCCACCAGAACCAGTTAACTTTTGAAAGGGGTCTATGAGAAAAAAAGTTTGGGAACCCCTAATATAAAATAAAGCCCCACATGCAAAGCATGCATAATCTTAGGCTTTATTTCATTCTCAAATTAGCATACAATGATGTTGTGTTATTAATAAATAAATAAAATCTTACCATGTAATGACATAGATCATAATTAGAATTACTTCTTGAAGGTATAAATCTGTCAGCTTTGTTTGGGGTTTTGGAAGCTTTGTTGGGAGTTGGAGTTGTTGAGCGACCTGAAAATATTTTTACTTCATACAGCTTTTATACAAACTAATCCCAAAATAGCTACTCTGATTTTCTTTATGTTTATATAGGAAGAACACAAAAGTAAAGTAAATATTCAAGCAGTCAACTGTTTACCTGGAGATTTGTTCTTGGAAGGAGTCTTCTTGCCCTTTTTAGTCTCATTTCTAGTGGGTGTCTTGTTAGATAAAACACTATTATTACAGCTTTGGTTTGAAGATATTGATAATTTCTGCATGGACTGGTTACAAGCACTAATGTTAATGTTCGATAGATTCTTGAATGAGCTGCTCATGGACGGATTCAAGTTTTCACTGGATTTCTTCACCCATCGTTGCAGAGGTCCTCTGGTTATTGGGCCATCCATTGTGGCTAAACTGTTAATTTCATTAAGATAGTTAAATTGGGCCATATTACAACGGAGACACAGCAGAGTCGAATTTGGTTTTGGTTTGCCTCACGATATATTTTTACTACAGTTCTAGCAACTACTGAATATTCTCCTTTAAAATAGGTAGCTACTACAGAATGGATAGACCTAAAATATAATTCGTAAACATTTAAACAATGTTCGTGATCGAAAATTCGAATATAGGAAAAACCGTTGAGTAAGGATGACGATCCGACATCGTTTAATCGAAATATCGATTCGTCAGGCATACATAAAACCTCGATGTTTTACGACTGTGCCAGAAGGAGGTTTATGTTTATCGATTGTATGTATGTGTGTATATTTCTTTGGCTCGCACTAGAGCCTAAATGATTAGGATTCGTCTTAGTCGTGAGAGTGACACGGGGTCAAAAATTTATGTTACTAAAAATACATACTGGTAATACAGAAGCTTTAGCGGGAAAAGTTGGGAGAGGGTGTAGCTTTACTGTTTAAATCAAATATCATGCAGCATAGACTGCTCTGGGAGTGAAAAAATGACGTGTAATACTACAGCTGCTTCTCTTCCCGGGCATGCTGTACGTACAACTCAGTAGAGGGACAAGAGGGTCTTGGTGTTTTGTAGGCGATGGGCTGACCACCTATCTACTAACCGAACTTGTACATCTCAACTATACCCTCAAAATTGGTCAGAAGTGGCACCATGTGGTTCTATCGGCCCTTGGTGCTCTACCTACCCCGTAAGGGATAAAGGCGTGATTATATGTATGTATGTTTGTATCAAATTTTATTTGTAACTAAATGGTTTGAATGTGTCAGCATGTGAAATCATGACAAAATATTTGAAAATACATTAAATGTTTTAGAAAATAAATATGTTTTTTTCATACCTTTCTGACTGACCGTTATCCCTAACTGAAAATTGATATGATATGATTTTACTGATAAGAGATCGATCTCTCATTATTAAAAATATGTTTTGCCTACCCTGTTTTTTTTACACTGTCTTTTTTTTCTCCTCTGTGCACATGTGTTTTATCTATTCTATGATATGTCTTTTTATTTTATTTTTGTTCGGGTTAGCTGGAAAAGATCTCTTATAGAGATAAGCTCGCCTTTGTACAATATTTATTTTAATTGTGTTATTTTTTATTTATGTGTGTGTACAATAAAGAAGGAAAGAAGAAGACGTTTTATGTTTTTCATTATGTATGGAATTATATTTATTATAATTGCAAAGTTTTCAATGTGTTTTTCCTAAATTTTGCGTGAATCGATTCATCAGCTTGCGATTAAACACAATAGATACTGTTTTATCATGAAGAGTCGCATCCCTACATTGAATTTTATTTTTCTTTTTAACCGCATTTGCCAAGGGTAGGCAAAGATCATTCAGTCAATTTTATTATCTTCCTATAATATAATATCCTACCCCGCACAATTTGTCTACACTAATATTATAAAGAGGAAAACTTTGTTTGTTTGGTTGTAATGAATAGGCTCAAAAACTACTGGACCGATTTCAAAAATTCTTTCACCGTTAGAATCCTTATTGGACCTGGATGAACATAGGCTATAAGAATTTCCCGATATTCCCACGGGAAGGCGACCAACGGGAATTCTATATTTTTTACGAAAACCGCTATACATATGAAGCTGAAATCGGGCATATATGTTCATTGGGGACAGCGAGGGAGGACTAAAAACGGATTTCCCGAAATTCCCACGGGAAGGGGACAAACGGGAATTCATAGTTTTTACGAAACCGCTATACATTGAAGCTGAAATCGGGCATATATGTTCATTGGGGACAGCGAGGGAGGACTAAAAACGGAGAAATTCCCACGGAGGGGACAAACGGGAATTCATAGTTTTTACGAAAACCGCTATACATATGAAGCTGAAATCGGGCATATATGTTCATTGGGGACAGCGAGGGAGGACTAAAAAACGGATTTCCCGAAATTCCCACGGGAAGGGGACAAACGGGAATTCATAGTTTTTACGAAAACCGCTATACATATGAAGCTGAAATTGGGCATATAATATGTTCATTAGGGACTGCGAGGCTAGAACGGATTTCCCATTCCCACGAAGGAGACCAACGGAAGGGAATTATTTATTTTTTACGAAAACGGTAAACATGTGAATCTGAAGTGAGCATATATGTTTATTATTTCCCGAAATTCCCACGGGAAGGGGACAAACGTGAATTAATTTTTTACGACAACCGCGATAACATATAGGCTACTTTTTACACTTAACATATAGGCTACTTTTTATTTTTTCTGTAGTCCACGCGGACGGAGTCGCGGGCGTCCACTAGTATTATATAAATAGGCAAATCGGGAAAAATCTTGTTTGTTCTTTTCTTCATTTATTATAATAACATTCAACATAAAACTGAAATCATGTACAAAAGACGTTGACTATGGTTGCATGGACATAGTTTACCTTTCCTTCGAGATAAAATTAACAAAACAAAAAAAAATCAAATTCACAAAAAATCACAACGATTCGACGGGAAAAGCTGGAAGGGAGCGGGCGATTTTCCCGTCGTTTCCATTCATCACCATCATCATTATCATCCCATAAATTCATAAATCATTTACTAAAGACAATGGCTGTATGGGCTTAGTTCCCCTTGCCTTTCCTTCGGGATAAACTAAAAAAAAAAAAAAAATCACAACAAAACTATCCCTTGCCTTTCCTTCAGGATAAACTAAAAAAAAAAAACAACAAAATCTGTGAAAACTGAAAATTAATCGCCGTAGAATATTGAGAATATTCAAAGATTTTTCCATTACTATTTATCAAAATCCGCAAACAAATAAACGTCAGCGAAATATGAACGAAAAGCGTAATATAAAACATAAAAGAAAAAAGCAGGACGATAGTAAATATTCGAATAAAAGAAAACATTCAAGGCGATACAGTGTAAGTTATACAAATTATTATTTTATTGTGTACTAGCCTAGCGCTGTATAATTTTGATAATTGAACGTAAACTCGAAGATCGTAGCCGCCGTGGTACCTACAGGAGTTGAGGTGAGACCATAGAACAATGAGTCACACTCACTCTCACTATTACATATTTAAAGTTAATGGAATAGAAATATGACCTAGTTAATTTTGGTGTGTTGATTTTTAGACATCCAGTTCTTCCAGTAGTTCAGATTCTGATAGAAGAGAAGATAAAAGAAAGGAGCTATATAGAAGACACAGTGTAAGTATAAATAACATAATGAATTTTTATCATCCATATCTTATTTATCATTATTGCTTTCTATTGTGGCTGTTTGTGTATGTGGAACTATGAAATAAAAAGATATTCTATTTTATTATGAAATCATTTCAGTCATCCAGTAATTCAGGATCTGATCAGTGGGTAGAAAAAGTGATTGAACCAAAAGAGAGTAATGTGAATCGTGAGGATTGGATGTCCATGACAGGTATGCTGAAAACATATACAAGAAATGAAATCAAACCCAAAGAAAAAATAGAAAAGAAACATATTGATTCCTATAATCCTGCAACTTGCAGCAGAGAGCTAAATCCATATTGGAAGGATGGAGGGACAGGTTTACCTCAAACACCAGAAGAATTTCGCAAATCAAGGAAGTTCATAGCACCTGCTGATGATGATGATTATTACACAAAAAAAAGTTCTCAATTGAATCGGCCACTTAAAAGTTATAGTAGTGAATCTTCTAAAACTCAAAGTACATATTCTAGGAAATCTCATAATTGGAAAAAAGATGACAATAGTAAAAGACAATATGAAAGTACAGATAAAACTATCAATAAAGAATCCTCAATAGAAGAGCAAAATCTGCAGGCACCTGTCACTAACTATGTAACATCATCTAATGTCCAACAAAAAGACAACTGTTTTCTCACTGATGAACAAATGAATAAATTAGGAGCCAAAATTGTGAAAGCTGAAATAATGGGGAACACTAAACTTGTTGAAGAACTAAATGCTAAACTTAAAGCAGCAAGAGAATATAGGAAACTCAATCCCGATGCGGCAAAAGATGATGGAATTATGCTCATGGCTACAAATAGTGCTGGCATGAGCAGACCCTTGACCCAGTCCACAGTAGGAGATGCCAGAAGTAAAGGAGGCAAGAAAAAGGCTGATACACATGCTGCAAAGGAAAGAATTAAGTACTTTGCTGAAGATGATAAATACAATCTAAAAGAAATGGTAAAGTATTTTAAGTTTTTATGCAATAAACAGTTACAAAATCTAATATAGGTCTTGTCTGGTGCTCTACTGGAAATATGAAAGTAATTTTAATCTATTCCTTAATTACTTTTATTGTTTTAAATTTTTATAATTTAATTCTTGCACAAAAAATTTATGATAACAATTTCAATTGATTTTATTTCTTTCAGTTTGAAAATGAAAAATATGGTAACAACTATGATGATGAAGCACAGCTTGCAAAAGTTATTTCAAAGCATAAAAATCTAAATGATGATCTCGAAGATATCTTTACTGATGAGATTTCCAAAAACAGAAGCTCAGCTAAAGATGATGAAACAGAAAAACAGAGAGCAATCAAACAACATGTTAAAATGGAGAAGTCATTGGAAGGATGTGAATTCTGCGTTGATTCTAAGAGGATGGTTAAACATCTTATGGTCAGTTGTGGTAGCAGAGTATATTTAGCTTTACCTGGAAAGCAGTCTTTAGTAGAAGAACAATGTATTATAACTACCATTCAGCATGCAACATGTGTCACAGCTGTTGATGAAGATGTCTGGGAAGAAATAATGGTATAAAAGTTACCTATTGTGTGTTTTTTAATTCATGTTGTTGTATGTAATATTAATCCCATATTTTTATTTTCAGAACTACAGAAGAATTCTAACACAATATTTCAACTCAAAAGGCAAAGATGTAGTATTCTTTGAAACAGCTATAAGATTGGATAAATATCCCCACATGGTTATAAACTGTGTGCCTCTACCTAGAGATGTGGGTGATGTGGCTGCAATCTATTTCAAAAAAGCACTACAGGAAAGTGAAACTGAATGGTCTATGAATAAAAAAGTTGTTGAGCTGAAAGGCAAGAATATTAGAAAAGGCATACCAAAAGGCTTGCCATACTTTTGGATAGATTTTGCCATGGATCCAGGGTTTGCTCATGTTATTGAAGATCAGCACTTATTTCCCAGAACATTTGCCGAGGTAAATTATTTATATTTTTGTTTATTTCTTGCATCTTTTATTGAACATTTGGTTATTGTATGTTACAGCTGGTTATTGTATGTTATCATGCATCATACTCGTAACATAGCATAATCAAGTCTTATATACTTACTTATAAACCTGTATTTTCTTTTTCAGCAAGTCATTGCAGGAATATTAGATTTAGATCACAACTTATGGAAAAATCCCCGGAAAGAATATGGTGACTTACAACGCAAGAAAATTTTGGATTTCACAAAACAATTTAAACCATTTGATACTATTGCAAAAAAATGATATTTAGCCAGTAAGGATAATAAATAACAGCTGTACATAGTTTTGTACACAGATATTTTGTAGAAATGTGAACTTTGTTTTATTTTACACATTTGCGGCGTCATATATCAGGGAGACCCAGTCTGAAGCAGCAGCAGGCACAACACTAGAAATACGCTCACTTGGAGTCATCGTATGACATCGAGCCTTTAGCCGTTGAGACGGCGGAAGCCAATGCTTCATTTCATCCAAAGTCTGGAGATGGCTGAGGGAGATTGGCGGTGATCACCACTCTGAACAATTATTAAGGCGCCAGATTTCCAAAACCGAAAAAAGTGACCTATACAGGAATAACCCATAGGAATTTTAAATAACCAACAAACAGATTATATCCAAAAAACCTTATATTTAAAACATTTTATAAAAAAAATAAAAGACTACACAGGTAAATGTTATATGTATCTAGCTATAAAAAATAATCAGATAGGACATTATTGCATTATACATATAGGAAAATGATTACAATTCAAATTATTATTTCACTTGACAAACTTAATTTGAAAACGTTTTATTATGAGTCAATCTTACAGCTATTTTGGTAAACCAATATAGATAAACAGAACATAAAATAGTTGGAAATATAACTGAAAGTGAAACTAAAATAGTCAGCCTATAATAATAAATCGCTCCACCTAACAACAGTCCAAAAATATAAACTTATAAAGCATGAAGTTATATATAAACTCAACATATCTATCTGTTATTCCTCTATTTTATGGACGTATCTCTAAGTGATAAAACAATTTACATCTATTTCTCTCGCACTTCCCTACTAGAGAGTATTTAGTGTTCTGCACCCGCATGCTGAATTTGGTGAGAGTGAGATGTCTCACTTTTAAACATCAAATCCACATAGCTAAGTAATTAATAACTAGACTAGGCAAGTGTTTCTACTTGGTGTGTAAAAAGGGATTGCAAACCACTTCTATCCCTGAACGATTGTCTATTCATTTTTTACATGCAAAGTACATACTTAGTTTATCTAGTTATTAATAGCTCTGTGAATTTGACGTTTAAAAGTGAGACATCTCGCTCACACCAAATTCATCATGCGGCTGTGCTTCTCTAGTTAGACAGGGATGTTGACCCCATAGGAATAATAGATTGATGTTAAATAGGTATTTTGAAAGCGGCCTCCCTCCAGGCTTCTATACATAACTCGTACTTCATGGACTGTTGTCATATGCCATATCATATATTGTGGCTTATTGCTAAACGGCCTATAAGTTTTTGAAAAAGAAAATATTATTTTTTTGTAAGGAAAAATTTCTACAAATCTTATGACCAGATTAATGGCGTGTTTTCTCCCGAATTTAATTATAAAATTGACAATTATTTTAGGAAGACATCAAAACTAAATCATAAATGTACTATCACTGTTAAATCGAATACACAATTAAACCTATTTATAAAAATAAATAAAATAGTAAGTAGCCACTTACCTATGTATGTAAAACTAGGAACAGCTATAAAATGCATATTTGAGCATCGAAATTTATCACTTTATACATTGATATCTTCTTAAGATTGAACTAACCAACCATCTTTACTAAAATTTACTATAGGTAAATTTACATAGAAATTCATAACAATAAATTATTTCGTGCTAATCTAAATTCCTTGTACATACATATCCAATTAAGGAACTCCCAATAGCCACAGATAATTTAAAAAAAATCAGCAATGCTATGTTTCAATTTCCAAGGAGGGTTGGCGTCAGGCAGGCTAAACTAATCGTGTCATATTAATATGACATTATCTCTACCGAGAAACAATTTACTGTTTAGTTAGCACCATTACAAATTATCCTCATCTTATTCAACACGTAAGTATATACAACAGCAATAAGAGATCCCTTTGGACACATCCAATCACATACAAATTGAGATATTTATTTACATAATTATTTTGTCATCTGGTAAAAATGGCACCCATTCTGCCAAAGAATATAAAGGACCACAAGGAGAAGAGCCACAAAACTTACCCTCTTTTAAAAATACATCTTTCTGGTCCAATTTCAGTTATTTAAGGTTTCGTCTGAATATAAAAATCTTCGAAGTACCAGTGCTTACATAAAAAACACAAAATTACGGCAATTTTGCTACATTTTTAATACATACTTAACACATGCGGCTGTGTTCTCGAAACGGATCATCAAGGAGGTCCCACAGCTACATTTAAAAGTTTTTCTTAAAAGAGGGTAAACGAACATTGTGAGCTAACGTTGGTCATTACTTTCAACATAGCTCATAGTTTTCGAACACATTTACTAAGAAAAATAATGTATATTTTTTATTTACAAGTATTGCATGCCATAACTGTTTAGGTAAACGGTAGAAGCGTACTCTATAAAATAATGTTTTCGTAATAAGTACGTATTTCATCATCATCATTTACAGCCCTGAGAAGTCCACTGTTGGACATAGGCCTCCCCCAACAACCTCCACTCCGACCGGTCGGAAGCCGCCTGCATCCAGCCGACGCCCGCGACCTTGGCCAGGTCGTCCGCCCACCTCGCGGGTGGCCTTTCCACGCTGCGCTTGCCGATACGTGGTATCCACTCTAGAACTTTCCGACTCCATCGGCCATCAGTTCTTCGAGCTATGTGCCCTGCCCATTGCCACTTCAGCTTGCTTGACCGTTGAGCTATGTCGGTGATCTTTGTACGTCTGCGGATCTCCTCATTTCTGATTCGATCACGCTTATTTATAAGTACTTATTCATAAGTATATAAAAATATATTTTTGGTACTAATCCAATGAAACTAGGTTCTAAAAAGAGTTATTTCGAGATTAGTTTTACTTGTAGTACAATAGCGTCTCATAATTTCGCCGAGTCATGCTGGACCACTCCTGTATGTATGTATGTATAACTATTTTTTGTAAAAGTGTAGTAATCTATTACTATAGAATTAGTACGGATATTCTTTTTTCTATTTAATATACTTTTATGATCCTTCTGGCTGTATGTAGCAGTCCTAGCAGCTGGTTAGAACCAACCAGAAAAAAAGTCGTATAGCCTTAGCAAAGCAAAAATATTGACAAACATAAAACTAATAAAGCATAGATAACAGCTTGGGCACATTTGTAACGAAAAAAAAACCATTAGAGCGCATACATTTCTATAAGTAGACAGTTTAAAAAGTATTTACTATGTTTTCTAAAATTATCTTACAATATGCATGTATATTTATACACTATTTTAGGCGTAATGACCAAAACGACCATAAAATAGGCCCATTCATTTAATACAATTTGGTTTAGTATTCATACAGGGTGTAACAAAAGGGGTATGTTAATGTTATGAAAATAGCCCAGTATTGAGAAACTATGTACAAAATTTCAAATCGAAATCCAATGTTTATGTAATCCTGAAACATATACATGTGATTTCGAGTCTTTATTCTTGTGGACAGGTTCTGCTGTGGGTTAATTTGACAGCATTTCGAGTAACATACCCCTTCTTTTACACTCTGTATCTGTATCCCATTTATTAGAATTATAAATCATCTGTCACAGATGTTAATAGGCTATTATTTATGATGATAAATATAAATAATTATTCATATTCGATTATAATCTATGTTATATGTAAAAGCAGAGTGGTGGGAAAATTACATAATGTGGTAAATTCTGACTCACACGTAAACATAAAATTAGTCCTACATGTACCTTTCTGTCTCAGCCATTTATGCTAAGTATAGAGAGGGACTGACTTTACTAGTTTTAAGTTTACATTTAACTGTGACGGTCAGAAACTACTATAATTTCACAATAATATAAATAAAAATTTCTAAATGATGTCTTTCAAATTGTGCGTTTTGTTTTGATTGACACATTCATTTACCTAACCTTTACGAAATGTCATATCAGCCTTTCGTATACGTTTCTGTGGCCTTTCGAGATTTAACTAAACAGTGCATTAACCTAAAATAACCTAGTATTATTTAGTAGAAAGTAGATTCGTTACAGAGACATGCACTGAGCAAATCATTCGTTGTATTGATTGCTTAATTGGGACGAGGATAATAATCTCCATCATTACGTATAAAATAATTAAGCATTAATAGAAATAAAGGTATTAATATTTAACTAATTATAACACAAAATAAATTGTTCATAAATTTTACTACACAGTGCAAGATAGACCAGCATCTTGAGCCATTAGTAAGTTTTGATCATAAATGGGCAGTATTAAATCACTGAAAAATTACAAAACGATCATCTACAATCATAACAAACCGAACTATTTTTATTGTTCGAGAGCTCTATTTCATATTTTTTATCAAACGCAACGTCCATTTGGTGCAACAATGACATAAATACAAAAATTTGAAACCTACGAAATAGCAGAAAAATCCTACCGTAAAATTAATATGCAGAATAATAGTTTGCATTATTTTTGCAGTTATGTCAATGTAGCACTAAATGAGCGACAAGCAAATTGATTTATAACAAAAACTGTCATTTTGTTTCACAGTTCACTGTCAAATTAACAAAATCAGCAAAATATCAATATAATAATAAAATACTGTTGGCAGTAGTTGGTAAAATTGAGATTACAAGATTCGCATTTGCATGTAATTCCTAACATTAAAATCAAATACCTTATAATAATAATGACATAGTCAAAACGAATATAAACATTTGGTATAGCTTAGAACAA
This sequence comes from Carposina sasakii, assembly GCA_014607495.2. Classification (NCBI taxonomy): domain Eukaryota; kingdom Metazoa; phylum Arthropoda; class Insecta; order Lepidoptera; family Carposinidae; genus Carposina; species Carposina sasakii. The sequence continues at coordinate 11,099,264 of CP053161.1, forward strand.
AATTAAGCTGGACACATGCAACTGTCATGTATTGTATATGTAATGAGAACAACGTTGCATGTAAGTACAGTTGTTCAAGATTAATAATGGATATTGAAAAAGATCGAAAATAATCGCACAACACTGCAAAAACAATTTTCAAAAGCAATTTAGTCTTTAAAATACTTCTAAACTCCTTTTATCTAAAGGATAAAGGATCTATCTAAAAGGATATCTATGATTGGAGAGAATGCATGAAGGTAGTGAGCGAGAGGTAATGAGTCCTAGAGAGATACGGAAGTTAGAAATGTCAGTTGAAGAAAAAAAAGAAGACGTACGTCGGAAGATAAACGTAGCAAAAAGATGTAAAGAATTAATTTTAAAGAAATATAGGCGAGAAAATCAGCTTTTCAATCTTTCGTTTCTACAGTTATACTAAGAAAGGAAATTAGCAAGCAAATTTAAGTAAGTACATGTCCATTATTTACCTTGTTTACCTGTACTCCACCTTGAAATGCAACAGATTACATCATACAAAACATTGCAGTCTACACAACACGCTCTAAATTCCACGAAATTTGTTCAAGCACATTTAGGGCTAATTTTACAAACGTCAGATAGCTGAAGAATAACGTCATTGCTGTCTTTATCGTGATGAAGTTTCAGACAAAGACAACATCAACTTTATTCCTCAGATAGGCTATTAATGAAAAATCAGCCCTTAACAAAATCAGTCTAAGGTATAAAACGCTACGTGTTAGGTTTCATGACGTTCATAATGTGCACATGGCCGGGGTCGTCGATGGTGACGAAGCACGAGAATTTGTCGTCGTGGACAAGTCTCTTCGCGTTTATACCCGACAGCTTGATGCACGCGAGGATGTCTTTGCGTTTTGAGCCCTCTTTGTACCTGTGGGTAGTTCAAATTAATGTATGACTCTGTAGTCAGACATCAGTATGTTCGCTTTTCTAAATACCACATTGTAAAGCTAGAAGTAATTTATTTCCAAGCCATGTTATCCACTCGCGAATTTTCTGATATAAATAAATATTATAAGAAACACGTTTTTAAAAGCCGCTTCCGTTACTTTAAATCAGTAATAGTCCCTCGGTGAATCTAGTTTGCTCAAAAATCTCTGATATCTGAACTGTCCCCTATTCACTTTCTATATATCTATTCTTCTTTTATCTATCTTTAAGTAAGTATCTATCTTCTATAAGTACATAAAACAAAACTGTAACTGATCGCTGTTTGTGTATGCTAATCTCAGAAACGGCTGACAGATTTGGATGCAATGCACTTAACATTTAGTTTTTTTTTGTTTATAGCGAACAATACTGCAGTCTACGCGGGCTAAGTCACCGGCGTCCACTAGCACATTAAACATACTCACGTCTTCTTCCTCCAAAGGCTTTTCCAGCAGTCGGCGGCCGGCGTGCCGTTGCCGAAGAAGTAGTTGTGTTGTGTCAGAGTTAACGTGCTGAGTTGTGCGGTTAGTTCTGTGCGCGGCTCGTGCGGACTTGCTAACGGGGTTACTGCGTTCCAACCCGCCCTGAACATGTATAGGTGATTTAATTTTGTGATACTTGTAGAACTATTTTTTGATTAAATTAGTTATTTTTAGGTCGAAGCTCAAATAGTCAAAATAAACAACAAGATCCTGATATACAAGATCCGACAGCCTATCTGGACCCATGGCATTGAATTATGCGCGAAGCCTGCAACTCCGATGTTATGATCATACAAACATTCGCAAAACTACATCCTACGACAGATATCCAATGCCTCAAAAACAGCGGAGTTGCACGAGCTCCTTAACGTTTCTATGGTCAAAGACGTATTCAGTCGCTGTGATGACAACTATGGCTCAAGATTACTAAGGCACCCAAATCAGCTTGCGATATCTTTGACAGCTAGAGGGACCCGGCTGTATAAATGGGAGTAACCACAGAATGGAGGGGATGGACTTTGCTCATTCATAACATACTATGCACATCAAAACAAAACAGCTTATGGTCATACTTGACTGATCGCATGATTATTTAAAAAATATTGAATTGTATCAGGCGTCACTATTCGGAAGTTCAAATCTCTATTGAGGGATCGCCCACCACGGGCCCTATACCCTCCGCTTCTTCTCGTTGCGACTGTAGTGTCTTGTGTTCGTGATCATGAGTCGGCAGATCCGAGGGTCAGCGGAGGGTATAGGGCCCGGTGGTGGGCGATCCCTCAATAGATATTTAAAAAAGTAATTGTTAGTTCCAAACTCACACTAAGCCCACACCAGTATGTCTCGGTACAAAGATGTAAAGAGAGTGGTTAGCAGCGCCTCATAGTCCGAAAATTATAATGGGTCACCAAACCGCCTGCCCAGCGTGGTGACTATGGGCGAAAACCCCGTTATGGCAGCAGCCTTATGGCATGCCCAGGAAGAGGCCTTCATCCAGCAGTAGACTGCAACAGGCTGATGGCAATATACTCATCACTATTTCGAAGTAAATTTTGTACTATAAATCCCTTACCTCCAATAGCTCTTGTTGCTCCTATTCTGCATCATATAGCTAACGTTCCACCAGACGATCTCGGAGGCCATTGTCATAAGCACTAACGGTAGATCGTCATCGCCGGACGGCTGTCCGGTGGGCGAGTGTACGGCCGACCGGAATAACCGGTCCGGCACGGGAGAAAACCCGCAGTACTGCACTTTGGACTTGTGGTGCTTTAGCAGCATGAATTGACGCTTGCCTGGCACGTTCCATAGCTGGAAAGATTGTCTATGGTTAGAAATAATAAGCATTGATTTACAATTGCTAGACATAAATAATGTCATACAAAAATGAATACATACATATAATATAATCACGCCTTTATCCCTTACGGGGTAGGCAGAGCACCAAGGGCCGATAGAACCACATGGTGCCACTTCTGACCAATTTTGAGGGTATAGTTCAGATGTACAAGTTCGGTTAGTAGTGACAGGTGGTCAACCCATCGCCTGTTTTGTAGGCGAACCTCAAAACAGGCCCTCAACCAAGACCCTCTTGTCCCTCTACTGACTTGTACAGTATGCACGGGAAGAGAAGCAGCTGTAGTATTATACTTTTTTTTTTCACTCCCAGAGCAGCATAGAAGAATGAATATCATGGTTTTAAACATTTTCCGTCTTATTACAAAATAATTCATAAATTGTTTAAGCTAGACATTGCCTAAGTTTGAAACAGTGTCCAACTTTAGACGCGGTTTTGTTAAAACACCGCTTATGTACTTATGCATTATTCATAAGCACAATGTGAGATGGCCACTGGCCAAACATCTTCTCATTACTTAAGTGACAGACGCGAAGTAAGGGGTCAATGTACGAATTCCTTTACAATCTGCGTCCGTACTGGATATGGTAATTAACTCTTAGTATTACTTTATATGTAGGTAATAATCTTACAATAACGTCCCCGGAGTCAAGCCCCAGAGCTAACATGAGTCCGTCGCTGGTGAGAGCACACGATATTATCTCGTTGCTCAGTTTGCACATTTTCGTCTGGTGCACATCTATTTTGGGATCTTCTCTTATCTCGAAGGTCTGTAATAAAATTCATGAATATTAAAATCTAATTATCTAAATCAGTGGTTCCCAAAGTGGTCTAGGTGGACCTCCAGGGGTCCCAGGAGACTCGATGGGGGTCTATGTGGGCGTGAAAAAATGGGGTTTCACAATTAATTCGTATGTATGTGGTGTAGGCCTGTAGGGGGTCCACCAGAACGAGTTAACTCTTGAAAGGGGTCTATGAGGAAAAAAGTTTGGGAACCCCTGATCTAAATAATCTAATCTAATTCGTATACATAATGTAATTGGAATGAATAATACGTATAAAGCATCGGCCACACAGCTGCTTATAAATTAACGATATTGTTTGTTAGGCAATCGCTGTACTGTTTTTTTATCGCGCGATCTTCTCTGATTTAAAAACTGCGCCGTTGCGAAATTTATCGTGGTTACCCAAAGGAACTCGGGCACACAAAACCCATCTCATTTAAGTCATCTTTATCATGAATTTCGGTATCCTGCGTCCTGTAGTTTCAGCAGTGCGTTCTCTGTCACTTACTGATTATCACTAAGTTACACAGACGAGGCGCGCGTCGGCCTGGCGGCGCACACGAGTACCTGGAACTGCCTACCGCCGCACAGCGCGAGCGTGCGCCGGCGCAGCGCGCAGGCGGCGAGGCGTGCGTCCCCCTGCCTGCCCAGCAGCACACTGGACAGCGCGGGCGCACGCTCCCACAGCTTCACGCAGCCGCTGCTCTCTACTGTTAGTAGACCGACGCCTTCCAGCCAGAAGCAGTCTAGTATGCAGCTGCCTGCACAAAGAAGGTAGGGGTAGAGTCTGCCCACTGATCCTACCATAATCGTAAAAGGACAGTGTCAAGCACACAAACATCAGCTTATGGCGGTCCACTGCTGGACGTATGCCGAACCCAGGGCACGCCACAAGGCTACAGCAATTAGGGGGGTTTTGCCCAGTCATCACGCTGGGCAGGCAGGCTGGTGACCGCAGTGTGATTTTCGGACTATGTGGTCAAAACGGAAGGCGCTGCTGTCTAACTCCAGGAAATCTTTGATCGCGTCTTACGAAACGAACGTAAGGCATCCTCCCGCACCCCACACCTCGCACCGCGCGTACACACACACACACACATACACACACTTAATTTTTGCTGTCGCATTGCTTTGGCTTTGCTACTGCAAATTAGGTAATAGCCCTGCCGGTCAAAACAAAATCCCAACTCCCAACATATTTACGGGGATATCCGATGAATTTGCCACGGGCCTCGAACGCTATAGTTAGGCCCACGGAATATAAAACACATGGGGAAACGACAATGAGGTATATATATATATATTTTCTATGAAAACCAGTGTCACAACAAATATCATACAGACAGCAATATTTATATCACATACAGATTAAGACTTGCTTGATTATGCGGACCTACTCATATATGATACACACGCCCCGTACACTTGTCCATTCCTCTTGTGTTTGATATACCCTGTTTGAGGACACCCTGGAGTTGTCAAGCAAGACCTACCTTTCCGCAGCTCCTTAGTCCGTCCGTTAGCATCTCCGATGCCGTTGGAGAATAATCTAGAACTGATGCTGACGTCACTGCCCGCGCTTGTTAACTTCTCTGTGCCGTTCATCTTCTTTACACCTAAAATACGACACATTTCTAAGTAAATATACCGTTCACGTGTGATTTTGGGGAAATTAAAGAGGTTCTTAGCAACGGTATATAAATACATAAATAATAAGTCAAAAACAAACATCGATATTCAATATCAATGTTTGCATCTACCAGAATTTGAACCCAGGAGCTATGGCGCCGCTGGCAGGGTCACCAGCTGCACCAATCGGTCGTTAAAAGACAAAAACAGATAATTCGAAAAATATAACACCTTAAGCAAACAATAGATTAAGGTTGCCTTGTCACCAGAGATGTATTGTGCTACGTTGGTAAGAAAGCGTGTGATACCCACCAATCATATTCATTGGTTCATAAAATCAAACACTGATTGGTGGATATCAAACGCATCCATATAGATAGCATAATCACAGTAGAAAGGCAGCCTAACCATTGTTAGTCTGGCGGCATGAAAACAAACTCAAACCCTTTGTTTATATAAAATTCTCAGATTGAGGCTAAATTACTTAGTCTAAGCTCAAACCATACCTTGTAAATCATTAAGTATCTCCTGCGATCCCAAATGGGAATCCCCTCGTTGCAACATCTCGGATTTCCATTCCCCCGTATTATTCACATGATATGCCATCAAACATTGGTTCTTCCCCGCTACGATAAGCAGCTCTGAAGTCACAAAGTTCAGATATTGCACCTCACTGTACACATCTATGATGATTTTCGTCTCTTTAGTGCGTAGACTGTACTTTTTGACAGTGCCCGAGTACAGGCCGTATACTATGTATTGGTTGCACGGAGATATTTTGACGGCGGTTATCATTTCTTCGGTCTGCGGTTGGATTTCTGTCAGCATTTTGCGTCCGCGCATTACCTGCGTAATTTAGTTATACTATTACATTGTTTAGTTAGCTCTTTCGAAATTAACTTCGATCAGGTTTGCAATGGTTTATAATCATATTTTACTAACAATTATATATTTTAGGGCAGAGAGTTGTTGTATACCATGTTTAATAGGAAATTACTCACCTGTATATGACTTTTATCATCAATAACCGCTAGCAAAGGCTGCAAGCCCCCTTCAGGGTTCCCATTGCAGCCTTTCAGATTCAGTGGTTTCAGTGAATGTCGGTCCAAACTCTTAGTTTTCTTGGCTATAGGTTTAGGCTCTGTTTGAACTCTCATGGCGAATGATTGGTGTCTTTGCGGCGTGTTCGAAGCGGTTTGAAAACCATCATTGATGGGAGTTATGGGCGATAATGAGTGCACGAAACTGACGTCGAATTTTTGTGTTAGTCGAGCTTTTCTGTGGAATCAGATAATTTAAATGTACACTATGTAGGTACTCGTGAATACATGGCGCATGCGCGAGATGAGATCTGTGCACCGCTTTTTTATTTGCCTTGTACGTTCGAGGCACTAGATTCAAACACTTCCGATACTACATGGCGGTTATAAAGCTTATCCATTAGAATACATACATACAGAGTGTTTTTTTGTGGCCACCTTTAACGAAGGGTACGTACTCTATACATGAAATAAAGTAAGTTTATGCCAAAAAAAATGCTGGGAATTTTTTTTTTTTTTTGAAAAAAATTTTTTAAATTCCTTGATCGTGCGAAATTTATAGTGTCTAGTGTTTATGTTAGTTTTTTTATAGACAGATATTAATTATTTTTCGTGAAAAAATCCTGCTACGCGCGTCTATGTGCATTTATGCAGAAAAACGCAGTCTATTTACTCAACTTTGGACCCTAATATTTTGGAAACCAGACACTTCCCAGGTATGCTTCCATGGAGAAAAATGATCGTGATGATGAGGAGATTCCGTGGTTTTCGGGAACGTTGACGACCAAAAATCACCCTGTATAGTCACGGCCATTATTAACAAAGAGGTTGGGCAGAAATGTGCAAATTACTCACTCACTTTTCACCAGTTAGCCTATTAAGTCCCACGTAGTAAGGGATGAGCCTGCCGCCGCTTTTCAAGATTGGGCAGAAGTATGCAAAACACACACCCACATTTAACTAGTTATCTTATAAGTCCCACGTGGTGAGCCTGTCACCGCTTTTTGTGCACAAATACAACAATCATAAACAACATATTTAATGGTCACGCAGAAATTAGCTAGTGATCACTTAATCACTTACCCATCCTTCTGTGTGGCTTGGGATATGTAAGACGGATCCAAATACCACACTTTAGCAGAATTCTCCATTGTGCCCGTACCGGTGAGTAGTACATCCAGACCGGGCACAAATTCATCTACTTGCACCGGAATCTCGCTCAAATCCATTGCTATTACGTTACTAAAATAAATAAAATACTTTTGAATAAAATATCTAGGCGAAAAGTATTTTCATATATCATTGGATTGATATTTCGCGCAACCGATTTTTCAATGTGTACTTTAAAATAGAGCCGTAGAATATTAGAAAATCTTTGACATTAGTTACCAATGTCAAAGAATGTCAATATTTGATTGGGCGGAATTCCGACGTCAGTATATGTCAAAATCGTTTATGTTTTCTTCGATTTTGTATTGAGTACACACAACGAACTAAAAATATTCTTTTAAATATGTCGGTCGCGTTAACATTATGTAATGTAAGCTTATGGCCAGCAATCGCACCAATATTATAAACCGGAAAGTTTGTAAGAATGGATGTTTCTTTGTATTTCACGCAAAATGTACCGAAAAGGTTTTCATGAAACTTGCCAGTGTAAATCAAAATAACATATTATCTATTAATTAACTCGAACGAAGTCTAACAGTGTAAAATGTGAACAGGAAAACTTACCCTCTCCGGTTTTCAATATCGAAAATCCTGGTATTATTTTTCAGATCCACACAAATGACTCTGCCATCATTCGTGGACACGAATAATAAAGTCCCCGGCTTATTGACAGCCATAGCCACAAACGTGAGGTTGTCTTTAATATCCTCAGACGATATTACCGTTTTGCACGTCATAAAGTTGTTCTGTATGTTCTGGTGCATCTTCTTTATTATAAACTCGTGTTCTGATATTGTGTTGTTTTTGAGCGATAGAATTTTGTTGGTGCCTGTGAATGGAAAATGTTTTAAGCTCTCTGTTTTTATTAAAAAGTCAATAGTTAATAGACTTTTTAGAATGTGACGGTGTTAGAATGTTTGTAAGTTACAGGTATTTAATAGTATTTCACACAGATTACCGTGTAACTTGGATATTTAACTTCAAAAGAAATAAATAAATAAATAATAACAAATATTCACACACTACACAACACATCAACCTAGTTCCACAGTAAGATCCCTAAGGTCTTGTGTCGTGGGTACTAAGCAACGGTATATAAATACATAGATAAGTATAGAAACATCCATGACTCGGAAACAAACATCGATATTCATCATATAAATGTTTGCACCTACCGGGATTCGAACCCAGGACCTATGGCGTCGCAGACAGGGTCACTACCTACTAGACCAATCGGCCGTCAAAAATAATTACTGAAAATCATAAAGAGCCCTCCAATTTGATATGTATGTAACACAGTTAGAAAAAAATTATTACTTAATTAATATTTTACGTGGATTCATCAATAATTTATAAAATACAACTTACCAGGTACAGTTAGCAGATTAGCAACAAAGTCAGTCTCCTTAGTCGACATAACCCTCTCTTTTGTGATCAAATCCACAATATCTATACTCTTATTGTCACTGTTCGATAAAGCTGCTATCAAATAATAGTCATTATTGCACGGTATACAGCAGCGAATGGTAGAATTTTCGAAGTTATCTATAGTTTTCTGCGGTTTACCATCCGGGCTGTATAATATAATTTTATTGGCTGTATGTGTTATAAGAGTTTCTTCGTTGTTCATCCACCTACAGTTTAGAATCATGCCCAGTTTTGGAGCGATTGTCACTTTGCTTGGATAGTTGTTGTTGAATGATTCCTCTGATTCTATAAGTGTGGAATAAAATGTTAAAAGTTACTTCAAAACAAGTATAAATCAAAAGCATTAACAAAACAAAATACTGTTGTTACTTTTTACTAAGGAAAGCAAGTCAGTAATAGTAAAATATTTAATTAATAAATGTTTAAATCTTGCTCACAAATATTATAACTTATTACTTTAAAGCATATCATAAAATATATTCAATGATCATCTCACAAGAAAAGTACATACATTTGCTTTGTTATTAGCCTAACCTTACCCTTCTAGTTATTATTTAACACCTTAGATTTCTATTGAGGGATCGCCCGCCACCGGGCCCTATACCCTCCGCTGACCCTCGGATCTGCCTACTCATGATCACGAACATAAGACACTACAGTCGCAACGAGAAGCCAGATCCAAGCACCTAGCATGCAACCATAAATACATAGCTGCTAATCCGAAAACCAATTAAAATTTTAATCGACATATGTTTCGCCAACACCCGTGGCATCATCAGGATTAGTTTTCCATGTTAGTTCTATCTACCGAACCAACTAACATAACCTTAGATTTGTCACATAAACGTGAGATATCTCGCATGCTTTTAATCGATATCATACCCACAGGCGGACATCGGCCCCCTGATTATGAAAAAGCAAAAGCAAAGCTGAAGCTGCACGATCGCGATAATCTCGAGTGTGTGCGTGCGCGCAACGAGCGCTCGGCGTCCTCCCGCGCCCCGCACCTCGCACAAGCACACACACACACACTCTCAATTATCGCGATCACGCGGCTTCGGCTTTGCTATTGCTTTTACGTAATCAGGGGCCGGATGGTGCTATTCTACACTGGCGATACTACACGGCAGAATAAGATATACATAGCATATATATGAAACGTACCCTCCTCAATAACGTCTTCATCCTTATCATCATCGTCCACATGGTCGATGTACCACACAGTGACGTGACCATCATAGGTAAGTGCGGCCACCATAGGCGGGTTGACGGGACACGCCCCCAGCCACGTGACCGGCGACTTTAGGCACGGCAGCTGCTTCTTCAGCTTAGCGTGTGGAAGAACTGGAAGTATATTAAAGCCCGAAGTGTTTTGTTTAGCCGTGTGACATGAAAGACACTCGGATAGTATATTAAAGGTGCCCGAAGTGTTTTATTTGTTACGGTGTTAATTTGCTTTCCCGTTTTCTTGCTGTATGGCCGTGGGCATTTCGGGAAAATCCATTACTGAGTTCCTTAGTTAGTAGACTCTTATGATGTTCACGAAAGGAGATGCAGCTGATGTATTCTAGTGAAGTCCCGCATCAGTACACAAATTCCATAATAGCTTTAACGTGAAAACATACCTTTATGTTACCGGCGCTGGTTCCAACTAGAGCATAATCCCCGAGGAAACAGACAGATCGGATGCTCTCTTTCACATCTATCGTCGAATGTTTTATCTCTTCTACGTTCTGTTCGTGTCTGTAAAACAAAAAAATATAGTTTATGTGCTATGTAATAACTAAATTGGACTTTATTGCGCAGTAGCTAGATAACTATTTATATGAATTTACAACTTCTGTGCTTGTAAAGTGTTCTGTCAAAAACTGACACAGATCACTAGAGTGCGTTTCACCAAATAGTTCCTTTGGATGATGACGCTAGTTACTATGTGTATGACTACATTATCTGTGTCAATGCATACAAAAAATGTTAGTTCCGAAAACAGGCATAGGAGTTATTCTGTAAAACTGAGACTTCAAAATAGTTTAAATCAGTTTATGATCTTAATACCAGGAACAAAGAATTACGGACAGAATGCTGTCATTACACAGATTGAAGCACCGTAATGGCGGCGCGTTTGATTGTGTGCGTATTTTCTAATAGACGCCGAGATTACTATGGTTTGTATGTGTGGGTAGATAACGTATCCCTACTCCTTTGAATATCAATGCTTCAATCAGTATAGTGATAACGACAACTCACCTTCCTTTGTTCTACATAGTGTAACAAAAGGAGTATGGCGAAATGCTATGAAGTTAGCCCACTATAGAGAACCTATCCACAAAATTTAAGACTGAAAACATGAAAAACACGTTTATTTTTACAGATAGTATTGAGAATTCCTAAACAACTTAGGACGCCTTTGTACATTTTCTTTGTCACAAACTTTATTTGTGAAAACTTTACTGTGTACAATAAAGCATTAGTAATTAATTAATTAATGTTCATACAATCTCGAAAATCATCATCTTTTTTTTATCAGTGTTCTCTATGTATGTGTATAAGCCAAAAGCCAAATAAACTTTATTCTATTCTATTCTAAAATGAAACATGTGATTTTAAGTTTTAAATTTTGTGGAAAGATTCTCTATAGTGGACTATCTTCATTGCATTTCGCTTCACATACCCTTTTTGTTACACCCTGTATATAAGATGTTTGATACTTACAAAAACTCAAAATATAGCTCGTTGTTCGCACAGTTTTTCTGAGCGATTTCGCATGCTTTGGCGTAGAGGATGCCTTTCGATTCGTTTTGTAATATACTCTGAACTATATCTGTGTACGGATATCGATATAAATCGGACCCGTGCGTGCTCAGATACGATTTTATGCTCGTTAGTAAATCTTTGTTGAGTTGATTCTGAAAAATATAGAAATATACATAGGTACAACTGCAAGTCCTGTAGCAACTAGTATTTGTTAATATTGGGATTTCGTTATTGAAATACTGTAAGTACTTAGTTTAAAAAAAAAAAAAAAAATTCTTTAGTTTTCCCTTCACGACATAATGGACTTGATGGAATTAGGCATACGTATAACGTACCACCCCATGTCTGCCCGTGGGTATCGTACGAGGCGATTAAGGGTTTCCGGGAGGTGGGCAACAGCGCCTCCCGTGTTGACAACATAGTCCAAAATACAAACTGCGGTCACCAACCCGCCTGCCCAGCGTGGTGACTATGGGCAAATACACCCCATGGCGGTCTTGTAGCGTGCCCTGGGGGAGGCCTACGTCCAGCAGTGGACTGCAATAGGCTGATGATGATAACATACTAACTGAGCAAGAAACGATAAAATTTCCGTTACTGGGAAATGCCATATTACCTGAAAGTTAAAGCCCAAAGTGTATGGCAACGTGTTTTTGTTCATATAATTTACCTAAAAACCTAGGTACTGAAAAGTTAAATTTAAATAACAATAAAATAAATCTACTCACATCTTCGACAATATAATGGTCATATTTCTGCAAATCCAGCATAACATCCGCCGGGCCGGTCAGTCTCACTTTATTTCCCAAAAACTTCAAATTCAAAAACAATTTATTGAACAAACTCCACTTATTATTCAAATTCTTCGTATTCAACAAATGATAACCAATATAGAAGGCTATATACCCATCATCTACAATATCTATGGGCGCATTATCCGTATTATAATTATAGCTTTTCAGAAACTGATTATGTAGTTTCTTGCTTTCATCCTCACTCATGTTTTTCCTCAAATAGTTCATTAGCAAGTCGTGTAGTTCGTAAATATAGTTCTTTTGATTGCGATCGTAAGATTCCATTATAAGGGATTTGCTTCGAAGTTGTTTCATGATAATTTCAACTTCAGCGGTGTCTTTGCTCCACAGTTTGCTGAGGACTTTGGCGGAAACTTTAGCGTTGTCTGGGAGTATTGCGAGCATCTTGAAAAGTGACGCGATGTTCGATGGAAGAGAGTTGATGCAGACTTCTATTGTCTTTATGTGATTGTCGTGCTGTGTGTTAACGCTGTAAGATAGAAGGATTTCATTGTGAATTATTTTATAGGAAAATGTTATTTAAGAAAAAACCCGACTGAATATATATTTTTTATCCAATATCACTCCACAACTAAGAGGAAGCGAGAAGCCGGATCTACGTACAAACATACAAATTATACACTTGAAAAACGTAACCCTCTTTCTGGCGCAGTCGAGTAAAAATATAATTAAATAGACTTCACAAGGGCACTAACATGTGTATTTTCTAAAATTCATGCAACAGATACGTCTTTTCCTAATACGTCAACCTAGTGACAGAAGCGTATAAAGAATGCATGCTTGGAAAGTACTTAATTATTGCATCGAGCCTTGTAGTTATACGATAAAAAGCTTTATAAAGAGACCTATAATCGAAATAAAAACATAATTTCCTTAATTAGCTTTCCCATATTTGGCTAAAAATACTCACAACAAAAACTCTTTCTTCTGCAGCTTGTTCAAATAGTACTTCCACAGTCTGTTATCGTGGAAGAGGCGTTCTCTATTCTCTGCTAGTTGCGCGGCAAGTAACACTATTAGGAAGGGACTGCCTTTACAAGCGTCGTGGAGCAAACGCGGGTAGCGAGGCAACTTAGACACTGGCACGTCTAAACTTGACGCGAAAAGGGACAGAGATTCGTCAACGGTTAAAGTGTTTTCTACCTGTAAAGGGATGAGATTTCAGTAGGTACAGTTGTTAGTTTGTAATGGCATCGCAAAAGATTGGTAACAAACAATTGTACAGAAAAACAAAAAAGGAATTTGGAAAAACAAAACTAAGGAATTTTTTTTGGTCGCAATTTTATCACATGGACTTCTTGTCTCAAGAGTTTTTGTATATCAGATCTATATACACACTCTAAGAAATCTTTTACCACACCCATTATAACCTCGTCAGTCGTTCTAATTACGTTCTAAAACTTTACGCTGTCTTTCTCTAAACTTAATCAAGACAGAGACAGCTTAAGCTTCATCCTTCAAATAGACCTATCTAACCCTTGAAAAAATCGGCACAAAAAATCTTACCTTAATAATTTGCGGATTAGCAAAAGCGACCACATCAGTATCCCTAGTAGTCACAAGGATCTTGCAGCCAATATCCAAAGCCTCTAAACAATGTCTATCATTGGCTTCGTCCAGCACCAACAAGGCATCTTTAAGTGCTGGTTTAAGGAACAGAGATTTGAGTCGATCACGCGACTCTTCAGTAGTGAAGTCGTACATGGATTGCGATCGACTGTCAGCATTGGAACCGATACTTGACATTGATACGGAGAATGTCATGTGAGAACTGTCGGTTAGAGCTGACGATGCTTTGTTGTATAGTCTGAAATAGAATAGGTGTTTTATTATTATTATTACGAGATTCGGCGGGAAAAGCTGGAAGGGTGCGGTTGCATGTGTCCGTAAAGTGATGTTTTCTGGTAGATAAGTTATAATTTGTTTACTTGTGATGTGATTCTAGTGCATGTGCATGGTTTTATATGCAGGTAAGCTGAGTAAAACTTTAGTCGGAATACGATCTCTTCATGGGCTCATGTAAGTTGTTTCTGCAATTCTTTTTGATTTTCATTAATTTTAGACTCGTTCTTTCGATTTTCCTGACGTTTCCATTCATCATCATCATCATCCATCATAAATTCAGAATTCATTTTACTAAAGACAATGGCTACATTGGCTTAGTTCCCCTTGCTTTTCCTTCGGGATAAATTAAACAAAAAAATATTATTACGATTTTTAAAATTATGTTTGCCAAGTATGACATAATGGTTACATAACATAACAAAATTGGATACAAAGCCAGATGCGTCTTAAAAACAAATCATTACAGACATCAATTTTCATAGATCAGAAGCATTAAATAAAATACATATTGTAGAGAAAGCATAAAAAAAAAAATTTTGGAAGGATAAAAAAACCGAACTTGTTCAGACATATGTATTTGTTACATATAGTCGAGCCTTTTTTGTTTATATTTGCGTGGTTTTTGTTTCCTCGCTAAAAACAAATATTCAGACAGGAAAAGAAACTAACAGTAACAATGTGTGGCTTACGAAAGCGGAACTATTCACGCTTACTGTTTAATGGTTATGGATATTAGTGCCACAGTGTACACATTACTCAGAGCCGTGGTTTGCATACTTATTTCGTCTAACGCCCACTTTGAAAATCAGTAGCACCCCCCATTTTTATTTCACCTTTAAAATGTCAATAGCATATTAGTTGCGCAATTTTTTCTGGGGCCTTAACTGCCCCTCTCTAGGCCTCCAACGCCCACGAGAGGGCGTTATCGCCCACTTTGGGAAAGACTGACTTATGCCGTATTTCACCAGTGCTCCCTAAACGGTCTCTTTGTTAGGAAGATTTTAGAGAAAGACATCTCCTAAACTAACTTCTAACTTAAATTGCTTTTCACCAACATAGGGACTCAAAAAGTACGGACTTCTTACATAATAGTGATGTCGAAAACCGAATTCCTAAAATCGTGTGTTTGTTTGTTTGACAACATATTTTAAAATTGTCTATAACGAAATTAATTTAAATAAGTTACAATTATATCAGTACAATGTGTTTTAATATAGCCAAAAACCTGATTTCTTATACATTTTGTCAATACATTTATTAATTACGGCCAAAAAATGTAAAATGAGGCTGTATACAAGACAGACCTTTGCTTTAAATACTTTGTTGTCTTGTCACTGTCAACTGTCGTTGAAAGAAATTCGGCCTTTTGCGGTATAAACACCTTCAAGCAAACAAGCTACGTCTTTGTACTGCTTCGACTGCTTCAATAGCGTGAAAACTATCATAATTGAGTTACTCGTATGTATGTTATCCATATCTTTGAAATCGTGAATTCTAGGTAGGTAATACAAATCCAAACACGCGTAGGTATAGGTACACGAAAATGTCACCTAACTTAAGAGCCCAAAATTCGAGCTTCTAATCTTAGGAGATCTTTTAAGCTGTTAGGAAATCCTTATACTTTGGTGAAATCGAATGTTGTCAAAACTGATACTTAAAATGCGTTAGGAAACTTCTAAATCTTAGGTGACGTTGGTGAAATCAGGCATTAGAGTATCAACTTATTCCTAGTAATTTGCCTACCCTCACTATGCATGTGGCTGTGGAATCTCTTTATGATCCTGTGTGTATGTATGTATATTATGACTGCAGTAAATATGAAGAAAGTCAGGTTATAGGTCCCAGTAAATTGCGGATGTACGTTTTTTTTAAAATCTACATTAAGGGATAAAATCAAAAGATAGTTGTTAAACCTTCATTAATTATAAAATTATTAATAAAGAAATGGAAAAAAATTCCTCACCCGGGTGGGAATCGAACCCACGACCTCTGCATTCCGTGCCATTCATTAATTATTTCTAAACTATGCCTTAGCAACCTTACATATCATTTTCAGTTCAACTATCTCTATCTAGAGTTTGTATGTATCTAGTTATCCTCCTTTTACTATCACAAGAGTTTACGTACTGTCTAATATTTATACTGTGGCAGCATTTAGTTTACTCTGAATGGAACCCGTATTTCCTAATGTAAAACTAAAGGCCTTTTAAAGACTACCAGTGTACAAGTATATGTAAGTACTAATAAGCCCTAAGACGTGAATTCATGTCACCTTAATATAAATAAGCTATGCTACGCAACATTGAAACAGGTTTTAAGGTCACATAGAGTTAATGCATTTATGTTAAACGAAGACAATTTTCCTTTTTTTGTTCTACGTTTTTATACCGATGCAAGTTTTAT
This sequence comes from Carposina sasakii, assembly GCA_014607495.2. Lineage (NCBI taxonomy): Eukaryota > Metazoa > Arthropoda > Insecta > Lepidoptera > Carposinidae > Carposina > Carposina sasakii. The sequence continues at coordinate 11,115,920 of CP053161.1, forward strand.
ATCAGTACAATTACATATTATAGGAATAACTTGTAGTAGGGTTATGCCAAAATTACACATACGATGATGATGATGATCTCCGACCGTATTTCGGCCAAGACGACCAATCTCTACGGAGATTGGCCAGGTACGCAGGAGATATTATAGTGCACAAGTGTGTGCGCAAACACAGATGCACTCTCTATTCCGTTACTCTCATAGTCCAATGGGACGGAAGCCGACACGACCGGAAAGAGATCAGGCGCAGGACCAACGGTTTTACGTGCTTTCCGAGGCACGAGTTAAGTGACAATTTTACATTAAAATCTGCACGTGAAATAAATTCATTGGTACAGGCCCGTGACTGGGATCGAACTTACGCCCCTCCCGCTTGGAAGGTGCACGTCTTAACCACTGGGTTATCACCGCTTACACAGACATATACAAAATGGCTACTGATAGAAACAGAAAGGAGACTCGCAGTCACGCTTAGCATAACGGGGACAGTTGTTAATGATCAATGACAAGTTGCTAGCTCATCGCCTGAGGGAACGCCCTTGAGTTCCCTAGTCGACTCTTACGATATGCACGGAAGGAGATGCAGATAACGTATTCTAGCAATTTCATAGTATAGTGTCATGCCAATTTTTTTTACATGCAAATAAATTAGAAGAAACCAGAAAGGTAAACAGGAAATACCCGAACAAAAATTATCAAGAATGACTCGGTAGTCGTCCAGAAAGTCGCGATGGCGCAATATAGAAACATTTTATAGTAAACTATTTTTTTTTCTACACAGAACCATATATAAAGTATTAAAACGTTTAACAGGGGAGCAATTCTTGAAATTTTTCGAGCCGAAACGCAACCACTAACGTACCGTTAACGAAACGCGGTGCGAAGCAATATATACTTACCACTTGAGTAATAAGGTATATTTTAGCACGCATCGGTCGCGAGTATGACAGAATAAAAACAAATATCTGTCTCGTCCTGAAATGTGTCTAATTACGTCACCGTAAAGTAATTATTGCTTTCTTCTGAGCGTCTACAACGGTTCCGTTTCGGCTTCGTTCCAACTCGAGACTGTTCAAGAATTGGCCCCCTGAACGTTTGACAGGTCGTAGTGTTTAAAACTTGCTAAAATGACTCATGCTTGTCCGACTATACTACAGGTGGGCTTGAAATGTGTACTCACTTATTCTGTTGAGCGACAATATCGTCCTCAGTCTTACAATTAGCCAGGTTGAGCCAGAACACGCAGTTGCCGAAGTCACTTGTAATCAGGTCAGGGTTACCACGGAGTACGCTGACGGCGATCGTGGTCTTTCCCGACCCCGACATGCCGTGGAGGACGAGGAAATGGTGGCGTTTCAGCTGACGGAGTGCGGCTTCCACTTGTTGCTCCTGAAGTAAACGTTTGTTGGTTGCACGATGGAATGTTTCGGGTTTTTTTTCTATCTGTTTTATACTTTTTGACTTGTCATTAAAATAGGTAGGTACACGGTCTAATTGGGCAACCTATTCTTTTTTATCTATATAGTCACGCTCATTATCCCCCAGAGGGATGGGCAGAAGTGTGTACTTTTCACCAGTTAGCCTATTTAAGTCCCACGTGGTAGGGGGTGAACAATCTAGCCACCGGTAACAAATCCAATAGGAAATGTTTCCGAGTCATTCCAAATAAGTATTATAAGCTATCAACGTCAGAGCCTCGTCCGTTAAATAGCAGGATGCACCACGGGCAGGCGAGGTTGACTTTAGGTCCTAAGATATTAGACGAACCCACTTACAACCCTCTTTTTTCAGTCGACAAAAGGGAAATATACATGACTTCTAAAGAGACGGACAAATACGATACGGGAGACGTTGCTTCTGCATGGCATTTAACTCACCACAGCGTCCCGCCTAACAAAGACATCGGGCAACCGCGGCACTTCGCCCCTACTAAGGCTATCTTCAAAGCTCTCGTTCAGCATCGTCGTGTTGTTGTCGACGACCAGTTTCTGCCACAACCAGTTGTAGTCTTTCGAGAGGCTGTCGACAAACGCCTCGTAGGCATTGTTGTCGCCGTTTTGTAGCGTTTGGATCAGGTAGTTGGCCCGGTCTAGACGCGATTGCTGGAAATGATAATAGCACGTTGGTACCTGCCTATAACGGCGTATGATAGCTTTATAGTACAGGAGTTATTTTGCCAACTTCGTCTAAATGATTGTCCGTTTGTGCCTATGTATCTTACTAATATTATAAACGCGAAAGTTTGTGAGTATGGATGGATGAATGGATAGATGTTTGTTACTCGTTCACGTAAAAACGGCAGGAGCGATTTAAATAAAATTTGGTATGAAGTTAGCTGACACCCTGGATAAACACATAGGCTACTTTTTATCCCGGTAAAATATTTTTATCCCGGATAATTTCGATAACTTGTTTTTTTTGCAGTCCACGCGGATGAAGTCGCGGGCGTCCACTAGTTGTAGAATATGTTTGGAAGCTCACCAAACGACCTTAGCGCAATAACGGCAATGAGCACTTTAAAAAATAGATTGTCTAGCTAAAGTACACTAAAGTGTGGTATATAGAAGATTTATAGTCAGTATGATATTAGTAAACTTATTTATTAAAACTCCGTTGGTAAACTGTCGTTAATCCGACAAATAATTTAGAGAAAGTTTACTAAATTATCATTTATTCTGTAAATTTATAACACACGCAGGTACCAGAGTTCATACATTCGCTTTGTCCATTGTCAGTGAGTCATAAAGATCACGCAGTGGCAATTTGATGATCAAACGAGCATCACACTTGCCGAATGTTCCACTTCAAAAGCATGTAAACTGTTCGTAGATAGGAAATTTTTTAAACATACATATATATCCTTACGCCTATGTCCGATAGGAGTAGGCCGAGACTATAGTCCTAGTCATACGTAGCTCGCCGCGAAAATCTCTGATTGAGTTTCGTGAACGAAAACTGCAATTGTGAGCCTAGAACTATGCGCGGGCTGACTTAAATATGCGTATGTTGCGGTAATTCAGACGCATTTTTACGCAAAATATCGTTCGGAAGTACACCCATACGTGATAATATTAACACACCAATTTGAACATATGCTGGAAATCATCAATAGATATGGCGTTCTTGGTGAACAGGTCGTCCAGAATGTACGTCACGTCCAGATCCTTGATTATGTCTGCCTGGTAGCGTTGCAGCAGCAGCCTCTTCTTCGGATCCATTTCTGCTTCTCATACATCTGAGAACAAATCACCAATCTATTAGGTACATAAAGTAACTGATTCATCAAAGCCTAGGGATATTGATATTAGGACTGGCTTTCCTTTTGTCAGGTATACGAGTAGGTGAAGAAGGGATTTTTCATACTTCCCATGGGAATGCGAAATAGGGGGAATACTGAAGTATACGCGGGTGAAGTCGTGGGCGGACGCTAGTTGATCAATACCGTGGTCGTGTCGTCAAGTGGAAAAACGCTCATTACAACTCATCCGTTACTGAGTGGTAAATGAGTGACTGACAGCCAACACATAGCCGATACTCCGCTGCGAAACTCTATAGCGAAACCGCTAGATGTGCTATAGAGGTTGTAGTCGACGATAGAAGACATTGTCATGAAACAGCCGGCAGACTATTTTCGCCACTCAATGTAGCCATTTTGATGATTTGATTCAATGTGGGAGGAGAACAAGACATTGTTTTCATGATGTCATAAGACTAATTGCAAAGTTTATTTCGAGATACCTACGACTCTCTGTAAAACGAAGATTCATTCCAATAAACACGAATAAGGTTACCATATACACAGGCACCCCTCTATTTATATATGGTAACCCTAAACACTAATGCAAACATTGTCAAGTTTTGAAGGTCCATAACGCTATTGTGGTGAAAACATAGACAATATGCTTTTATTTATATGTACCTATGTCATTTAAAAAATCGCAAGGCGTTTCATCAATTTAACAGTTTGCGTATGGCCATCAAAGTTCATTAAACAAAATCTAAAACGTATCGTGAACTCATATCAGCAACAAGGTAAAGATCAGCAAGGAGGAACTTTTTGACAATCAGTACGTAACGCAATCGTCACGGAAGCAAAATCTACACATACATTTTCACACGGCTGTGTTCCAAAATGGGGTAGTCAGCGCTGCAGGATCAAGAAGGAGATCGCTGTGACATACAGCCAATGATCTTACTTAAGTTAATGATCAGTGACAAGTTGCTTTCTTAAGTAAATCTATGAGATTTGATAATGTGACGATTACATTACGAAGCGTTAAAAATTGGTATTTACCCTCCAAAGGTACTATGGGGTAAGCACGAACCTTTTTGCGCGACTCGCTAGCAAAATCTATGTGATTTGACAGTTGGACGATAGCGTTACGAACTATCAAGAGGTTCGTGCTTACCCCTCTGTAGTCCTATTTGCTATCTGTTAGAGTTTATAGAGATGATAACTCATTAAGACTACAAATAGAATGTCATAGTACCTTGCCTGATCAAAATTTGGAATCTTCCTTTCATGCCGCTTCCTTTTCCTCAGATTAAGTAATCATCACATATGTACTGTTGAAAAATATAGTCGCTGTAAGGACATTGACAGTGGCAAACAGGGCCAAGCGGAAAAAGTAGTTTGCGAAATCTTAAAAACTATTCAACCAATATTAATTAATTAGGATTGATTGGATGCTTCTTTAGTTTAAAGCTGTTGTTTCTTCAGTAGATCTGAATCAGAATCCAAACAATATTGTTAAACAAAAATAATTTATATTGACTACTACATACCTTAAATGAATATAGTAAACTATAGAGCCTCTAATACACCGAACAAACAAATTTAAACAAAATCTTTACAATCTCGTAACTAAATAATTATACACTATGTTTTTAGTACTTGTGTTGTTACTTATATTCTGCGTCGTAAAATAGGAAATAACTAGCCGAACGAATCATTTCTTTACGGCCTTGTGTAGTTTGTGCTACCACCTACATAACGATTAAACAGAGCCGAAATAAGAGATCTAAATATGTCGTTGACTATTGCAAGGTTACGAACTGAATCATTTCTAACTTACGGCCTTGTGTAGTTTGTGCTACCACCTACATAACAATTTTGTCATGTAAACAGAGCCGAAATAAGAGATCTAAGTAGTATGTCGTTGACCGTATCGATTGCCAAGGTTACGTGATCATCTGCATGCATATTTATACCTCATTTACCTAAAAATATAGCTAACTAGTAAACGCCCGCAACTATGTGTAATCAAGACTGATACCTCATACATCAAAAATCAAGCCGTTTAGGCTACAGGAGGTCACAAAGGAACAGAAAACAAAAGAATAAATTTTCCGGGAATAATCTCCTTATGTCCTTTCTCAGGCCCTAAATTACCTATGTTATATGTACCATATTTCATTCAAATTTATCATTTCATTGAAATTACTTTTGGTATGTACACAAGAGGCATACAGAACAGACAGAGTTTCTTTTACATTAGTAAGGATTAGTAAAGCTAATAGCTACCTACCTGTTTCAAATTACTCACAAATATTGTCAATTGGACTCATTACTGATCATAAAATTGTTGTATTTGTCTTACTCTTCTTGTAAAGGATTTGGCAGTTTTGTGTTATGGCTCATTGTGACAATTTTACAAGATTAAAAGCCTGTGCTATTAATGCAGGGCTACACTAGAATACATTAGCTGTATTTCTTTTGTGCATGTCAACAGTCAACTAAGGAATCCTTAGCTCAAGCTGCTTGAGCATTCTTGCAGGTGATAAGCTATCAAATTGTCACAGATAATTACATCTTTCCCCAATATGCTAAACATGGCCGTATACCTATCTATACATCATCATCTTCCTGCCCTTACCTCATTATTTATGGGGTCGGCGCAATATGGTTTCTTTCGAAACTCACATTGCCAAAGTTTCGGCATTTGTTTTTAGGGCCGGCTGCCTGCCTGATGCCAACCATTCACGGGTATACCTATCTATACTTATCTATACATATAATTAAAATATAACGGATCGCTGTCTGTACATGGAAGATATATGAGAAAAAATATTATAGGAGACATTTATCAACGCAATAGTACCCAAAAGAATGATTTTTGTAATTTTTGACTGTTTGTCTGTGCGTTTGTGCACGCTAATCTCAGAAACGGCTGAACTGATTTCGATGCAGTTTTCAGGAATATATTGTGACAGCCTATATGTTAAGTGGGACCCCACTTAACATATAGGCTACTTTTTATCCCGGAAAAATGTTTTTATCCTGAACAATTTCGAAATTTTGTTTATTCTGTAGTCCACGCGGACGGAGTCGCGGGCGTCCACTAGTATACATAATAAAGTCCTAATTTTTAACAGTTTGTGTCCGGCCACTTGATGATTCAAAGGATCTACTTTGATTCATCATTAAGTAGCAGGAAGTGGTTAAAAGTATTTTATTTATAGATAACACACTGATATCACGGACTGTTAGTTATATCAGCTTAGGTGACAGCATTTAATTAGTAGTTTTATTACACAATTCAGCTACTAAATATTGCCAGCTTTAAAAATAATAGTCTGTTCATATATTGATAAACAAAGGTTGGTGTGTCGCATTGGTCTGGTAGGTAGTGACCCTGCCTGCGACGCCATAGCACCGAGGAAAATGACATTGTCTTGAACATTTAAACTAATAACATTAATAGCAGCATTTAGTCATTTTCAATTGCCTCTTTTGTGAAATCCTTAACTCAAAGACAGTTACTTAATGATAACCTGAGAGAATACCCCAATATTCCTCAGTCAACAACACACACAGAAGGAGATGTAGCTAATGTATTCTAATGAATCAACACAGGTTATGAATATAAATATTGATATTTGGACCATGGTTCTTTCCCATGTCTTGGATGTTTCTATTATTATTATTCTGTTGCTAAGTACCAGTGTTACAATACCTTAGGAATTTTTTGGTGTGTGTCATAAGAGCAAACAACGGAACTCAGGGGTGTTCCCTCAGGCGATCAGCTAGCAACTTATTACTGATTATAACATTTGACCCTGCTATGCTTAAGATTAGCCATATGGTGCCGGCAGAGTAGAGTTTGTGCCCGCCTGTGGGTATCGTACGAGGCGATTAAGGGTTTCAGGAGGAGGGCTTCCCATACTGACAACATAGTCCACAAATCAGACTGCGGTCACCAACCCGCCTGACCTGCGTGGTAACTATGGGCAAAACCCCCCTGTGGCAGTAGCCTTGTGGTGTGCCCGGGGGGAGGTCTACGTCCAGCAGTGGACTGCAATAGGCCAAAGAAGAAACAGATGCTTAAGATAGCTGGGAACACAAGTATTATATTTTAAATATATGTTTCAATCATGAACATATAAAGAACAACAGACGTAATGCTGTCACTGCACAGATTGAAGTACCGAAACGGTGGCACATTGGGCATGTATGCGTATTTTCCAGTAGGCACCTAGCTTACTATGGTATGTATGTGTGGGTGGATAATGCATCAATACATATCTCTACTCCATTGAATATCGTTGCTGAGCTTACTATGAATGCTTTACTTTGTGTAGTCACAACACTCTGTCCGTTATACTGTATATGTTCATAGCATCAATTTTAAAGGAATGATGAAGTAGAGTTCTACTTTGGAACCACTAAAGGTGAAGAGAAAATATTAATTTGACATTGGAAGTACTTTTCTGTTACACTGCCGCCATGTAAGTATTATTAAATTAGGTAAATCTATGTAATAGATGAAAGAAACAAAAAATGTGAGCATAACAATGTTTGGGCTCCAATATAGTTCAATAGGTCTATCAATATTTAAATTTCAAGGTTTTTATTAATGTTGATTTTATAATATAGCTCATAGTGTAGCACTAACATGATTATAGGTACAATATTTGATTTCATTTATAAGATTACATTATTTATTGTGACAAAAATTATAAAAGCCACTTAATACTTACACTGCAGAGGATAATAAGATTTGTTATTATGAATCTGAAATGCATAATTATCATTTTTAATTACTATAAATAAACGCGGGCATCACAATCTGATAATTTTAATAATGCAGTTCTGCATAAATGCGTATGATACAAGTCGTTGAAAGCTTTTCTGAGGTAATAAACTTCTGTGGAAGCTCACTACAAGTAAACTTCTAAAAACTTACCTCTTTCTAAAGTTGCAATAATTCCATAACACCTAATCTTAGAGAGCACCTTAGGTAATCACAATATATTATCCTAATTAACTTCACACGCTAAGCACACACAAAATAATCCAATCGTTTTTGAACAAAGCAAACAACACAAAACTCAATCATGCTCAAGCAAGGAAGAACACGAACGAAATGCATCACCATTCACTCAAAAAGATAGCAGATAGTGAATGAATGAAACGAATGACATGAATGAATGCAGTTAGGGGGCCTATTATGACATCCACTAGACTAGAGTCATGCATGAAGCAGCGAACCTGGTGAACCGAATATAAGAATAAGAAATGACTAGAATGCGTTTCACCCACCAGCTTTTGTTCGTTTGGGGTGCGTTTACGTTCACGATCCAGTCTAAAATTTAAACTGACTAAATGTCAAACACCCCGTTCAAGCACTCCGCGAGGCGAAATATTAAACTGTCAAAATTTTATCCGACCCGCCCCTGATTACGTAAAAGCAATAGCAAAGCCGAAGCAAAGCGATAGCGAAAATTGTACAATATTCGCCTTGAAATGTCAAAGTTCCTTTTAAATTTACGTAATACGAATTTGACAAGCAATCAGCGATTTTTTTACAATTTTCGCTATCGCTTTGCTTTTGCTAGTTAGGTAATAAGGGGGCCATTCACGGACGTCCGCTGGAATAAATGTTCGCCTGGCTAGGATAAATTTTAACGTGTTTTATAGGTCGCGAAATTTTATCCTGCTGTCAGATTGACAGCGGTCTGTTGTTCTTTGCTCGATTCGCGCCTTGATTGAATACTTTTAAATTGAGTTAAAAACTTGAAACACGAGTGAATAATTTATTGTATTGTGTGTGGATGGATGAATGCAAATTGTTGTAGATGAAAGGGGCACTGTGAATGATAATGATGATGGCGTGAGCGCATCTCTATCCCGAAATTCTGTTTTGTCATTGGACATTTACAAGGGGAGGTGAAGGGGGGAGCAGCTAGAAAGGTTGATTCACTCACGCCATCTATTTTTGACAGTTATTTTAACTTGTCAGAAAATCCCTTATTTACATAGCCTCCATTCAATGAATGCCTGCTTTCGGAACTAATATTTTTTGTACGCATAATGCAGTCATACAGACACACATAGTAATTAGCGCTATCATCCAAAGGAACTATACGATGATACACATTCTAGTGGCGGCAGTGGAATAGGTCGGTGTTTGGAATAGTCCCCCAGGTACTGCAGTTTTTTCAATGTTTGGTATGGGAACATGCAATTTGGCCCAAACTTTTGACATTGACAGTAACGTTGAACAAAAATAAAAATAAACGCCTACATTTACTATTCCGCAATTCTGCTTTAGGCATTATTTGCTAGAACCGGTTTATAACCACAATATTAGAGCTACCTATGCAAATTATTTTAATAGGTAGTAGGTTCATAAAAGACATTACCTACCAATATTACTAACTACTAATTTTCAAATTCAACTCAAAATCTCACTCGGGTGATTTTTTTTTTCATTTTCTTATTAATAATTTATAAATTCTACTGAGCAGATAGGTAAATATTTATGCTAAAGTCGGCTGTTAGATCTCCTTCGTGATCCTACAGTTCGTCTGTGGGAGTAACTCCTTCGTTTTGGGGATCACAGCTGTTTTATTATTCCTAAAGGGTAGGTGTAACATTATAGAAGGGAGTTAAGGCGTAGAGTCAATGACAGGCAATATAGTACTTACGATTAATCACTCGTATTCACATATTTCTATTCTGGGAATTGGTATCTATCTACTATATAGTACTCATTTGTCGTGGTTATGAAAGCTCGGCTTGGGGGCATTAAATTTTAAATCAGATAATCATCAAGTGTAATGCTTTGATAGTGCGTTTCACCGAGTTTTGCACTGAGGTTATTCTTAGAAACGGACTTAAATAAGTGGTTTTATAAGATATTAATAAGAAAATGAAAAAATTCTTCACCCGAGTGAGAAAGTCACAATGAAGAATATAAAATTTATGTCGCGTCGAAGCTATGTCTCGTTGTTGGGCTATGATCACACTCATCAGTCATCATACTAACATACTACATACATATTGTTCAGTCACACGCTGTGATCCCAAAAATGGGCTAGCCAGAACTAAAAAATAGCAAATGAGATTCAGCCACGCTTAGAATACCGGGGTAAGATGTGAAAGATCAGTAACAAGTTGTTAGCTAATCGCCTGATAGAACGGCCCTAAATTCCTTAGTCGACTCTTACGACATGTGCGGGGAGATGCAGCACAGGAATCACACTCATAATTAGGTAATTATTTTTTATTGCCTTCGTTTTATATAACAAAATACTCATTAAAAACAATAATCGCCTTTAAGTGATGTGTCACAGGATATGTTTTATGTTTATTTGTTTGTTAAGATTATTTCTACGAGTATGTTAGAAGCGCGTCGGTCGGTGCATTACCATAATTTACTTGCAATCAGTCGTTTTTTTTAACTCGTAATGTAGGTGTACCTACTTTTTTGGTTTTACTTGAAAGGAACTCATAAAGTTAAGTAAGTACTACATAGATACTTATAGGAATTTTAATAACTAAATTTAAATAACTACAGATTCTATTAAAAATAAGTGAATAAATAGTACGATAGTCCATTTTGGTATCTATGGGGGTAGGTATGTGCGTTACTTAGTAGTAGAACCTGCATGCTAGGACTATAATACGTACTTATAACTTACTAAACTGGCTACACAGAAATCCATAGCAAAGACTCCTTAATTGCTAATATAATGCGAAAATAACTATTTATAACATTGTAACTACATACGTATGTGATGCAATCACGCCTGAACTAATGAAACGATTTAAATGAAATTTGGTTAAGAGATATTGTATAAATAAATAGATAGAGCGTGAGATCAGTAAAAGGGTGGATTGTGGGCGTCTTTTTTGAAAAATAAATACTTAGGTAAGTGTTTATTTCATTTTGGGTTTAATTTTTTGTAAATATTCTTTACAGTGGTATATTTTCATAGCAGTTCGCTTAATATACTGTTCTTCCCTTCTCTTACATGCAGGGTGCATGTTAGTGTTACTGTGCAATGAAAAATGACGATAGCTTTTTTAGAGGTGTACCTACTTACCTACTTATTAATTTAAAAATGTACAAAATATGTACATTTCAATAAACTTTTCTCTATAGATTTTAGATTTTTTCTACAATCCAGGTGTGTTCATATTTGACTTCGCCTAAGCCGACGACCACACAAAGCTCAACTGCCACCACCGCCATTGTCATTGTCAAAACACGATCAGTTACAATAAATCTTATAACCAAAGGCGAAAAAAAACTTATTAAATTCTTAACCGCACCCATTCTGCTCTTTTGGTACTTTGTTTACAATAAAATTGCTTGTGCCAACTTATTTGTTGAACAAATTGTGTCACATGTCGCTAGTGGCTATTATTTTTAGCTGTTCTCACGAGAAATAAGTAGTAGTTCCGATTTTGTAAACGGCATAAATATGTTGGTAATCTCTACAATGCACTATAGAAAGTATTGCAGTTTTTGCTGGAGCATCTGCCTTACCTGGTTGTTTAGGGGCTGTCAAAATATCGGCTATATGGCCGATAAAAACACTTTTGATGTGTGGTAAGCTTTGGTAGTAAGGTTGTAATGTGCGTCATATGATTTGATTGATGATTTGTTAGCATGCTACTACCACACTATACTACTAGTGATGTAAATAAATGATGATTTTTCTATGTTTTCTTTGCATTTTCCTTGTCACCTCAGTTGATCTCTATTGGAGTTGCTGTGATGGGAATGAGCGGAGGGTCAATCTCGGTTATTACTATCATTGAAAGACGTGTAAGTTTGTGGGAACGGCAAGGTTTTTGTTAACCATATTCTTTATTGAATGAATACACAAACATGTAGAATAAACTTACATACATGTACACATTGCTGTTTTCTCGAAATGCGGGATAGCCAGGAATGCAGGATCATATAAGAGATCCCACCGTCACGATTAGCATAGCGGACATAGATGTTGATTTGATCAGTGACAAGTTGCTAGCTTATCGCCTGTGAGAATGCCCGAAGGAGGCCTAAGTCTAGCAGTGGACTGCTACGTAGGTATATGCTGATGTAGGTAACACGTGACAAGGTGACTACTTGTCTTCTGAGAACACATAGCCATAGAGGAATAAGATGTAGTCATAGAGTGCTAATGTCATACTAACAGTTTCGATGCACCATTAGACTTTTCGGTACCTCACAATTCCAGTCCTTGGCACTTAGATTGCATTAGGTACTATACGTTACAATACATTACTAATATAGTACATTAATATACCTACATCACACTAGTAGAATCTAATTGTCAAGGGATTGTGAGGCACCGAAAAGTCTAATGGTGCATCGAAACAGTTAGTATGACATTAGCACTCTATGACACCTTATTCCTTTATGATGACAGAGTTAAGCTTTTACTTATTTTCGTTGAGTGCAGCTCCTGAAACTAATATTTATTTAATTCGCATTGTTAATATCCACATTTATTACCAGTAGGGATTAAGTATACCTACCTACAGGAAAAATTCTTACTTAACTTAATTATTAAAAAGTTACTTTTATTTTTATATGAGGTAGGTACTGCACTAGCAAATTAGGAAGGTAACCTTTTCCTTACAATAAATCCTGCCCATACTTACCGTTTAGGTGTTTGGGCCATCTCGTAACTGCTTTTATACCACCTAAACCAAATCACGTTGAAGTAATGTACCCCCAAATGGTCGATTTAGTAGCAAATGTTACTATCGAAAACTTAGAAAGATGCGATTCGGGCGTTTGTTACACCAAAGAGAATTTGGAGCTATAAAAAAAGACTTGCTGTTACAAAAAATTAAATATTGTCAAATTTTGACAAATATACTATAAAATTTGGTGTCAAAGGTTGTTTTAAACGGTGTCTAAATTTAGACGCGATTTTGTAATAGACCGTTGCAAAAGCACCGTTGATGTTTTACAGCTATGAGAGGTATAGGTGAGTAACAGCTAAAATCAATTTCATTTAATCAATCACTGGTAGAGGGTAATAAAAATGAAGCAGCGAACCACATTGAAATGAACTAAGTGTTTGATTTGATGTCAGTTGTCATAAAATCACGCCTTTTTCTTAAATCTGTAGGTCACATATAGACAGTGTTTGTATGGTTGCATTATTTCCATGTCAAATGGACAAAGATGACTATGGGAACTCATTATTATGTATACGGGATGTTTTTTCGTTGCCACCCTTAACGAAGGGTACGTACTGTATACATCAAATAAAGTAAGTTTATGGCAAAAAAATGCTGGGAAACGATGTAAATTTTTTGGATTTTTTTAAATTTCAGTCAGTATCCAGTATTTATGCTAGTATTTTGATAGACAGATATTAATAATTATCGTGAAAAATCTTGCTACGCGCGTCTACATAAATGCATGCAGAAAAACGCAGTCTATTTACTCAACTTTGGACCCTAATATTTTGGAAACCAGACACTTCCCAGGTATGCTTCCATGAAGAAAAATGATCGTGATGATGAGGAAATTCCGTAGTTTTCGGGAACGTTGACAACCAAAAATCATCCTGTATATGTATGTAGTAAGTAATCAAAAAAATTTCACTGCTGTGTAAAGCTGGCCACTGTGCCGAACGGAAAGCATCAGTTCCGTACGCTATACACGTTTGTGATTGGTCATTCCAGTATATCTTGTGAAAACGCTTCGGGAATGGAAAATCAAACAGTTGTTTATCCCGAGCCCCGGGGCGGACTCAGGGACTTCGGTAAAATATGGCAGACTTGACAACAAAACAGAATATTATTTTGCTGGTTTCCGTTTGACCTTTGAAATGAAACAAAGATGAAAGAGACAGATTATCTGAAAAGGTAAAGGATAAATTTTACAAAGGCGTCACTTAGACGCTTTCCAGGTAAAAAAAATACATTAAAAAAATGTTACATAATAATACCTACGTAGTAAATACTAACAGATATCGAGACTAAACTTTCGCATTTATTTGTGTAGGAAGTGGGAATAAGTAGGATATTAGTTAATATTACGGATATTCTGTTTTATGTACAGAAGCTTTGACATTGCGACAACTCGGTATAAAATATGTCTTTCCTGTTATTATTAAATGTTTATGTTTCCGGAGTAAAAGGTTTTTACGATCGAAAATACATTTTTCATAGATGACCGGCTCGTGTGCATTATTTAGAAATGTCCGCCGAGATTTATAACACAAAATAAATAGGTATCTACATATCAAGATTATGTTACTATTACATTATGCCTAATTGCGCTTCTGTTATGGTAAAAAAGTAAGTTCTTTCTGACGGCTATTCCTGAGTTCTAAAATAACATCTGAAGCGAAACCTTTGGGGCTAACGATTTTTTCTTTAGGGTCGATTTTTTCAATGTCTCTATCTTTATTAAATTTTAGAGAAAGGCAGCATTAACTTTGTCCTTCAGATAAGCTATTTAACTAATTGGAAAAATCAGCCTGAAGTTTACCACACAAATAATGCATTCATAGCATTAACATAATCATACTCCGATGTCTAGTCTACCTGTCCAGCTTTCAGTGTCTCGTAGTGGAATAGATGACGGTCTTTTCCTTATGTAAAATCAGAGTTATTAATATCTACTGGATAAATTTAAAAGGAAGTTGACAACACTTTTGGACTTGGTATTTTTTGAAACTTAGATGACTTCACAAAAGTCAATTAATGATAGATACATACTATTTTTATACCTACTTGTAATAAAATGTTCAATCTTTCGTATTGAAGCATTCATTCATTAATAACATGAATTTTAATTAAACCGCCGCAAGTAAAATTACCAATTTAAAATTTAAACCCCTGTTGCAAATTAATTGATTCGACGAGTGATATTGTTACCGAATTTCAGAGAACATTACACTCGCATTACAATATGACATTTAATATCCCTCCATTCATCACTACCCTATCTTTAGCGCAGAAATCACCAATTAATTTAATAATCCGTCATTAAAACTTGGCATCACCATTGTGTGGTCACTACCAGCCGGTTTAAGGCAGATTTAACTGGACTTTCCCTCAAATTCGTTGATGGCACCTAATCACTGCCCACGACAAGGTAATCCCTCGATTTATTGGCCATAACAACCCGAATGTCGTCATCCCGATTGATATTGCGACCATAGATTTATATAAACAGTTTGGTGTAAATTAAATTGTATTGAAACACCATAAATTATGGCGACACTAGTAGGGTAGGGTGACCACAATAACAATTCACAGTATTTGTGTCTCTACGACCACCCCAAATTGTTTGGGCGCACATAATGGGCAATGCAAGATGTTTGGACCGGTAACCCAATGTAATTTATTAGGCCAATGTACACACTTGCATTATGTCTTGGATGAAACATAATGAGACCCAAATAAAAGGGACCACACGGTTTTATAAAGGTGAATTAATGCGCAAATGCGAACGCGACAATCGAATGAATACAAAACAAATCGTTATCGACCTGAATTTGAAACCTCAAGTTAACCATCAATAACTAAATAAGATTTGATTGACATAATTGATGAATTTGATGAAATTTTCATCAAAGTACGGACTTTGAAGTTGCCGTCAAACAATAATGAACAAATTGAAAATAAATCGTATGTGGGCACCGATTCATAATTAGGGTATCATTTTATATGAAATTCTTGTGTTATTCACGCGCTTCAATTTGGTTCATGACGTATCCAAAATTCTTGGTGGACAAAGGGCTCCGGGAGCGTAGGTAGCGAGGCCTTCCGTCAATATAGTAGACAGCGGGACACCATTGTCAGGCCCAGCATTGTGCCGGGATGCCAAGAGCTGACCAAAAATCATTAATTTTGTATCACAAAGCGGGACTCACAAATCGAACTCAAAAAATTAGGATCCATTCAAGAACCGGTCGCTCGATGTTGGTTTCCAGTTTTAATTATTCGATTCCAAATCAAACTATGACGATTGCATTTCCTATGGATGGCAGGAGAAATTGTTGGATGGTTTCAATTTCGTTTGAATTAAGTCCCAGCATTTTTGACGTAGTAGGTTCTTAAAGAAATTTTAATGATTGCTCGTATTATATTTGGATAAATTTTTTGCCTTCGATGTGAAGAAATTTACCTGTAGCAGTGGTATGCTAACCTGCATTCAAATGAATATATCCTACGCACCCACAGACTGGGGAAATTATATTTGTATATTTTCTTAGCTTTAGCTGGTATTATTAATCTGTGTATTTATTTTCCGTGCTGGAGCGCGGCTTCTCTAGAATACATCAGCTGCATCTCCTTCCGTGCATGCCGTAAGAGTCGACTAAGGAACTCGGACATTCTCTCAGGCGATAAGTAACTAGTCACTGATCATCGACATCTGTCCTCGTTATGCTAAACGTGATCGTGGGATCTCCCTTGTAACTCCACAGTTCTGGCTATCCTTAGGCATCCAAAGATGGACTCTACAATACTCTACAAAACTCATGAGGACTGAAACCAGGATTAACCAGACACCAATAGAAATATTTCTATTCAGACACCATTAAAGATAGTCCAGATTATCCCTACTGAAACTAAGGAAAGCCAATAATGAGGCTTCTCATTGGAAAGAATATTACCTGCATTATTATGGTCTTTAAAGGCTCCAGGTACTTATTCTTATAGTCTAACTGACTGGTCACTTTAATTGGTAATGGCAACATTATATTTATATGGCCTAGGCTTACGAATGTCCATATAAACGTTGCATCATCATGAACAGTGAACGCTCTGTTGAAGCTAGCCGATCATAAACCCAAAACATATCATATTCCGCCATTAAACCTCGTTCTCTTAAAAGTTACAAAACAGGAATCAACGAATCTTTGTGAACAGAATTTTAAGTAACCTCTAAATAGTAGACTAAACTCTTTGTCGCATTCGGTTTGTTCTACAGATATTGATGTAAGTAGATGACTCTACTTTTCGTCATTTTAGTAAAAAACAGTCACTTCTTTTAAAATTCAATCTACTGTCTGTTTGAGGACCCAATTAATTAACGGAGATGTATCTAAGTACTGAAACAACTTTTTTTCACCATGTAGCCAAGTATTTAAAGGCATGTTACGATAAAAAATTTAAACACATACCAATATAGAACAATTCCATATTTAAAATTGCCGGGAAATATGGAAACGACAGAACTTAAAAGGCATGCGTATTTATAGGCATGTAGCTTTGCGGCATGCCTTGGGGGAGGCCTACGTTCTAGTTGTACGTTTTGTGAAATTAAGTTACATCGTCATCTATCTAAATCTATATCCAAGACAGTGGTATATTCTCTATACTACTAGTGTTGTTATTATAAATCATGTAGTTTTTTGTGATTAATGTCAACATAATAACATAAAGAATCATATTTAGTGCAGTGTTGCCATCCTCGAGCGTGACGAATCCAACCGGCTTAACCAGATCTATGGAATATAAAAAAAAATGCCTACAGCTTACTGTTTACACATAGAGACGGTAATTATTTATAGAAATCCCTACATAAATTAAATTTTATCCATAGATAAAGAACGTATTTGGGGATTCATATTATTTTAAAGCGGTGTGTCGTAAAAAGTTATTTCTGGTTTGAGATTAAGGTTGAGTCTTTTGGAATTATCTGTGACTTGTTATTACTTAGGTAAGAGCTCTTTCATTATGTAGGTAGGTAGATATATAGTCATCCAAGTTCGTAGGACGCGAAAATAAAAATATAATTCGACCGTAATTTCCGATTTTTTTTGTAGACAATTTGTTTTTGTACCTACATAACAAAACAGAGACGTCATAATATCAATATCGACCCATAGAAATTTGATATAGATAGCCAGGTCATCACACACATAGCCCGACTGGCAAAGCTCTACTCTGGGTTCTACCTATAGTTCACACAGGATCCTGGTGACAAATAGTATCAGCAAGAATCCAATAAATAGGTACCAACTGAACCGAACACAAAAGCGAAAAAAAACCCAATCTTAACATACATCTTCGTAAGGTTAATTTACTCACTGAAAACAAGTGAAACTAACGTTCACCATACTCATTTCGATTTCATTATAAGAACAGTGGCGACGCCATGACCATCCCACAACATGACATTAACTTTGCCTTGCCATAGATTATAATTTAAAATCATTCAAACAAACCGTTCAACTATCAGTAATATGTGGCGTAACAAATACGATTTCGGAATTGCTCCACAGATGTTGGGGCCGCGGTTAAAAAACCTTTTTGTTGTCAAAACTCTCTTTATCCTGTAAACCGGAATCCGCGAACCCTCCTTGTATGGCTAATCATAATGGCATTGCATTCATTGGGGTTTCTTCAAGTGTTCGATGCGGCACTAATTTGGGGTTCAGTTAGTGAAGAAAAAGGTAAAATTATCTGTGGGGCAAGAACGAACGTCTTCATAGTCCGTAACGCTATCGTCACACTGTCATTTTTGTTTGCGAATGGATAGCGTTAGTTACTGGGTAGTTACTATACGGCGGGCGGCGCGTAAAAAGGTTTATACTTACCCTACTGGTCCCTGATATTTCTATAGCTGATTCGTAGCCTCACTAAGATTCTACGCAATTGCACTAAGATATTTACATGTTATACAGAACCTCTCGAACAAAAGAACTCTTTTGTAATATTCTCCAAAAAATCTAAGCTATATTTTCTCAGCTCATTAGTAAATTACATCATTAGGTAATTGCGACGTAACAACCATTGTAAGTAAGTAGGTACATTATTTTCTTTGAATATCTAATTTGGCGTAAAAAAATAAATTTAAGTAGCTATCTAAGTATCCATTAGCTCAGCTACTTAATTAATCTTGAAGCCGATAAAATATTAATTATGGTTACAATATTAATTAGGAAGGTACTTAACTGTAATTTAAAGGTAAAAATAAAAAGAAATATCGGTCAAGTTTTACCTAATATTCTTATTTTTCGGTTATTCATCGGCAATTTTACTGTTTTTATCTTAAGATAGTCTGTCGATTGAAGATTTAGTTACAAGGATTTTGATAAATACATAGGCTCTTTTTCATCATCAAACTCAAGAAGTTATTGTCAGTGGCGCAGAGTGGCGCTGCTCTTGTGAAGATATCGCTTAGTCTGTAGAATTTTAAAAGTCCTATTATTTTCCAAAAATTTAAATAAAAAATACATTTAGCCGACAAATTATGGACCTACTCATGGGTTTAAGCAAAATGTAAGAGTGAAGTTAGCATTATCATGTCATTGCAGTTAAAAACATAAATACCTATATGTATTTTTATTAAACAACACATAAACTAAAATACCTTTACAAATATACAGGAAATAAATGACAAAATTTTCCAAAATTGAACATTTGGTCACAAATACCGCGTTATAAAAACCACAATATGACCTAATGCATTACAAAGTGTAACCATTAACACAAATGCACAAAATATTTTGACGTTACACTAATATCCCCTAGTCTATAGGGAATTTTGCGCACACAACAAGCACCAAATTAACTACACCGCCACAGCGCTAGTGTCGAGGAAGTCCCAAATATTTTGAACGTGCAAACTTTAGTTCCCATTTTATTCGTCGGTACATACTGAATTGGTTTTTGGATAGATAGGAAGATCGATTCGATTTATGCGTTTTTTTTCCACGTTAACTCAATAGAACCCCTATTCATTGACAGATAATAGAATACGAAAGTCAGGCAACAGTTGGCAGCAGCGTATTTTTGGTAATGCGGTTAGTTATGGTGATCAAAATCACATGTTCGTTTCATTATACGTCATTAACTAGGTGTATTGTCCGTGATTTGCGTCAGTTTGATTCTTGGAGTTATAATCGTAATTATAGTGAACTGGAAGCTTTAGGAATTAGTGGTGAGCTTTATTTTCTAAAGATATCATTGGCTGGAATTATATTTTTTATTGAATACGCTTCTCGGGTATGATCTTCCAGCCACCTCTCGGAGTTTTCAGGCGTGTGATTCAAGAAGAAGCCAGAATTGCAGGATCATAAAGAAGATTAAACAGGCAAAATACATACCTATATTTAGAGAAAAGCAGATTCAATGTTTTAATTAAACTACCTTGTCTAATTAAGTCAGAATGTAGCTAGCATTCCAATTTTGACAGGATAATGTATGTAATGTTGTGTCTGATTTGTTATAATAGTTATACATATATTTTTACGACATATAAAGGACGCTCACGACTTCGTCTGCGTAAGCTTTAGAATTCCCATTATTTCCGGTTCCCGTGGAAATTTCGGAAAATGCTTTCTTGTCGGATGCCTACGTCATAGAAAGTACATACACTGCAAGTTTTACGTCTCCACGATCAGCGATTTAGGCAGTGCGTTGATGCTGTCATTTGAGATAGATTTGAGTTTTTGATTATTTCAGTATATTTTTTATGTTTATATGACTCTATCTGTCACAACACAATACAGTTATTTTTGTTTGCTACAAACTCATGCGCTAATAGTGACGAAACTTATTGGGCCAGCACTAAATGACGACAACAAGTAACGCAGAGGTTGACTGCAGCCACACTGCACCAGCGTTTCGCCATTGCCGGTTCTATACGTTTGTTCAAATAATATAACAACTTTACTGAGCACATAGCTTTAATCATGTTCTAATGCCCGTAGCATGTGATTAGTGAGAGTAGTAACTCACATTTAAGCGACAAATTACTAGAGAAGTGTAAAAAGCAAAAGGGATTGCAAATTTTAGCGCTAATACCCAACGATCTCACGCAAAGCACCTACATACCTAATTACCTATATACTTTCTTTGTCTAGTTATTATAGCTCTAGCCTCTACTACATAGCTCTGAATTTAACCTAATCTAATGAATTCTAATGTGAGATATCTTATACCTTTAGCTTATGCGACCCAATGCAAAATGCATTTTTCTGGTCGCCTCTGTTGATCCTGGCTCACAGGAGTTGTAGAGGCTGAGTGGCAGTTGCAGGGAATGAGTGGTGGGCCAGTTATGCGACCCAAAGCCATCTAAGTCCAAGATGCACGAACAACCCGTCCATACGTGTAACGTTGGACGGACAGTTGGATTATTGGACTAACGTTTGGAGCCGGCATCATAAAATAAAGGTGAAGTAGAGACGGAATAACTTTAAACCGAGGTGTAATGTGACATTAGGGTCGATTCCGACAGTCACACTTAAACCTAATCTTAATCAGGTCTATCACTCTCCGTAAATGGCTGAGAGAGAAAAGGACAGGTAGGAATTAATTTACGTTTAGGTTTAAGTGTGACTGCCGGAATCGACCATATTGTGTATGGAATAGACTAAGGCTCGGACTATAAGTTGTTTCTTTAGAAGAACGGTTGCTAACTTGAATCCGAGATACAGAAAACTGCCGTACCCAAATATTTTCAAACAGGCGAAACCATACTAAAACTAAGCAAAAGGTTAAACCATGTTTCCTACGAAAATTTCGTAAATACTTTCAGAATAAGTAGGTTACTATTAAAACCAATTAAAACAAGCTTTTTTCGAGAAGTTTTGGCACTGATATGGTATCGGCCAAGCTTAATACTTTTACAAAAAAAGTTATTATAACTTTCTGTCTGTAGTTACTACTGTATGTTTGTATATCACACAAGAGCTGTAATCAGGGACGTTTTCTTAGGCGATAAGCTAGCTAACTTATGACCATATCTTTTACACGTGGCACCGTGATTTTGGCATATTTAGCCGATTTAAATATTTAGGTATAAACTCGATTTAAATATTTAGGTATAAACTCAATTAAAATTAAATGTGGAATAGACTTAATCGATGTCACATAAAGTTTAACTTCAATTGCTCCTAGCTCAAATCCTAGTAGATACAAACATTGATAGTACAATGAAAATCGATAATTGTTACCGAGTTATGGATTTTCCTGCTTTTTTAAAATATGCTTTCTTAGTGTACCTACGATACAAGACTTAGGGGATCTTAGTGTGGGACCTGGTTAGTGTGTTGGACAAGAATACCTGAATATTCTACTTAGAGCACCCGTTCGAATAGCACCCGCGCGAATAGCCCCAGCCTATTCCACTTAGAGCACCGATTCATCGCAGTAGTAATAGTCTGTCACGATTCCCGTGCTTAGTGTGTCCTCAGCGATTTGATTTACAACTTCCTCGGTGACTGCACTTGATGAGACGTTATTTCTGTACCAGTTGGTGTTGGTTAAGCTTTTTATCGGCATTTTTGAACTTTCGCGGCTTTTTGGTGGGAACGTAATGAGCTTGGTTATTGAATGTGACGTTTTTGAGATAATTTTTGATATATTTATCTCGGGTTAACGTTTTGCTCGTCTAGATATTTTGTGTCTTGAGCCATTTACCTCACTCGTCTGTGTTATATGCTGAAAATATCTTTAGATTACCTACCTTACCTTACGTAATCTGCTAAAGCAAAAGAATAGTAATGCGACACCGAATATTGAACAATTTTCGACTTGAAATCCAAGATTGCTGTTACGTAATACGAATTTAATTTTGTCTAATGATTTTTTTCTGTCTTCCAAGCGACATAGTCGCGGGAAATAGCTATAACAAATAAATTACATATCCGCAGTGCAAAGTAGTGCTCGAAATGCTCGAATTGAGTCAGTCGGAAGCGGCACTTAGCGCGAGGACCCTCGATAGCGCTCTCTTTGACGAATGTTTGTGCTGTACCGCCGAGCACGCCAATAAAGGACGGAGAGAGTGCAGGGATAGGGTTTAGAAGGGTTCTGTATAATTGTTATTATCATATAATTTAAATATCATACATGCAATACATCAGCTGCATCTTCATGTTGTAAGAGTCGTCAAGGAACTCGGGCATTCTCTCAGGTGACAAGCTAGCAACTTGTTGATGTGGGATCTCCTTTACGGTCCTGACTCCTACAGTTCTGGCTACCCCTTTTCGGTGCCGGTAGCCGTGTGGGCTATGTATGTCTGTATAAGGTGTTTTCAAGGACATAGGTATTCGTATACATTATATTTACGTAATAGGGACTTACAGAAATTTCGAAGTCATTCGGTGTTTTTCAGGATAAGATAATCAGGATTTCTTATTTCCATAGTTTGAATGCGTATGTTTGATATGGAACAGCGAAAAATACGAATCGAAGTCGACTATTTACCGTACAGCTTCCGCTGACCCTCAAATCTGCCAACGCATGATACTGGTCACAGGCAACTACCAGTCGCAATGAGAAATCAGATCCGAGCATCTAGCAGGAAATTACTGCTAGCCCGAAGCCTCTTAGGTTACTAAGGAAATTATTTAGAAAATTATAATGTAAGAAAAATATAAAAATAAATCCCTATAAGGTAACCCCAAATGAACACTGTAGAAAAGTATTCAAAAACCATCTAAAACAACGCACTTGGAGATTTTCGAGATTCAGATAACGAAGCACACGTGCACACTGAAAAACTCCATTAAATTAAGTATGAAAATATTATTTTTAATTGCCCTTTGGAACGCTCAAAGGGGAACTTCCTTTCCGTGACGATGGTTATAGATAAAATATTGTATAAGAGATAAGAGTTTATTCATTCTTGAGCTTTTCCCTTTTAATTTTCTTCTTACCTATATTGATGAATACATTTAAGTTTGTTCAATCATATCTAGTAATAGATAACAATAACTAGCGACCCGCCCCGGCTTTGCACGGGTGCAATGCTGATAAACCTTCCTCGTGAATCACTCTATCTATTTAAAAAAAAACCGCATCAAAATCCGTTCCCTATTTTGAAAGAGCTAAGCATACATAGGGACGGACAGACAGCGGCAAGCGACTTTGTTTTATAATATGTAGTGATTAATAAAATAAATCAAAATAAAATATAGTAAGTACACAAAGGAAGTGTTAAGCACAAAATTGAGTCGGTGCAATAATTCGATTGTAATTTCAAAAAGTCTTTATTAAATAATAATTGGTACATAGATTTTAGTACATACATAGAATACATAAAACAATTTAGCCCAACGAATAATGACGTAATAAGTTATTTGTCAGTTCATATCAGTGCAATGAGGGATTTTCTGACAAGTTAAAATAACAGTTAAAACTAGATGGCGTGAGCGCATCACCTACCCTAATCCCCCCCACCTCACCTCTTCCAGGTCGAAGGATATTGTAATAGTTCCTAGTAGATTGAGCACCTGTGCACTGGCGACTGCTGGCGATTAAAGCTGGCTACACACCCAGACTGTGTACCGCCGACAAAAATCATCCGATCGTTTTTTAAAGACGGTGTAGCATACGAGTAGGTAAAAGAAATAGTAAGTACTACTATTTCTACCTACCTTAGCAATGCTTGGCTCTCCATAGATTTTAAGTTTTGGTTAAAATATATACCTACTTATTTGGATTTTGCTACATGGGGTTAATAGTATCAGATTATCATCTTAATACGAGATGATACTTACTTAAAATTTGCCTTGCCTGTTGATGGATGGTTTTCTGGTAAAAAGTAAAACTAGCAATCGCAGGATTGATCAAGTAAGTAAAAGTTGACTCTTTTGGGCTTAATATTTGTATAAGTTACAGTCATATATTTAAAAAGAATAATGGGAAAGAGACAAATGTGCTGGGCTTATCCATATTATTATGCAAGATCTCCTTATATAATCACGGATAAATCAGTTGGTAGGTACTGACAACGTCACAATATCATAATTATATTATTAAATGCTACAGATATGTACTTATAACTAATAACATTCATAGGAGAGTATAGATACCTTTAATTTAGCAGAGATGCAAGCAATTCTTAGGTATCTACCATATCTTTGTCTTTCCTAGCGGACCGATTTCTAGTCGCCAGTGTATTGCACACTATAGTCTGCTTAGTCTATCTATAAATGCTTAGGAACTATTGATGTCTTTGGTTGAGGGCTGAGGTGGGGGGATTAGGGAAGGTGATGCGCTCACGCTATCCACGCTATCCAGGTGATTTGTACTATTTTTTTTACTTTTAATAGTTGTCAGAAAATCCCTCATTGTAATATTAATAAAAAATCTTTGGAAAACGCTTTATTTGGGAGAGAAAAAACTAACTTTGAAGTATTGAGCTATTCAGCCATTAATATCTACTGTTTTACTTGCAAGCATAATAAAATGAGTAACCAACAGCAACCATATTTACTAATACGTTACTTTATTGTTACATATGGTCTGTTAAACCTAATAAAATAAACAATATCCATCTAGTTTGCACCGGACTGCTTATTCTAGAGTAACAAAAATAACTTTTCTTTTTAAGTTCTTACTATCTTGGATAGATGGCGTTAGCAGTTGCATCTGTCCAGTCATCTGTCGTAAGTTTAGTTGGACATTTTAACAACTACTCAAGTTTTCAACAATCACTATTTATCATGTAAACAGAATTAAAATGAATTTTAAATAAATAAAAGTTTTTATTTTTTTGATTAATTAAGTTGTATAACAATTTTTTTTGAGAGCCACCTAAATTTAAAAAATTTAAAACAATTTACAAATACAATTTGGGGCACATTTTTATACATATACTTTAAGGGTAATAAAATACCTGACTATTGCACCAATTTTTTAGGTAAAATGAATAAACATAGTAAAAACACAATAGAACTAAATTAACACAATAAGGCTAACCTAATGCGATAATCGAATGACTAAGCCATGATGTCATTTAAAGTGATTTGACAAGATAAGGAGTTATCGAAAATACTTCATTTCACGTTTTAGTAAGCAGGTAAAGGCAGAACATGTGAAAATAGATACATATAAAGATAAAACAAACAAAAGAATGTCAGGAAGGAAGTGTGAAAAACTTATCTCAAGAATTTCAGATGAATGTAGAGACATGTTTTGACATGTTTATCGACGAATTATTTATTTCTATATACTTGCCTATATACCTTTATTATAATTCTAAAATAAATGTTGCTAATTAATAATATAGACTAAATTTCGCGTTGTTAAGATATCTAATATTTGATCTCAATTTGATATATGTACCTAATTACCTAACTAAGTACTTAGTTAACAAAAAGCTAAGTACTACATATAGATAAGCAGGTAATTGAGTTAATTACACGCGTATTAAAACATTGAATAAAGTTTTTTCAGACTAATGACAAAAAGGAAAAGTTTACAAAAAGTTTTAAAAAAGTTTGTAAGTATGTACCTAGTTAAAATATTATGTAAGTAGATAGGAACATTTAGCCCAGACTATAAGGTTAGGCCAATGCATTGTCCGTCCAAACGCTTTCCGCTAGACACTAGAAATTTTATGATTAAGGCAAAACAAACAAAGTAACCATCGCCATGTTTATAAAAGCTCGCAAAGCGCGCTCCTGTTCATGCCAATCTCGCGCGGACAACTTGTTGCAGACCCGCTGCGGGAGTGAGCGGGACGGCACGAGCCGATCTCTCGCTCATGGGAGGAGCAAACGTGCGCGGGGAGCGTGCCGGCCGGTCGCTCAACTCCGATTCCCAACTCAGTCGCGATCCACACCTCGCAGAGAGTTCACGTCGCTCCAACACGCAACTCTCGAGCCGTTATGTATCGTACTTCGGAACAAGTTTGACGGGAAATTCTTTAAGTTTTCCGAGCGCCCGGTCATAGTAGCGATGTGCGCGATAAAAACGAACAAGCCGGTGACGATTTGAATTAAGTGACAGTTCAATAGTGAAGTGAGAAAGTTAGTCGAGATGTTATCGATGGATTTTGTGGTGTGGTGGTACTTGGTATGGAGTTGGGCGGGCGCCGGTGGCGCGTCGCTGACGAGCCGAGTGGCGGAGGCGCCGCAGGAGTGCGAGTGGCAACGGGTGTCAGGTGGCAGCGGTGAACCGACCCGGGTTCAGCTGGCCTGCTCCCTGCGCACCGCAGCTGCTGCTACCGACTTGCTAGCCGGCTTGAGCGCTTCCCAAGCACAGCGAATAACTGCACTGGACTTACATTGCACAGATGTCCTATTCTTCGAAAGCTCGTTGGACATCGGACGTCGAAAAGAAGAAGGCACTGAATTACTTTCTCGGTTTCATAACCTAAAGGAGCTGAGAATAGAATCTTGCAAAATTAGATACGTGCCATCAGCTGTTTTGTCGCCACTAAGCGGATTACGAGCTTTAAGCATTCGCACACACAACACCGACTGGTCGGCGATGTCTATGGAATTCCATAGAGATACCTTCCGCGGACTGACCGATTTACGGAGTTTGGATTTGGGTGACAATAATATATGGATACTGCCTTCGGAGATATTCTGCCCTCTCTACAATCTGAAAGAGCTGAATGTTACGCAGAACAGACTGCAAGATATAGCAAATTTAGGATTCTCAGACTGGGGTAACGGGCCCACTGCACCGGGAAAGTCTTGCAACACTGTATTGGAGACACTAGATATGTCACACAATGAGATCAGTACTTTGCCGGATAACGGCCTGTCAAGTTTACGAGCGTTGCAAAAGCTGCTGTTACAAAACAATAGAATATCAAACGTCGCCGATCGCGCGTTTGTGGGATTAAGCGATTTACAACTTTTGAATATGTCAACAAACGCACTAACAGGACTCCCGCCAGAGATGTTTCAATCGTCAAGAGATATCAAGCAAGTATATTTGAACAACAACTCGTTGAGTGTTCTTGCGCCGGGCCTTTTAGAAGGTTTGGATCAACTACAAATATTGGATTTATCAGTTAATGAATTGACTAGTGAGTGGGTGAATAGGGACACGTTTTCCGGATTAGTGCGATTGATTGTATTAAACTTGTCACATAACAGGATCTCAAAGATTGATGCCCTATTGTTTCAAGATCTAAATAATTTACAGTTCTTGAGCTTAGAATACAATAACATAGCAAGAATAGCACCGGGAGCGTTTTCCAATTTGAAAAACCTTCACTCCTTATCACTGGCACATAACAATATTATCGAAGTGGACAGTAGTCATTTTTCAAACTTATACGTACTTAATCAGCTGTTCCTTGATGGAAACAGAATAACAAAAGTGGACTTACGGTCTTTTGAAAATATTACCAAACTACATGATTTGGGTCTTAGTGGAAACCAGTTATCGGAGGTACCGGAAGCTATAAAGATGTTAAGATTCTTGACATCTTTGGACTTGGGTATGAATAGAATCACCAAAGTAACTACTTCACAATTTGAAGGCCTAGATGACTTATATGGCTTAAGACTTGTTGGTAATAAGATTGAGAAAATCTCTAAGGACACGTTTGCAGCACTACCATCTCTACAAATATTGAATCTAGCCTCGAATAATATTGACCAAATAGACGATGGAGCTTTCGCTTCGAATCAACAGTTGAAAGCAATTGGTTTAGACGGCAACAAGCTAGTTGATTTGAAAGGTATATTTGTCAGTACTCAGCCCCTTGTTTGGTTAAATATATCCAACAATGAGTTACTTTGGTTCGACTACAACCACATACCAACGAACCTAGAATGGTTAGACATGCATGAGAATAAAATAGAAAAACTTGAAGACACATATGGCTTCAAAGAATCTTGCAATTTAAAAATGCTTGATGTGAGTTACAATAAGTTGAGGACTATTGACGAGTTCTCGTTTCCCAGTAGCATTGAAACTATTGTTTTAAATAATAATTACATTGAAAAGATTAATCCTGGCACATTTCTACAGAAATATAATTTGAACAAGGTTATTCTCTATTCCAATAAAATAAAAACGCTGGAAGTTGGCACATTTGCCTTATCACCTGTACCTGAAGATAAAGAATTGCCCGAGTTTTATATTAGTGAAAACCCATTTTCATGTGACTGCACAATGGAATGGCTTCAGAGAATTAACCAATTAAGTGACCTCAAGCAGCGCCCGAGAGTAATGGATTTAGAAAGTGTGAGGTGCTCTTTAACCCATTCACGAGCAAAATCCGATGTTCTTTTGCTCGAGGTAAAATCCTCAGAATTTTTATGCGAATACGATTCACATTGTTTCACCTTGTGCCATTGTTGTGACTTTGATGCTTGTGATTGCAAGATGACTTGTCCAGATAGATGTTCATGTTATCACGATCTCACCTGGAACTCCAACGTAGTCGATTGTTCGAGTGCCGGCTATGATCACGTGCCCGAGCGAATACCGATGGACGCGACCGAAATATACTTGGACGGAAACGATCTAAAAGAATTAGGAAATCACGTCTTCATTGGTAAAAAACGATTACAAGTACTCTATCTCAATAATAGCAATATCAACACAATACAAAATAGAACATTTAACGGGATCGAGTCTCTGAGAATACTTCACTTGGAAAACAACAACTTAGAAGTGCTCAGGAACACGCAATTCACGAAGCTTCAAAATTTGAATGAGCTCTATTTGCAAGATAACAAAATACGAGTAATCGAGAATGATACTTTTAATTACTTGCCTTCGTTGGAGTTCTTAGACCTTGACAATAACGGTTACGTTGATTACATGCCGTGGAGAGTCATTACCGACAGCAATCCCCGAACGCGTGTCTCTGTGGATGGGAACAACTGGGTATGCGATTGTAAAGACGTTGCTCAGCTAAATCAGTGGCTCATAAAGAAATCTAAAGATACCGAAACAATGATGTGCTACTTCGCTCACGGACAGCCCATGAACAAAACCATAGCAAGCGTGGCCAAGGAATGTAAAACAGAAATTACTACCGAAGAAACGGCACAGAGACCCAAAAGCGATTATTCATCGAATCAAATGACGGTGTTGAAAATTATATTCCATATATCGCTGTGGTCTTGATAATAGCAATTGTTCTTTTACTAATGTGTGCGTTACTGTTCATGTTTCGAGAAGATTTCAAATTATGGCTGCACTCCCGGTACGGTGTAAGAGTATTCAGTTCAACTCCAAAAGACATGAACGATAATAAAAATAAACGATTCGACGCTTTCTTCGTGTACAACCCACGGGACGAAGACTTCGTGACTCGAGCTGTAAGCTCCGATTTAGAGAATTCAGGACACTCTTTGTGTTTACAACACAGAGACTTGCAGTTGATCGAGAGACGCTCTGGTGACAGTTTAGTTAGTGCCGCTGAAAGTTCCAAACGATTAGTGATAGTGTTATCAATAAACTTTTTACAACAAGAGTGGTACTCGCCGGAATCGAAGGCGGCATTGCAAAGTGTTATAAACTCAGTGAACGTTAGACATAGACGCCAAAAAATCATATTCCTTGTGACCACAGATTTGAGCGCGATAAACATTGATCCGGACCTAAAAGTGTTACTCAAAACGTGTACAGTGATAGTGTGGGGCGAAAGAAATTGTTGGGAAAAGCTAAATTTTCGGTTACCGGATGTGGACGTGACATTGCCCAATCGGACGCTTCATAACGCGAATAATTTGAAAAGTAGTAATAGGGAGGGTTTTGGTAGACATGGGAACTTGAGGTATACGGCGCCTCCTACGGCACATGACCCGTGGTACAAGTACGGGATGTCGCCTCCGATGCTGATGATGTCGAGTCCTATGCACTCGACAAGCGCGAGTGCCGAGGTGTCGGCTCGTAGTACGGAGGACGAGACGTGCTCGGTGGCGAGTAGTGACGGTCGTCCTGATGACCGGCTCCCTCACCACCACAGCTACGTCTCTATCGATAACCATCAGTGTGAGGAAAGACCCCTCAGGCCAGCCCAACAAATTCCCATGTCCAACACAAGGCCTAATAACATGAGAAAGACTTATTTTGTTTAATAAGGCAAACAAATGTGATTGTAAATTGTTCTATGTAAAATATTTCTGTACATTTTATAACATATCGAATTCTATCTATATAACGATGAGTGGTGCTGAATCGTAATACTTGACTTGTTAATAAATAAACAATAGCCAACGATTCACTTTCGCATAATTTTGTACTATTGCACCTTTATTTATGGACTAAATACAACTTCAGCATTTCAATAGCGTAAATTATCGCACTGTACCTGTTTCCGAATGTCGTTTATAGCTTTTTTATGTTAATAAACAATAATGATGCATTCCTGTTTTATACGTAAGATTAACAGACGTAGTAGGTTCCTAAATGTAAGCCCTGAATGGTCTGAATGAAACTGATGTGCCCATATTTAGCTCTTTGAATGTAGAGTTCCTCGTTCTTTTCTATAGCTGGGACACAGTTTGTTATATAACCAGTATTTTGTAAAATAATGTGGAACGCCAATTTCAACGCTACAATGAGCAAAGAAATTTGAATCTTATAATGACTAATTTGTGATAAAATTAGGTACTTACTGAGACTCTGAAAATATGTGAGAAGTGTAAATACTAATAATATACATATAAGAAATATATCAAATGATGTGGAAGAACTGAATTGTACCCTAGTCAATTGTAAATAGCTAATTATTAAGTATGTTTAAGTGTATAATTTGTGATTTATTTTTTAGATAGAACATTAATAAATTGTATTTATTACGCTTTCAAACTCAGAGTATGAATAAATTAATATTTTCACTACTATTGGAATCTTTGATTTGCTAGCATATATTTATAGGAAATAAATAGAAGGTGTAATATTTCCATGAAAAATTGCACATTAAAAGTTATACTTGGATCTTCTGAGAGACACTTTACAACTTTTCCATATGATATCAAATGCTATCGCGTAATATGCAGTATTCATATAACATCAAATCCAGCACTTCACTGTCTACACGCCAACTGGGTCAATCGTTTACTCCTAGTAGGTTATTATAATAATACGGGAGGCACAGGACCAGAATGGATAGCGGTAGAGAAGATTTACCCAGAAGATGATCAGTGTGGGCTCTCTGAAGACGACGATGATGATGATGAGGAGGTTATAATATAAACCGGCAGATTTTTCCAATATACTATATGTTATAGGATACATAGCACTCTCACCGGCTAATCTTCGCGAATCTACCCAAATATTATTTTGGGGAAAGGCTTCCACGGATAAATATTCATATTTTCATGGATCTCTCGTTATCTACATATTAATTTAGCTTCAAATTCACCTAGCAGCAAGATGATTCTACTTAGTAGATTAGACACAGTATTCTAAAAGAAATCATGTTATATAGATAGGGAAATAGACAGATAGATTTAGATTTAGAGGATGGCTCAAAAACTTTAGAGTAGTAGGTACCTACTTAAGCAGTAAAAATCGTAAACAATCGTACAACACTACAAAATGTTTTTTTTTTAAACACTCCTACTTTTCACTTTATCACAAACAAATGCTACTATCAATGTTATCAAATTAGCAGGCCAATATGAAGTTAGCCCGTACCTACTACATATTTAACTTTACGTAGATCAGTAATTAATAAATTATGGATATTATAGGCCTGAGCTGTTAATTTAGGCACTTTCAAAAATTTTTCTTATAACAAGAAACACTGTGACTATCAAAACGAATATCTAGAATCAAGACAGATGATTGAATAGGGTCGGATGTCGGAAAAAATCATCGACGTAATCAATTTGCCGCTTTGTTCGCCCATCGACGGTCGAATGTATAAATATTTATTTATCTAAATTGATCGTTTTGGATAAGATCACGCCTGCTACGGTTTTAATTTAAAATATTATCATTCTCTGACTAGCCATAGTACACTATAATAGTTGCTGGTCTTCATAGTCGATATCTCCCCTTGAGCCTCATTTGAGGAAATTTGCAGAGGGTGTAACAAAGGGAAAACTAAGCGAAATACTAAAATTTTGTGGTTAGGTTACAGTGGGCTATTTTCATAGCACTTAGTTGATTACGCCCCTTTATTTTACTTAGTGCGAATAGCTATGGTGGTGAATTAAGTATTTGGCAGTTAACTATACCTATAAATAGATACGAGTGATTTTGAACACTATAAATTGTTCCATCCTGAAGCTTTACACCTACTAAATACTATCCAAAAATGTAGCTATTCAACTTACCCATTTGCACTTACTTAAGAACGTTTTTAGTGGGTTTCCAAATGCATGACTCATGGTCATGATGCATAGCAAAACTAACCTGTTGGGTGCATACACTGCAGTCCTTAAGCCGCTCTTGTCAATCCTTTTTATTGTTAGCTTTATTGTTTGTAAGAATTCTGTTATTTTTTTGGATTGGTGCCAGACGTCAACCCCTTTGAGATTTAGGGAATCTCTTTAGTCATTAAGTATATATTAGTTCATGAACAAACTGGCATATTTGTTATCTATCAAATACACAACGTCAAAGATTAATTCACTGTTTAACCAATGTCTCAGCAGAAGTTTTGTGACTTAACCGAAAAGTTTACTTGCAAACGCAACGTAAACCTTTACGTAACCAGATAGAATACAGTCTTTATTAGCTAAGCAACAGGTAATATTGTTTAGGAGTTACATGTCTAGGTACTGTGTTTCAGTAGAGAAGTAGGTAGCTTTTTAGAACGGTTTGCTTACTGCCCGCTGAGAGTCTATAAATCATTTTGTTCTGACTACAGATGAATAAACGGGGATTTAATAGAGCTCGATGGTATATCATAACAGTGAAACTATGGCGCACGTGTAATGTGGACAATTGACTCCTGTTAGTATTTACAATAAGTAGGTACAAGTGATTTTTCTATCAAGATGAAAAACATAAACTTTTCTAGCAACTTGTCATTGATAATTAATATTTGATCCCGTTATGCTAAACGTGGCTGTAGGATCTCCTTTATGAGCCTGTAGTTCTGGCATAGAGGAATAAGATGTAGATAAAATCGGTGCCTCATATCTTCAAAGAATAAGCACTCACTTTTCACTAGTTCAAAACGTGAGCCTACCGCTACCGCTTCTCTTTGGACATAGTTGTAGCTCTAATATCTCATTCAAATAAAGATTGATTCATAGTATCTTTTTAGAGAGCTAACTATTTAAAAATGGAAGTTTCTTTGAGTTAAATAATTATTTTATTATAATATGGCTAGAATTTTATTAGGTGCTGTGTGTAGAGCTTTTTTACCATGTCGTTAGTGAATATGTTTGTTAGTTATTCAGCTGGATACGGCGCATACAAATGAGATTGAAGTTGGGCCTTCCTCAATGAACTCCACAACATAAACATCTAAATTCAAGACATAATGCAAACAAAAAACTTTAAAAGACTTAATTTAATATCAAACCAATGACCAACCATGCAAGAGGGCGTATGATATAACTCTATTCAACGTAACCCGATCCTTACAAAATGGAATATTGAATTTTCTAGGATTTAAATCGTCCGTCGTGTTCGGCGCTCGCGGGTCATCCATTTGCGCCAAGTCCAGCTCGTATCGAATACTCATCACCTTTTTTTTCGTGCAATATGATACCCCATCGTTTATAGACATCTCGCTATCCAAACCCGTTCTAAATGGATTCGAGATGTCGTGAACATTAGACGAGGAATATTCGAGTTGAAGGCGACAATTGATTACGCGAGTTGCCCCGACAAAAAGCGGAATAGGTCGATTAGTTATGTCGTCGCAGAGCGTAGGCTTCGAGGAAACAATAGATTGGACCTGGTTTATGAATCTATAAACGTTTATGTCCCTATAAACGGCCTTTTAGCTTTTGGTGGAGTTGAGATTGTGATGTTATCGCTTCCATGACAGGTTTATTATGTTATAGTTGATGGAAGCTCTTACGAAGACGCAGTAAATGTACCATCTTAAGTTTTAGATGTTAATTTCCGCATGTCTGTTATCGATTTGTTTCAATGTCGGTTTTTATGCTAATGGATTTGTAAAATAATGTTTCGCGTACGAATCGCTGATGCTTTCCTCTTAATGTATTAAACTTAGGTATAAACTTGTAAGATTTATATTTGGATTGCGTCCAATTATACTGACGTCGGCCGTAGAGATTATGAGTTGAAAGCTTTTTTATGTTTGCGTGTTTCTAAGGTTAGTTAATTTTTCTGTTAGAATTATAACTGTAATTATGGCATTTCTACAATAATGAGGTTAGATGCCAACAATAGTCTTAAAGGTGGAATCCCACGGTGCGTGACTTACGGACACGGTTGACTTCGAGCACGAGCTCTGGTAGATACAAACGTGTCTGCGGTGTCATGGAAACCCTGCGATGGCTTGTTCGCTATGCTCAGAAGATAATCAAAGGCACCTTGATCAATCATGAGGCACCTTGTATGCTGTCTGGTCATATACGTGTTCCTCTATAAATCCAAATGAAAACTCTAATAAGTTGAACTCAAATCTAGAAAATTACACATAATTTTATTTATGGAATTGTGAGAGAAGGTCATTCTACCATATTTTATATAGATAGGTACTACAGCTTAGTGTTAAATACTGTTTTATTATCAAAACTTAGGTATGCTTTATAGGTAGATATGGTATATATTTTAATCATTATGTAATCAAAGATGTGAATCCTAAAAGATACTCCTACATTTAGCCGAAACCGAGTAATCCCAGAGCTAACTCAGCTCCCTCTTTACGGTATTCCTTGATGTTATTTGCAAAGTCCATAATTATACAGGGTGTAACAAAAAGGGTATGTTAAGCGAAAAGCTACGTAAATAGCCCACTGTAGACAACCTATCCACAAAATTTGAGACTCGAAATCACATGTTTATTTTTCAAGATTGTATGAAAATTCCTGAGATATTTAAAAATTCTCCATACTATCGGGAAAAATAAACATGTGATTTCGAATCTCAAATTTTGTGGATAGGTTCTCTATAGTGGGCTATTTACGTAGCTTTTCGCTTAACATACCCTTTTTGTTACACCCTGTATAGGCAATATGTAGGTATGTGCCTTATTTTGTGTCATATTCAAGAAAGTAAATGTTTGGTCCAAGAAAGATGATTAACGAACATCTTTCGACAAGTCTGTATAATAAAGATACACACTTCGACATCGTATTTTGTGGTAATTAACGTTTTAGTCACATAAACACGAGGGGCTACTATAAAACTAAGATTTACTATGATTTTATGAAAATTTTATTTATGTTCGTGATTTTATATTAATATTAATAGTTCTATTCGGCGTAATCATGGACGCCTGGAGCTATATAAAACGATAACTAACGTTAAAATGTTGTTACCTGCTGCGTTTCTTGATACAAATTCGCCTTTAGTACATTATTAATAAGTCGGTCTACTTAACAAAACTAACATTTCTAAGTTAGATTTGTAAAAGAACTAATTTATTTACAACATTTCGTAAACTGTTGGTGTAACTAATGAAATGTATAACGAAATACTTAACTGTTTTTGCTGCGTGGGTTTGGGATACAATAAAGCTCTTCATTGATATCTTTGTCTATGTAATCAACAATATTTATTGGTCTTTATGATTTATTTCTAATATTATTAGACGTATAGTTGTTACATCCAATAGCCTCTTGATTTTTGGTTCCGAGTGGTTCCCTAAATCGGTGGGTTCATGAACCATATCCCAATTTAGAGACCTCCATCTGTAACTTTAGCAATCCCACGTGTGTAAGAAAAAACTGTTTTTATATCGAAGATTAATACTAGCTGTCTATACATTGCCCAATACCAGACCATCATGCTTGTAATTATTAGGGCTTGCAGCTGTTTCCGCTTAAAGGCGTGGCCGAGTAGTATTTTTTAAATATTCCAAGGAGGAAGGTACTATCCTTATTGGTTGATGGAATTACAAATTCAAATTCGCAGGGGAACAGTAATGGTGTCGAAGGCAAAGGAATGTCACGCATATGTTCGTATGCTTAATTAGGTAGTTTTTTTGGGCTTTAGGAAGCGTTGACTAGCATATTTATGGGCGAAGAATTAATGATGAGATTGTTTGAAAAATGCTGGCATTTTTATTGTAGCTTCAAAAGCAAGCGCGGTAGCTAAGTCGAGGAATGTCTTATCGTAAATACTTAAAGTGCTTTAAGCATCATGACTTAAGTTTTATTTATAATTGAAATTGTAGTTTCTATCGTAATTTACTTTAAGTGGGCATTTTTATACCAATTCGTTTATACAATTAGTCTGATTAGGTAAAGTTATAATATACCACCTATGAGCAAAGGTTACAAATTATATAAGGGATGTTAAACTCACAAATTGTTAATGTTAAATCGAAACACAAAACTAATCGAAACGTAGATACTAAAAATTAAATATTACAGTTAATCCCAAAACCGGAAAGTTACTTGGGTGGCTTAGATCTACCCCGATAAGGGTTTAATTATATCGCTGATCAAGGGTGAACTGCATCCCCTAATTATTAGTTTTTTTTATTAGCAGATCGCCATGTGTTTTTTATATTAAACGTTCATATTTTGATTAAGAGATAATATATTGAGTAAAACATGTATTTTATTCTAAACGCGTGGAGTAATAAAAATTCGCTTTATTGATTTACTCTGTCCACCAAATTTTATGATGATGTGATTAGTAGCCAGACGAAACTAAATAAATAGAAATTATTTGTACATACATACATACATACATATATTCACACCTTTATACCTTACGGGGTAGGCAGAGCACCAAGGGCCGATAGGACCACATGGTGCCACTTCTGACCAATTTTGAGGGTATAGTTGAAATGTACAAGTTCGGTTAGTAGTGACAGGTTATTAAATTATTTGTATCGTGAAAAAATAACAGTAGTAGCCAGACATCGTGAAACATCTTGCATTGCGTGAAGTCGACCATTTGCACGCAAAGCATTAGTCATATTTAATCCAAGATTAACAGCTTAAGGGTGACCCCAAAGATTAGGTACAGGATATCTTTAGATTCCCAGGTGATTCGTAGAACGTGCTAAACTCGTAATTCTCCAGATAATGTTATCTATGGGACTGGTTGAGGAAGTAATGACTCATTGTTACTCAAGTTTTGGTATGCAGGATGACTAGTTACGTAACTAAGGGCCGATTTTACAATGGTCAGATAACCTATTTGAAGGATAAAATTGAATCTTGATTAAATTTTAGTGAAAGTGAAATTTTAGCATCAATTTTATAGAAAAATGGGCTCTTGAAGGATAGGACTTTTTATGGTAAGACTAGCGGCAGAGTAGATTTGTAGAGTTAGACTAGTAGAGTTCCGTTATTTCAGGAAAAAAGCAATTAGCCTAAGTTAATCCTTATTAGAACAGCTATCTTTCAGTGAAAGTCCCGTTAATTTATACATTATTAAGTTAAATATTTTCGAATAAGTCGAAGTGAATGAGTAGGTACTACAATATCTTTATTATCTTACTAGAGGACGCCCGCGACTCCGTCCGCGTGGACTGCAGACAAAACAAAATGTCGAAATTATCCGGGATAAAAAGTGACATATGTTAAGTGGGACCCATCACAATATATTCCTGAAAACTGCATCGAAATCGGTTCAGCCGTTTCTGAGATTAGCGTGCGATAAACGTGAGATAAACGCACAGACACACAGACAAAAATTTCTAAAATCATTCTTCCATGTACATACAGCGATCCGTTAGATTTTTATGATATATATAGATTTTAGAAGAAATCTAAAAAATAACGAAAGCAGTTCCTGTTCCCATTATACTCGTAACCACCAACAAATTCTCAACGCATTAAAGCCCAAATTAATTTGTCAATCCACAAAAAAGTGGCATTACTCAACCGCATTGACAAGTGTGATTAAAAAACAACATCAAAGCCGAATCATGAGAAAACTAACCACATGGCCTTTTTCGAGATCGATGTGACAGAGTACGTTTCATACATAGAATATTTAGGCACGGGCGATTTCGGAACTAACACTTTTGTTTGCAGTTACACAGATTATATTGAAATGCATTAGACAACTAGC
Organism: Carposina sasakii; assembly: GCA_014607495.2. Taxonomy (NCBI): domain Eukaryota; kingdom Metazoa; phylum Arthropoda; class Insecta; order Lepidoptera; family Carposinidae; genus Carposina; species Carposina sasakii. The sequence goes on from CP053161.1 coordinate 11,154,981, forward strand.
GCCTCCAATTGCAGTTACAAAGGGGAGATTGGGGCAAAACGTGACATATGCGCGGATGGGTTGCACTTGTCAAAAAAGACGTAAGTGGATCAAGTGCTATATGCAATTAGCTGGACCATTCAATGTTGTGTACTTTTTAGGCAGTTGTTTTCATTGTCTGGTTGTGATTTTAGCGCTTACTATTGCATGGCCACGCATCCTGGATATCGTATCGTCTCTATACAAAATTTAACATAGCGGCTATATTTATTGTATTTTGACAGGCAAAATGTCGATAAATCAGTTTATCGTATCTTGTTTCGCAGGTCATGCTAGGCTTGCTGGATTGTGGATGTTTGTGAGAATGCATGTATGGATGTTGGTTAGTCTTTCAAGCAAAATCTACCGTTACTTGGCAGTTATATAAAGTTATACATAAGAAAAACATATGGACTATGTATGTATGAACCACGTTATAACATTCCAATATTTATAATTAGGTATGCCATGTATGTAGTTCAGTTTAATTTGCATTGCAGGTATACCTATCTAGGTTAGGTAATTGTGCAAGCCGCCATACTAATTCTACTTTGTATAAAAATGTTACACGATGACTATAAAATAACGCGATAAATTTACTGACTTCTCAAAATATTGTAACATCGACGTTCTTATAACAATTAAAGATTTGTAACTAGTTGTTTATATCATAAACTACAATAATTAACCTGACGACAATACGACATCTGCGCGGGCGCACTTGTCACAAAACGATAAGTGGCTGAAATTGAATATGCTGATTAGTGCGTACTGCAAATATTCACAATACTTTGTTCGTTAAACTCGATGCCAAAAACGGAAGGAGTGGGGTAGAGTCGCCTTTAAACTACTAAATATGGCGCGATTTTTGTAATTTAAAACCTGACTTAATTTTGTGACTCATCGCAATTATATCGTACTGGTAATATAAAACTGAGAATACTTAGATTGCAGTTATTTTATAAAATAATAATGCTTTATAAACGAAATCTGGTTTTCATATTCGTGGAATTGTTGTTAGATACGTTGTTTTATTACATTTTTATTGATATCATCTATACATATAATAAAAATGTAACGGATCGCTGTCTGTACATGGAAGATATATGAGAAAAAATATTACAGGAGACCTTTATCAACGCAATAGAACCCAAAACGATGATTTTTGGAATTTTTGTCTGTTTGTCTGTGCGTTTGTGCACGCTAATCTCAGAAACGGCTGATCCGATTTCGATGCAGTTTTCACGAATATATTGTGACAGGTCCCACTTAACATATAGGCTACTTTTTATCCCGGGAAAATGTTTTTATCCCGGATAATTTCGACATTTTGTTTTTTCTGTAGTCCACGCGGACGGAGTCGCGGGCGTCCACTAGTTAATAATAAAATGTCATTATATTGCCGAGCTATGTTTTAGGTATGAAGACTAGAAATTAATAAATGACTAGGTACATATTTAAAGTAAATTAAGAAGTTAAAAGGCCGGCTACTATTCCATACTCTGATGTATGATTTACTAACAATCATATCAGTTATTACTTTATTAGGCAGTTAGTAATTCAGTTATGCTCGTACACGCTCATATTAGTTCTTATTATAATAACCCATACCTACAGCTTAGTTATAGAGCACTTTAAGATAAATAAGATTATAAAAAGCCCTTTCATTTCTTCCCTGTTCCAAATTCCCTTTACAATTCACCGGCGACGTTCCCGCGTATTCTATGTTTTTTATTTTTTTATTTCGGTCACGGTCCCGGGATTACGTAATTAGCAGTGGCTTATTGGCGACCCGAGGGCCGACTGTCTTGTCGCTTCGAAATCTGATTACACTCCCCACCGAATGATAAAATGGAAAGCGGCCATTTTTCCCCATTAAAATTTCTAGGATTTCGAAAAGTGAAATATGTCGCTTACGTTGATTTGTATTTGTGGCGTTATTTTGATAGAATTTTGGTTTTAGTTGATGATTATATTATTTATTTATATATAGAATAAAATAAAATTCTAACTGAAATAACCGTATTAAGTTTTCTAAGGAGGAAGGCAAACTTACCTGCTACCAAATTCGGTGATATGTATTACTTCGGTACTCGTATATGTTAGGGTTTTACATAGTAATATTATCTACTGAAGTATTTTATTTCACTGCTTGTCGGATCCTTACTTACCTTACTCTTAAAGTAAAGAGAAAATTTAGATATTTTAGAATATTATATCTATTTCATTGAGTAAATTATTACGGAATAGGATAGCAAATATCAACTAGTAAGTTGGATAATGTTAGTTGAACTTAAGACTATGCCTCTAGCAACATCTTGTATTATATTATACGAGTATATAGCCAAGTAAGAATAAAAAGACAATACAATAGAAGGATGTTCCAGTTACGATATCAGATAGGAAGTAGATAAGCATTCCAGCTGTCTAGGCGGCGTTCTAGATGCAAATAGACGTACACTTCAAGTAGTATAACAGTGTACTATAACTCTACTACACAACTAACAGTGTATGCAGTATATAAAATATACTATTTAAGGTAACATAATATTAGCGAATCTTATGTATGTATCTATTATAATAAAATTGCATGAACGAATGAAAAATTAGATACTTAACTAGCAGCTAACCAAGGGAATTGATAGAAACTAGTCTATAGTCTCCTAAAGTTTAATTTCGGCTGCTATTTAATAAATAGATAACAGTGTTATATAATGTTATTTGTTTGTTTTATATATATATATTTTTAAATTTTTATTGATTTAGATACATGCCACACTCTTAGCAAGTACGTATGTTGGATAAATTTTATATTCTTTTTTCATAATCCGAACATCCAATCAGATTATGAAACTTGTAGGGACCTCTTTAGGGTCTACTACGATATAAAGTCGGGTTTTAGCTGTAGGATCTCCTTTAAGATCCCATATTTAGTAGATCCCGTACACATCAGCGTGTGTATGTAACATACGTATTATAAATTGCATCTGTATTTTATCAATTAAATGAGTTCTACACACTTGTTATCGCAATAAAAAAAACATGAAACAAGTGGCCGCAAGTGCGGCTCTATCATTCACGAGACCCTAATATACGTGGACCCCTATAAATAAAATGAGCATTTGGCCTCGACACAAAAGATTAAAAACATCGCATAAAAAACATCCGCGGTTATCTATTAGTATCTAGTTAGAGTTGTGTTTTACTACACCCTTATAGGCATATGTGGAGAGACTCTTACATAGCTGGTATAAGACTTAAAGTTGTATAGGACAGTTGTAACACTTTTGTTGCGCAGTTTGCGTACAGATGCTATAGAAATAATAATCCGTAGAAATAGCGTTCCCTCACGATGGGTTAAAAAAAAACTTCCCCTCGTACAGGTAAGACAGTAGGGAATAGAATACTACAGTTAAATACGAAAGCTTTGGAATTAGTAATGTTATTTTTACGTTAAAAATAAAGGACTGTAATTTTAGGACTGTTGGTTTTTGCTTTAAAATATACCGTTTGGTAGACAGATGATTATTGTAGGACTTTAGAAATAATATGGAATACAATTCTCAATTTAGTTGTACTCTGTATTTTTAGTTACTTAGCTATAAAAACAAACAGATGTAATTTACTTAAATATATTTTCTTAGGTAAAATTATTCATAACTAATAATGAGTTATAATATAGCACACTAAAATTTCTAAAATCAATTTAAGTATTATTCTTTTTTAGTCTTAAAAAGTAACAAATACACACGACTATGTATTTGTTACTTTTTAAATTAATTTACGTTGTATATTACATTCTTTACAATCATGGATAGATACCACATAAAGAAGTTCAACATTTTCTAGTAGAATGTAGTCGAAATCAAACAAAGACGGATAATCTTATGAGAGAGTACAATCTTCATGCTTATGACGTAGGTATCTTTCAAACGATATTGTCACAACCAACCTCAGCCCCCCTAGCATGACCACGCATCGTGGATGTACGATATCGTATCGTTTCTATACAAAATTCAACATGGCGGCTATATTTATCGTATTTTGACAGGCAAAATGTCGATAAATCGGTTTATCATATCGTGTTTACGCAGGTCATGCAACTTGAGCAGAAGCAGCAAGAAAATTATACCTTTTTGTTACCTAAGTACCTAAATTTAGCTTTTGTATATGTATGAGTTATAAGAAATGTTGAATGACATGTTACCTACGTGTATCAAAGCGCCTAAATATAAATAAACATTTTGAAAAACTGGACTTAGGTAGGTAGAGGTACTCGGTACTAAGAAATCTCCTCGATCTCTATTTACTATGTTTATGAGTAATTTCAAACTTCTTCTATGGGCTTAAAGGTTATTAATATAAGTAATTAGAATTATCATACATAAGTATATTCAATAGGTATATTGACAGGTAAACTTGACACTGAGCACGTAATCATTATAGAGACTGAACACGACACCACTACAAGTTTACTATGCATTTCCAGTGAATAATATTGTCATATAATGGACATATAACATGCGAAGTACTTAGTTATAGCACAAGGAGAATAGTATAACGTTATATCGAATCGTATTGAAGAAGTAGATGTTTCGAAAGACGCGATGCTAATATTAAACAGTTGTTTATATCTATTCATACATATTTAACTATGAGACAGATTAATATAATTAATCTGTTACTAAAATTATTTTAATACTAAATAATTTAATGGACTCACACTATAACCGAAAAATGACATCTCAACTATTTCACGCATTTCGCAAGTGCTACCATTATTAATGCACTATTGTACATATCAGCTGCACTTCTACTCGTATGTGTAGTAGGTACTAAAATACGCACCCACCTAACCCACACCTTGGCGTTTGCTAAATTGGTTGAACAAACGACCAGTTGGTTCTATTACAGTGGTCTTAGAAGTATGAGATATTAATAATACAAAATTTTGCCTTTAACGTTGTACTCGTATGTAGGTACTGTAATTAACAACTTAGCATCTGCTCCTGCCCTTATCACATTATTTCTGGGGTCGGCTTTAAGGGGGGCTTAATAGGTTTTAAGGCTCGAGCAGACCGGATAGGCATTTGTTTTACGGTGCTACTTACCTGCACCCTTCTCGGGTACAGCTAAGTGGCAATTTTGAATATTAGAATATAAATTTTGCATGTAATAAAATATGGAACTGTATTTTTTAAACAGAGGCACGGGCAGACCGCATGCGTATGCGTAGACCTTTTAACCTATTTCTATTTGTAAGCATAGTGTTTTTTTCCACGTCAAGCGATGTTTTTTTGACAGTTCAAATAGAGAATGATTTCCTGTTTGTAGACACACCCAGGACAAGTTTTCGTAAATATTAAGTTAACAATAATTGTGATCGGATGATATGGGTGGTTTAACTATTCTATTGGTTCCGTACGTTATATTATTGGATTGAAAGTTATATAAAATGACCAAATTAATTTCGACTAATTTTCTTCGAAATAATGTGAAATTCGCCTAAATTTACGCATAACCTCAGCATTTAGTCATTAAGCCATCCGGCTCGCTTTACAATGATTTATATTGCTTCCAATGGTACCCGCCCACAACTATATCACACGAGCAAGAAATGTCGATCACTTTATGTTAAAAACTAAACTTCCCTTTATGGTTCGATCCGTGGTAACTTATATGCTGTTCACAACCATTAAACAAAGGTTAGGACTAAATTAAAAACAAACTATGATTTGTTTTACGTTAATCTCTTACCTATATATCAAACCCAAGATCCAAAGCTGCCTCCAATTATTTTATATCTCAATTATCTAATATTATTCCTACCTGAATACATAAAAATTTCGTAAAAGGCGCAACAAGCCGTGGATTCAGGTCTTTTAAGGTGTATAAGAAATAGAGATAAGGCACCAAAATCTATTAAAATCTCCAAACGTATCCTTAGTTACTTACAGGAGGTAAGAAATTTTTGACAATTAAAAAAATTAGAATGAAAAACGCCAATTAGAATATAAATAATAAAAAAATTGAAAACTATAAAAAGCAAATCTTCAGAATAAAAATCCCCCAGAAATTGCTTTCTATCAAGATTAGCAGGAGTAATCGATGTCTAACACACTTCCACCTTCACTTCCACCAGAGAAAGTTCCTTTGTTCTTCTAGAAACAGATGAGGCCGAAGTGGAAAGGATTATATTGGGATCGAGTGTGAGGTTGTCTATACTTCTTCTTTTTGAAAAATTCGGTCGTACCGCCTCTCACATACATTTTTAATTTGTGCCTCTCTTCAGACAAGACCCATTCATACAGCTTGTGTTAATAATTACCGGCCAATCTCCATTCTCTCCGCACTATCAAAAATTCTAAAGAAGCTTATGTTAGAACCATAGGACCTCAGATTTAACTTTCGCGCTACTTCTATTTGTTCACCAACTACTGATTTCGTAGACAGATAGTGTCTTACTATTTTTTTTAGTTTCGGGTGTTTTTTTCCTACGAAAAAAACTCGAGAGAATTTTCCGGGGTATTCCTACTGTACAGGTCCGAAAGATCACAATGTAAAAATTTTTTGTTCATACCTTCCTATTACCTATGGAGTTCCTGGTAGGACCAACAAATAGATCTTTGCCAACTTAAACTCCAAATGTAAAATCATCTCTTTGCAGATGACACAGCCTGACCTTTTTTTGACACATGGGAAGAACTTTATACAGCGCACCGGCTTTAACGTGGTACAAAAGTTAAGTTCAAACATACTTACGCTCAATATTAGTAAAAGAAAATCCTTCCCTTTTCTTTAAAAATTTTTAGAGACATGCCATATTTTAATTTATCTATTAAGCTCATTCTTTACTTTTGCCTCTTCATGCTCCTGTCCCATGTAGAACGACAACCGTTAGTATTGGGGATCATTCTTAACCAAAATTTGAATTTCAAGGAACACATAGCTCAACTCGCAAATAGGGTTAGAAAACTTATTTTTGTTTTCAAAATGATATGCTAATTGGAATATTCTATGTTTACTTTGCTCTTTGCCAATCGCTATTACTATATTCATTACTTCCTGGGAGGTGCAGCTAAGACACATCTTTTGCCACTGGTTCACGTGCTGTCCGTACGTTACGTCTTGTATTATTGGATTACAAGAGAGTTGCAACACTCTATAAAATAAGACAAGAGTCCAATATAGTCTGTCCATCAATTCGTTTCAGAACGGAATTTAAACGATTTTTCTGCTTTAGGGTGTTTATCTCTATAACAGAGCTAACAAAGATTCTTCGAAATCTATGTAGGAATCAATGTAAGAGAAAGATCAGCCAGTGGCTAATAGGGATGGGCTACCTGGAAGGGGAAATAATGTAACGAGAAATTGCTTATTCTTGCTGAGATCCATTGTAAATTGACATTTTTATGGCTACGCATAACCTCAGCATTTAGTCTTTTATGTAAAAAAAAATGCTCTGGTGTCTTAACAAGAAATCCAGCTTAGACACCAGTATGATCTATTAATGTACAAAATTCTTACACATTATAATTTTATAAATTTGTATAACTACTGTCTGTACATACCGTGTCAAATAAGAATAAACGTTTATTATTATATTATATTATTATTATATATATTTTTTATGGAAAAATTTAGCTTTTTTCCTGTCTTTTTTGACGGCCGATTGGTGTAGCTGCGCCATAGGTCCTGGGTTCGAATCCCGGTAGGTGCAAATATTGATATGGTGAATATTGATGTTTTTTTCCGAGTCATGGATATTTCTATACTTATCTATGTATTAATATACCGTTGCTTAGTACCCACGACACAAGACCTTATTGATCTTAATGTGGGACTAAGTAAATGTGTTGTGAAGTGTGTGAATATTTATTCATGTTTATTAATTATTAACTGTTTCCTATTAACAGTCATTAAAAAGTAATAAAGGTACTAAATATATTGTTGAGTATCTTACGGATCTCCAAAACAACTACAACTGCGTATGTTTTACATTCACGGATCTATTATAAAATATTGTATTGCGGCTTCGGCCAATTAATACGCAATAAATTGTAAAGCGGAGACTCGAAGGGCGGGCTTCGGAGTTCCGACCGGAAAAGAGCGATCTTTGAGCACCAAAAAAGAATTTGTACACAATTGTAATATGATATCTTATAGGACCCACAGGTGAACATTTGCCAACTCAGGTATACCCCGTTGTGTTTTCTTGGCAAATCAATTGCTAGCTTATATTTGTGGAATAAAATTACAAATTGCTCAAGGTTTGAAGAGTCAATGATGTGGTTGACTGTACGCTTATAAGAATCTGGGTAAGTAGGTGAAGATGTGATTGTGGTGAGCTGTATTTGAATTGATGGGGCAATGAAAGCGAATTTTTGCTCTCTTTTGCGAAGATTGCGCTTTTGATTATAGGTTACGAGAGGATATCGTACATGTATTAGTATTGATTGACATAATATATTTTAGATATGGAAATCTTTTGTGAGACAAACTTCAGGGACTTTGTGCATTGACAGGTCAGTGTTGCTTCAATATTATGCAAAGATGAAATATGATATACAGCCAAAAGTTTTCGGTTTTTTTGGACGCCAAAAAAATTGTAACGCGAATTGGCAACGAATAAATGATTTGGCAAACGTTGCAACTAAACAAATATTTTAAATACACGTTGACTTGCCCGAGACGAATATTTGTACAGTTTTGTAAAAAAAAACAAAGTTCAGCGGATACCAAAGTAGGAACAAAACTATATATACCCCTATTTATTTAATTTAAAAATAACAACCCACTGTTATTAACTCTTAAAACAAACAAAAGACATATAGTAAGAAATACTTGTTTAAATAATTACTGCCTACTTCGAAATTGCACAATATTTATGGCAACGAAAATAATTGTTGAACAATTTAAAATACAAAATGGCCGCTCTAGCTTACCGTAAATGGCGGACAAAATTGATAATTTTCAATTAAAACACGGACAAAATTAACCGGGAAATTATCTTGCCAATTCTGTTTTATTACCTGATGATAGTAATTTGAGGAGGTACTAGTAATTTTGTATCTAGTATGTGAGGACTTCAGGCTGTCCGTATGTAGATACGTGGGGATTGCACGATGTGAGAGTGTAATTTGACTACAGTGAAAATTGGTCACATAATTTGTATGAAATATTGAACTAAATTTTGTTAGGTGAGAAAGCTAATGACCAAATTTCAGTATTTACATACATCTATATACATAAGGCTGTGTTACCGTAATGGTATAGCCAAAATTTTTGGTTCCTAAGGGAGACAGGTTTAGCATATCGGAGACCTAATTTTCACTATTTAATATAGAAAATAAATTAAATATTCAGTTTAATTCAATATTTAATTGTTATAATAGGTAAGTTGTGGTGTACTTAATAGGCTAAAAGGTGAAAAGTGGGTGTGTTATTTGCACACTTCTAACAAATTTGACATTAAATATAAATTATAAAAATCCTTTTGCTTCGCTGTCGGGTAGTCGGATAAAAAAACTCAATCAAAGTTTTGGGTTTACCATAGACTATTTTGATAAGCAGGATTATTTTGATTGTGGAATCGAGAGGCTGCTATAAGTATTGTAGAGCGACATCTCGCAACCTCGATGGAATTAACGTAACTTTAGGTTCATAATTTGCCTGTTTACTTAATAATTAAAAACACACGACTTCAGAAACCAACAGGTAAAACCGCGGCACAAAACTTAAGTAAAACTGATAAATATAAACTCAGTCGCGTTGTGGGGGGTTAAACGAATGCCCATACATTATGGTATAATAACAACCCTTAAATGTACAGGTTTAACTGCCTAATTCCTATATCTCCACTATAGGAGGTCTTGTGGATACTATATTAATCGATATCCTTTACTTAGTTTGCCAAAGTTAATGGTGTAGATTATGGTATTGGTATATTGATTAATCTGGTACCAATAATACCAGATTAATTTCATAGCACATACTTAAATGTTGAACATTAACAATATTTATACGTGAAATAATACTTTGTATATATGTGACTGAACTTTATTAATAAAACCGAAAGACCGAATGAGTATCAGACGGGTAAGCACCAACCTCTCCGTAACTCCGTAACGCTATCGTCCAACTATCAAATCATATAGATTTTGCTAGCGAGTCACTAGCGTTACACCGCGTAAAAAGGTTCATGCTTACCCCACAGGTGTACATTGTTTTCGTGATTTGTCGTCATTTTTCTTAAAAGAGTAAAAGATTATATGTACCTACCTAAATGAAGAAAAATTTAAGTAATTCGTCAAAACTTCTAATTAGCCTTAAAATAAACATTACAAGAATAAGTTTAACGACACTTCGGTAAATATACTACATAATATATATTTTTAAATAATCTAAACCGTGTCTCAAAGCTGGAGGTAGATAAAGTTAATGAATATAAGTGAAGGTCTTGTCCAAGTTTTACGTCAACATATAGTTTATTTGAAACAATAAAACTAGAACCTCGTGAGAGGTATGTTCAGTCTCACAAATGAGATATCATTAGAAATCACGACGGCTAATAATTCAAGAACTAAGGCTATGCGTACACATAACGAAAGCTTATTTTTATGTTCACACAGCGTATGCCTTATGCCACTGGAGTTAAGATCAAAATTATATGTTTTACGTGCATTCACAAGTTATCACGTGTACCTACATAAAATATAATTTACGGCATGCTTAAATTTAAAATACATCAACAATTTTAAAATAGTCAACTGTTATTTACGACTTAAAATTGAAATGCTAATGCGATGTGTATTTGTAACACCTAGACAGTAAAAGTGACATTTATAGAGACTACGATACGAAAATATTTATTGGTTTAGGACAAATTAAAAGTATAAATTTGAATATTTAGGGACCAAATCATTATTATTCTGACACTTAACCTCTAAAATCCTGTTTATTATAGCTAGAATGTGATTATTAATGGGAACGGCTAGATTTGGTACTACGAATTGAATCTTTGGGAATCATAGTAAATTATTAGAAATTATTCTTTGATGAAAAAAGTGGCGCCACCATTGAAGTTTTGCGTTATTTTGTTAAATCGTTAAAGCCTATGATACCTGTAGTGAATTAGAAATAATCTTTTAGGCGTGTTTCGACTGTTTTGTTTATAAATGAGCTTATGTAGCGATTTTATATCGTATAAGTATGAATTATGAATACTTATTATGTACCAACCAATTAATTAGCTTTTAATTATTAATTACAAATAAATATTGTTAAAGGCAATTAGCGAGTTTAGGTGTACTTTGCAATGCAACAAATATGTATTTAAAGGCGCCATGCCATTTTAAGAAGTCAAAAGTATATTATTGTATGCGTGCATCAGTAAATTAGCTTCCAAGTCAGTTATGACATAATATGTCATATTATGAGCAAAGTCACGGTGATTTGCTAGACATTTATAGCTGAGATGCTTATGTACAAACAAGCAAAACACACAAATCCCTATTTTGTAATATCTGGCGCGGCACTACTGCAGTTTGATGCAGCATGCATCCATAAATAAAGCTCGCCCACTAAGATAAGCGATAAATAACGTTTAGCGCGCACTAAGCGTTATTTCAGAACGTTTTGTCACAAACGTGTCCTCGAGATAACTGGCGCGTACGATAAAGCGAACTAAATAACGCACCGTTTTGATCGAGCGAAACGAGTCTGTTCTCCAACGGGCTTGGACTCGCGAATGATTTATTTTTCACTTATTTTTAGATATTAAAACGGATACTGATGTAATTAAGCAATAATGCAGTTAGATATGAATGTCAACGCGTGTTCAGGTTTATACCCATTACGAAATTAAAATAGGTGACAAGAGATATTAGAACAGCGCTGGCAGGTAATCAAATAGGCTATATTATGTCTGATATTCACAATGTTTTAATTACAAATCTGTACATGTTGATAGCTAGTTTAATTACACAGTAAATTGAAAAGAATAATGGTTACATTCTAAGAAAACTTGTATAACCAGACATTTATTGTTAACCGCACGCGTCTTTCGCAATGTGTGTGTGTTCAAAGGCGGCCGCAGTTTGTATTTCGATCGGAAAGTAGCGTGTCCTGAGGGATATACTCGTATCGCAGCGATTAGTGTAATAACTGGTTGGATCTTTTCTTATTGCGCGTTTTCACTGCAACATCCCTATATCACACTCGAGGCCGATTGTTCCCATCGACTGCATTGTTTTCCGCGCCATAACATTTACTCACTTATTTCGTGATTGCTTTTATTCTACGCTGTCGGCGCAATTAAAGCTTTTTGCTTTTATAGTTATAACTCGCAGATACAGTTTTAATTTGTACGAATCGAAAATGAAAACAGTTGCGAAATGGTTTAATTAATTGATCGGCGCGTGCCATTCGATAAAAAATCGCTTTCGGCGCGCGGATTAAAATTTGAAAAAGGAATCGGATTATTCGAAATGGCCGAAACGATAATGGCAATAATATCATTAGCGGCCAAGATGCGCCTTTTTATTTGTTTACGCGCGACAGGTGGGTGTGGGTCCTGTCGCGCAGTGAATCTTAGTAATTTATAGATGTGTTGACCACTGCTGCCTGTGAGAACATTGTGTATTCCAAAAGTGGATTTAACTCGGTAATGTAGTAGTGCGCTGTAACATTGTCTCGCAGGAGAATAAATATTGATTGTACCGCAAAGAGGCGCTTGTAATTGCGTGCGGGCGAACGCAGCTTTTATAAAACTTGTTGCCAACCGCACGGAATGTAAACCAGAATACTCCACGACATTAATGTGTATTTATTGAGAGCGGCGAGTAATGTTTTTATCGAGGTCCGAACTGCAATCGCCATGTCGCGCCCGGATATGTGCTAGAATTAATGTTTATCCTTTTTTACTGTTGCTATCGGCGACATTATCTTGCTGGCGCGTTTAGAATGTGTTAACTGTATAAATGAGTTGGCTGGTTGTATATCATACATTTATAAGTGATGGCTGAGGGTCTCAAGCGGCCGCATAGTTGATGTCTTTTTGAGTCCCAACATTTTGTGCATTTTCTACTAATAAAAAACAGAAGAGATGAGGAGTTAAGAACACAGTAAATTTGAATAGGGCTCTTTAACAGGAACATGCGAAAACAGGTATCACAAACCTTTTTCACTGTAATGCCTGTATTAAAACTAGTAAAGTTTCATCGAAATCCAGCACTTACTGTAGATTGAAATGTGGGCAATTATGAAATAAGCAGCTGCGGAGGCTCGAACTGCCTACCTGTGCCTCGGGGAAATTAAAAAGCTAACAACAAGAGGATGCCAAGTGAGTTGTTTAGCTTTAGCACAGTACAAGTAAACTGGTAGTTTATCTATACGTACTAATTTAGACCCAGATAAGTCCATTTGCACCAAGTATCACTCAATAGGGTACAGTGAACTCATGTTTCCAATTGTTGAAGGTGGCGGTTTTCTTTTCGAAATTCATAGGTATTGGATTTGGTGTTTGTTTTATAGCCGACCGCCTTCCTATTTCTTGGTTTTAATGTTGGGACAAGTAATTAATCATGTAATACATAACAGTTTAAGATTCAATAATTTTTTTCTTGAAAGTTCACGCGAGGTACATAGGAACCAGAATTTCCCGCAATGTGTTTAAAATCTAGCGACTATAATATTATGGTTATCAAATTAGTAAAATTGGTAGTCTGCATGAATAAACTACTTGTTTTAAATTGCACAATGGTTTCAAACTTTAAAATAATTTATTTTTATGCGAGTGAAAAAGATGATGCATCGCCGCGAATTTCTCGAATAGCACTGACATTGAACGTAAACATAATTAAGTATTTTTAACAAAAATTTCATTGTCCTTTAGTTTTTGGCATCCAAAAAAGAATTCTTAATTTTGAGAAGCTTTAGCGATTTGGCTCGATTCGCGAATTCGATTTAGGTTTTTTCTTTGGAAATGACTTAGGTAATTATGTTTTTCTCGGAACATAATCTCGAGTTGAAGAATTTAAATCCGTTCAAAAAAGATTATAATGAATGTGCATCATTTCTCAAACTTTGAATCCATGTTAAAATAACATGGCCCACTGCCTAAGGGTTACCACACCCTATCGATCGATGCTGGCGATCGACATCGGTAAACATTGGTCGGTCGGTGAGGTCACTTTACCTTCTATTGAAAATCTTTTTGATGTATCGATAGATCGTTTCGACTAATCCATTTTATCTACGATCGATCATTTAGCCTGAACATAGACCTCCCCTAACAACCTCCACTCCGATCGATCGGAAGCGGCCTGCATCCAGCCGATACCCGCGATCTTGGCTAGGTCATCCATCCATCTCGCTTCTCTTCCTGCAGTTCTGGCTATCCCATTTGGGAACACAGTCGTATCTCTATCTATCTATTTGAGCAAATATGCCTTTCTTGTTTTTTATTTGAATAAACTAAATGCATTTCCATTGCAATTGATGCAAGTGGATCTTAAGTTCTGGGAAAGCAATCACATCTACTATGGCAAGTTATTCACGTTCGGTCTGTTTGCGAGTGCAGTTGACAAGTACTCGCTCAAGTCGATTGTCTTAATTAAATGAAGTGGTTGAGTATAAAGGTGGCCATAGATGATGTCGCAACAGATGGTACACTTAATTTTTCTTTTAATATTGCCGTTCTTCTTTTTAGGGCCGATTTCTCCAAATGTCAGATAGCCTATCGAAGAATAAAATGTTGTCTTTCTCTAAAACTTGATAATGATAGAGACAACATCAACTTTATCCTTTTCTTTATTCTTTAGACGTTTGGAAAAATCGGCCCTTAAATAACTTATTATAGAGAACGAGATATTCTCAATCGGATGTGTTTATATGTAGTTAATCTGTTTTTAATACAGGAATTCTACTCAAGTATTTAAAGATTTACCTAGGTTAAGTACCTACTTAGTACAGAAAAAATTACAGTGCCATGAAAATGCTTGAGATGCCTACTTTATCTGTTGCACACATAAAGGTGTCAAAAGTGTTTTGTATTGTAAATATTGGTCTGTTAATAAATTTCCATTATGCGATCAATTCTCCAATAAAATTTTATTATGTGTTCGTTAATTTTAATATGTTATTGATTTAACCGATTTAACCATCTTGTACCAGATTGTCCTATTAAGTATGACTCTACGTCCCACTAATTGATCCCGAATAAATCTGGTCAAGCCGTCATACGAGACCGTAATCAAATTCGTTTGAGACAATATTGTCAATTGTGCTCGAGTTACATGAATTACTGCATCAAGTTGTGGTCACCGAGGAAGAGTAATGAAATATAAGATAACGAAGATAATGAGGAATGTCTCAGCCTAAGGTAAATATGCCCCGGCAAAAATAATGCGTTATGTGACAACAATCGAAAGAATTTGACATTTAAATGTTAATCGCAAAAAATTTCATTTTTCGCTGTCGCATTGCTACTTTGCTTTTGCAATCACCGTAATGGTTTTGAACCATTAAGGATTAGTCTCTGATTATGACGTCATATTGTGTCAGTATTCTGATTGCTGTTTTTGTTCCAAGAGAGCCATGAAGGGAAAAATAAATAATTATTTTTATGCTCTCTATTAAAGGATACATACACAGCAAGACATAGGGCTAAGGCTATGCCAACGGAATGTAATACAGTGAAAGCGTATAGATTATTATGTTAACTTATTAGTTCAGCCGCCCCTAGAATGACCACGCATCGTGGATATCGTATCGTACGATATCGTATCGTCTCTATACAAAATTCAACATAGCGGCTATATTTATCGTATTTTACAGGCTAAATGTTGATAAATCGGTTTATCATATCGTGTTTTGCAGGTCATGCTATTGGACCTGGAGTGCATGCATACCTACCTTATTTTTGTTACTGCAATAGTTTACATACAAAGGCGACTTATTGCTTAGTGGTCCTCTCTATCAGCTAACCTGGAAACATTTTCATGAGAACGATAAAGAAATATTATTTTAAGTAATTATGTATATTACTCTGAGTTCTGTTTGAGGTCAAGGGTCATACAAAGGGTCATTCTTCATTGACAGAAACAAATCTCATCTCAGTAAAATTGACAAATAGCACGCATAGGCAATGCCACCATAATCACCGTAACTCTTAACTAAGCCTAGTTGTAAAGTAAGCTTATTGTAATGGTTGCCAATTCGACAGGAAGCGATTACCCCCATAAAGGTGTCCCAGTAGTTTTAAATCCATTACCCGGGGCATGTCACACGACAATTTTCCAGTAGCTGAGCCCACACAGGTCGACTTCAGTCTTAGAGGTAATAACTATTAGAGCTTGGGGAATATACCTGTGCAAAAACACATATAAATTATGATAAAGTATTGTTTTAGCGTTCAATTTTAGATAATGAGGAGTAATATTTATTTTGCTGTAAAATACTTAATTAACAATTTGTTAATTTTAGAATTGCATAAAATATATAACTCATCTCCGAGTCTACGATCTCTAACTGTAAAGACAAAGAAGCTTTCAGGAGAAAATTTCTCTAAAACTTCCAGCATTTCTCCTACATCTAATATTTAGCAAAGCTAACTCTGCCAGAGTCAGATTTAGGAGCTCAGTGAAAATTATGATTAATACTCCGCTTAGCTAACGGTACATTTGGAGAGTCGATGGGAATCTGACACCATAAAGTAAGGACAACGAGGAGCTGGCCTAAATAGAAAGCAATGTCACAGTTGCTTGTTTAAGGCTGCCTTTCCACCAGAGATATGCTATGCGACGTTGTAGCGTTTGATATCCACTTATCAGTCATTTCCATTATAAATAAATCAATGAATATGATTGGAGGATAATACTTCGCACATCTCTGGTGGAAAGGCAGTCTTATGCAGCGAGTTGGTGTGGTACTTGGTTGGCAGATAAATAGTGTGGTGTACTTGGATCATAATGTCCCCTTGCAGTAATAGATCGGAAGAAAGGTGAAAGGAGACTGAGTGACAGATTGAACTGTTTAAAAATAGGGTGACAGATCGGACTCTCGCACCTCTTCATCGTCATTACTTCATGGTACCCCATTGAAACTGAAGGGCACCTCATGCGCACAATGATAATTAGCGAGATGTGTATCGGGAGATTGTCTGATGAGTTGTTGAACGGAGTTACTTTCTTAACTTTCAATTTGCATTCTGTTACGTCACGCGGTTATTAATGAATTGTTTATGTATGTGATTGAGATGGACCCATGAGTGTGGTATTGGTTGAGTGAGTGTTTTGGAAATCAATTTTAGGTAGAGTAAAAGTGACCTTTAACACTATTGTTGGTTTGGTAGTCCATAGATGAAATATATATTTTTTAATAAATTGCAAGTTTTTAAAATCTAAATTTATACAATCTCTTTTTAATAAGGGTAGATAGAGACAATGTAGTTTATTATTGAGAGCATAGTACGAGTACCTACAAAATCTCACCGAGAGAATAGGGTCATTTACAATTTTTTTATTTGTATTTATATCGAAAGATCATAATATAAAAGAAACATTTGCGAAAGAAAAACTTCGCTAGCATGAAAACTCTCCGGGATATCTCGGATGTATTTTAACGATTTCAAAATCACAATTTTAGACTTTCCAAAAACGCTCCATACAAACGGCTACCGTGACGTGACTCTTTAAGCAACTTGTATGCGCGTAAAAGAACTTTTGTTCTACAGCTATATTAAATATTGCGTTTATAAATTTGGTCACAAAACAAAAGTTGCTGTAAATGATGCAGGTGGACATGTGATGTTGTAATTTTCAATTAATTTCACATTTGAAAAATGGACTGTCCCACTTAACTTTAAATGCTTATTATTACTGCTTCATTTGGACACATAATCAAATTGTAATTTTACAGATAGGTATGATTTTGATTATTTATTCTAAAAAGAATAAGATGTTATTAAGATTCTACCATAAGAAACTACCCCATTAAATTTTATGAGATGTATCAGGTTTTATATCCAAAAGTAATAGAGCTATGGATATTCGATAGATAAGATGCAATATTTGTGTCCTGTAAATATGCCAAATAAATAAATAAATAGACAACATTTTAATACAGCATGACTTTTTATGTACGTATACTATGGCAAATAAACGCAATTTTTTACCATAGGTTCTAGCCGCTTATTTAAATTTACTATAACAAATGGAACTGTACCTATCTAGATGCAAATAAATAATGTAATCTACGATAATTGAGATGAAAATTATGTTACCACGGTATAAAAAAACTTGTATGCTCTTGTATGACGTGCTGATGATTAATCGTGCGACATTTTTTTACTATCCCATTAAACCTATAGTTACTTGATCTAAAGCTGAAATTCCACTTAAAGTGCTAAACTAACTTTTCTAGAACAATGTATATATTTTTGTCAACACATAATAGTAGTATAATAATGTACTAACTAATTACGTTAGGTCAAAGATAAAGTTGTTTTTTACTTTTAAGATTTTACTTTAGGGGGGAAAGAGGCGTGATTTTATGAAGGAAATTATTCGAGCTTCGCGTTCTTTATTTTTACTTACTTACTCTTACTGTGTTTTATATGTAGTTGCAGAAAGGATTATTTTGTCATGTACAAATAGATACATAGATTAAAATACGCGTAAACTAGATCTTCCTTAAAAAGTTTTCAAGTTCATAAACAAGCCTTAGCTCTGCTATAGCTATTGTACAAGCTGTTTTAGCTATGGGAACAACCGACTGGTTGCTTTTACTTAACGAAGGACTTGCCTTGACTTGTATGTAATGAAGCAATTACTCTTCTGATGAAAAATGCATGATTTTTTAAAAAGCTACAAGTTTTTGTAATGACTCTATGATTAAGTTTGAATGATATCGCCGAAGATAGTGCTTCGTTAGCTTATCTTAAGTAAATAACAAGTGAAAAATGTTTTTCACTGCAATATTATTCAGAAAATAGGTGGAGATTAGAAATGGGGAGACAGGTACGGGGGACATATATCTTGTGAATCAGTACTATGCCTAATATAAAAATTGTTCCAAATTCAAACGGAAACTTATCTACCCGTTAAATAAAATACTACAGAGATGTGCTGGGTAACTAGAATTGCAGGATTACGAAAGAGATCCTTCAACTACGGTTAGCTTTGCATGCGGAGCCAGATGTAAAGGATCATTGACAATTTGTAAATACGTAGAAAAATCGAATAAATACCTACTGATATCTATTGTAATCGTACATTTTTGTTCAAAACAATAAACGTAATCCGGGAAAAGTGCCAGTCCCTAATGACCCGTAAAAAAAATGAATTCCCGTTTGTCCCTTCCCGTGGGATCGGGAAATCCGTTTGAATCCCATTTGTCCCCTTCCTTGGGATTTCGGGAAATCCGTTTTTAGTCCTTCCTCGTTGTCCCCAATGAACATAATGCCGATTTTCATATGTATAGTAAAAATTATAATTCCCGTTAGTCCCCTTCCCTATCCTTTTATCGTTGTCCCCAATGTTTTCAGCTTCAATGTAAAGCGGCAAATATTAAACGAATATCGGGAAATTCTTATAGCCTATTTCCAGGTTAAGGTTAACGAATTTTTGAAATGTCTCTATTCATTATTCCATACGAATGTTATAACACATTCAATATACCAGTGCAAAAGTAAATATTTATGTAATTACTGTGAGTTTAATTTCTGAGGCTCTTATGAAGGCTTTGCGGCAATAAACAAGAATTAACGTCCTCTATTCCTGCGTTACTTTGTGCTGCGTAACGTAAGGGCGCTTGCACATTATTCTTTGGACTAGACTCTTGCATGGAATTTGTTTGACCTTGGAAGTATTTTATTACAGTGCTTAATGTCACCAAGGGTTAGTTACAGTCAATTAAAAAAAATAACATGAGTATATTAACTAAAGCTGAGACAATGTGTTTGCTCGAATCGGCTAAGTATTTATTTACCCATTATTAGGAAACGGCATAGCCAAAAAAATTCATAGTATAAGTTGCCTATAAAGAGCATCCTATAGAGAATCCTATAATTTGCGAGTCAAAAAAAATAGTCGCCTAAATTCTAATGTTGTTTTAATTTCGTTTGCATATTTACAAAGCCTCTCACTTTACAGTTCTTAGATACTCATTAGATTTCCTATATCATATCTTTATAAGACAAAATATATAAAATTAAATCCGTGCATTACCCACGTATACAAAAAATTCCGTCAGCGTTACTCGTGTATTCCCTGCCTAACAGTACAGGAGGCAGAACACTGACAGGCCCTACATTTAATAATAGTTCCTAGATTATCTGGCGTCCGCCCCGAGCCTCTGGTAGCCTGTCCGCCGTCATTACGCAATTGAAACTTAGTGAATTATTACGAAAGATAATAATCTTCATAAATAAATAAATAGCGCGTTGGGCGGTTGCGTTGGATCCTGCAGATGAACATAACTGGGAGAGCATACTAGGGGTAGATTAGAGCACACTTATGGCTGAGTATTATTTTATTTCTAAGGGATACGAGCAAAATTTGGGCTGCTTCTTCAATAGTTAGGTTTGAATAGTTTAGTTCAGTACCTATCAAGTCAACCATTAACTATTAAAGCAGGATTATATTCATTTTGGAAGCGAAACGGCCTGTTATTAATATACGATAAGTCCGGTCACCGCCTGCCCTGCATGGTAACTATGGGCAAAAACCTACCCGTGGCAGTAGCTTTGTGGCGTGCCCAGGAGGAGGCTTACGTCCAGCAGTGGACTGCAATAGGCTGATGTGATCTTTTGATAACTAACCAATTGAATATTCTATGCGATAAAATCATGGTATCTTTTATAAGGCTTCTTCTATATTAGATGAATATATCGGATGGGTGCGATCGCAATTCCAACGATTCTATGCTATAATTGAATTTATACGAAATTGATTGTCCCGTAGTATTTTAAGTCACTAGCGGATGCCCGCAACTTCGTCGGTCTGTACTGTAAAAGAAAACAAAATGTCCAACATAAAACAAAAAATATTTTCCGGGATTTAAAAGTAGCCTGTCTTTTCCCAGGAATTAGACTACCTGTATTACAAATTTCTAGTAGTTAGTAGTAATTACTAGTAGTTTTGGCGCGAAGAGGTAACAAACAAACAAACTTATTTCTGCATTTATAATATTAGTTAGGATTCATTAAATAGGCGAATATTATATAGGTAGGTTTCTTCAGCTATGTTATAGGCAAATATCTACATGCTTTTATTAATGTTTTCGTGTTTTAGCGATGTATTATTTGGATAAATTATTGTGCCTACGATTAAAAATTTCAGAGAAATAGCCTCATTTTCACATTTAAGATATCTAATAAACTATTAGCAGGAATAAACGTTTTTATTAAATTAAATATGAATAACTTTAAAACCATAAACAAACTCTCTACAATGTTACAAAATCTTAGTAAGCTCATAATAACTAATCAATAACTAAACAAATAACTTTCCACACTGTCGAAGTTATTATAAAAAAAACTTAATTACTAATCTGTACAAAGCAAACATTCAATTTACTAGGTAGGTTAATTGCGCGGGCGCATGAGACTTCGTAAAAACTATATCTCGAACGATGAATAAAAACGAATGGGAGGATGGTTAAAAAATACCTTAGAAAAAATGACTTTGACTCACATATCATAATATATTACTTCTTTCACAAATAAAGTTTTAAAAAGCTTTACATTTATGTATACTTACCTACGTAGAGTATACGTGATCACAACCAGAGACCTAATTGGAGCATTCCGTTCAGAAATAGACTATTGCGTGTTCCGTTTAAAACATAGCCTTCTTTCCGGGCTCTTACCAGGCTCTTCCATGAGTAATTATTCTAAGATCTCGAATTATTTCTTAATTATAGACCGATTCGTAGCGATGCCCAGGCGGAGATGACGGGTTAACGCCAACAAGGTTACAAAAATAAGCTTTAGGTATAACAGCTTAGAACTCAAGTTATATATCAACAGTTAAGGCATTAGTTGTCTTGAAAGGTATGTTCAATAATTACACAGTTGTGATGGAGGTTATCAGCCTCTTAATACCATGTTGGTATCCGTTATCTATGGATCTGCACTGTTTTTTGTTTGAACTCTGACCATAGAGCGTATAATATCTGGCTCTATGGTAGTTCATTATTGATTCTGCAAGTTTGTGTTGGTTGTAACGAGTGGCGCTAGGTTCTATACAGTAGGTAAACAAATTGAAAGGATTATCTGTTATATGTAAAGCTTGCGATTATTTCCGCTCGATTAAAAAAATTGGGTATCGGCCTGTGGTCATGCAAATGGTCATTTATCATTTTAATGTAAATACTGGACTAAAGTTACGCTTGAGTCAAAATAAAGGCTGGACTGTAGAGATTCGATAAAGTTGGCAATTAATTATAATTAATTTTGATCGGCAATGAAGAATGACCGAGAGAATTTCCTATAGGGTTACTTAGGTTCAATGTATACGCTTTCAATATGTAGCGTAAACCATACGGTGTGTAAGTGACATTCGTAACTAAACTTCAATATACATAAGTGACGGTCTTACGTGATACGAGCTACGAATGTACAATGGTAAAACCGTAGCTGAACTACAAAATATTTAATTTGAAAAACATTGCAGTTTAATTTTTTATTCACCAAAAGCTCTATCCATCACAATATGTATGCTAAAAAGTAGAAAAAGATTGTTCTCAACGGAAAATTACAATATTTTAGAATCCTTCCTCGGAAATTACATCACGATCACGCTTCTGAGTAACAAACTCACGCTATTTTACGGGTAATTTATTTATTTGTCTATGATATTGAACCTGGAGTCGCACACATGGTCTCATTTTACAGTTGCATAAAGGTCCCTTCAGCCCATTTTATCAGGTTTTTTCCGTAAAACGAGTAGGCTCAGCCTTAAGCCCTTTATACCGTGTGCTGAGCTCAGCGCCGGTTTTGCTAATATTTAGCTTGCCTACGTTGATTTTTTTACAGAGTAATTTTAAATAGACTATATCTGCACTTCTAATAACCATCACTATCAAGGCAAAAGAAGTTATGATATATGAGTCCTTTTCGATACAGAATGTAAAAGGTCTTACTGTAAAAGTGAATGTATAAGGAATTAAAAAAAAAACAGCAGCTATCACGCACCCATATCACTAGTCATTTATTTCCATCACACTCAACCTACTGGTCTCAAGGGTAATGTTAGCACTAAAAGTATTGAGATTTTTGTTTAATGGCTTATATGAAGCATAAACTTGATGCTGTCTTTCTCTAACACTTGATCAAGATAGTGACAGCATCAACTTTATCCTTATTGAAGTTAGGCTATCTGACCATTACAAAAATCGGCCCTTAGTCTAAAAAAACAACTTTGTAGGCGATAATTTTCGCAGGTAGTCTGATTCAAAAGCTTAGTTGAACCGGGTCCCTGTCCGAACAAATGGGACTGCAGACAGAAGCCGGACCCGTCTAATTTGGAATAGCCAGACGTATAAATTTAAACCTAATCCTCGCCGGAGGAAAACCCGGCGAATTGGGCATTTGATTGTAAAGGGTGACTGTTTAACAGAGATTTAAGGGATCACTTTGTTATAATGGCAATAATGTTGTAATTTGTGTACCGAACTGGGTTCAGGGGTTAATAATAATATGCTAGTTAAATGTGGCTTTTGAGATTTGGGTTTTAGAAATTTTATCTTCTACATGCATACATACAATCACGCCTGTATCCCTTACGGGGTAGGCAGAGCATCAAGGGCGATAGAACCACACACGCAAACATATTATATTATACCTATCTAATTAATATAAGATCAGAAAGGTCTCCTATTTAAAATATATAATATTTGTCAGAAAATAAATTATGTCACAACTTTACGAAATAAATAGTATTTTAATGTGCCTGCTGGCACTAGGTTTTACTATTAAATTGATGTAGTATACAAGAAGTATTATATTGTCCCGCGACTTCGCGACAGATTTATAGGTATCTACTCTATAGTAGTAGTATGTTCTTAGGATGCAGAGTGTATAGACCAGGGGTGGCCAACTTGGTTAGACCCAAGATCTACTGTTCACTGACGGCACCCTGTGCGATCTACCAATTACAAACTTAAAAATGAAACGGCATAATTCAGTACCTACACAAATAGGTGAGGATTTTTTTTCAATTTCTTTATTATTTTTTTTATTAAAAAAACCTTTAATTAAATTCACAACACAGTGCGCAGTGGTTGCGCAGTCTGTTCCACGTATTTTTTTTGCTTTGCCACGATCGATTGAACTAATATACGTGATCGACCAGTCGATCGCGATCGACCGGTTGGCCACCCATGGTATAGACCATATAGGTCTGCATTCGTATGATGAATTTGGCGAGAGCGAGATGTCTCACTTTTAAACGTAAAATTCACAGAGCAATTAATAATTAGATAAACTAGGTGGATGTACTTTGCATGTAAAAAATAGACGTAAGAATTAGAATAGACACTCGTTCTCGAGCCAGGACTGAAGGAATTAGGGCTGATAGAAGTGATTTGCAATCCTTTTTTACACCAAGTAGAAACATTTGCCTTGTCTAGTTATTACTTAGCTCTGTGGATTTGACGTTTAAAAGTGAGACATCTCGCTCTCACTAAATTCATCATACCGGTGCTGGTCATGTTCATTAAAATCTGTTTGATGGTAGGAGGTACGGAAGGCGTGAAAAAGCAACAAACGTCTTTTCTCACAAATTTGCACGTTTATAAATACCTACTATATCACCTATATACCATGCTCGGAAAGACGTAACAGGAAAAACCAGGTTATCTAGCTAATACATATAGCATTATTATAATTTTATTCGTCAAGAGGGCGCAGTCCGCATTCCTGTGGTCAATCATCCTTGCTACGTAAATAGTATTATCTAAAAATTTGCATTAGCATAGGAAATTGCACGCTAACGTTTCCTTCAGGAGCTTCGTTGTTATTTGTAGATAAAATATGCGGCAATTAACTTTATTATTGGCCGGACCTGCCTTCACTTCGCTTCGGTATTCGTTTTTATTTACCTTCAGATAATTTATGCTATCGTCTCGATTTGTGGTGAAGTAAAGTTGTGCACAATTCGGAGACTAAAGTCGTAAAGGATTCCCAAATAATAGTCGTTGACTCAACGGCAGACACGAATGAGATACAGCGTATTCTAGCGAATACAATGTATTCTAGCGAAGCCCAGAATCAGCACAGGGAAAATAAAGCGAACATAAGAGGTAAAATATCTATTAAGTACTTTCTAGCAATTTTTCTCTTATAGCATGAAGTTTTGACGGCCGATTGGTCTAGTAGGCAGTGACCCTGCTTGCGACGCCATAGGTCCTGGGTTCGAATCCCGGTAGGTGCAAACATTGATATGATGAATATCGATGTTTGTTTCGAGTCATGCATGTTTCTATATTTATCTATGTATTTATATACCGTTGCTTAGTACCCACGACACAAGACCTTAGGGATCTTAATGTGGGACTAGGTTAATGTGTTGTGTAATAAAAAAAACTAAAAAAAATTAAAAAAGTATCGCGGATTGGCAGCTTGTAAACATTATAAAAAAAAACCTAGCGACCTATAAATCCAGAATTCAGAAATACCAATATCATTGTATAATGATGAGTGCTTTAGGATTCGATACACTTTTACATTTAAGCTATTACGATGCTATTGGTCGCGGAACGATAGCGAGCGCGTTTGCTTTTTGTAGTACATTCACTTTTATAGTAGTTTTATGTGAATATAGAATAGATTCACGATGTTTTTTTCTGTTGATTTGCGTGGAAAAAAAGCGGAATGTATCTATAATGGTTGGAGTACGAACTAGGGATGTACTGTTGCAGCAGTATCGAATAATATTTGTCTATCATACTAACGTGGTATCGATTATTTATTTTAGTAAAAAATAGAGTTTATTTTTATGGTTTTACTAATATTTAATTAATTAGGTATTATTAGCTTTTGCAGTATGTACACAAGTTAAGCATTATTTTCTTATTTACGATGTTGAATTAATACTAATTATAAAGATTGTCACTCTTCAAATTTTGTCCAAATAGTTATTGGCCATAATAACCTTAATAAAATGAGAATAATACTACTCATGTGATCGTGTATACTCGGTACCTACGTACTATTTTGTGTCATAAGTGATATACCTATATACATTCACATAATTTAGATTGTAAGTACCTTCATTTTGTAATGGATTTCGTAACTTCAATAACAAAAAGTATCGATAATACAACTTGTTATTATTACATCCCTAACACAGACGAGACGACATTCAATTATTTTTACGGTACCATTTATTTTCCTAGCTGAAAACGTTATTATCTTTACTTTTACTACGTTTGACAAAATTATTAACTAGGTAAGGTATAATAGATCTCGACCTACCTACTCAGAACATTTAATGCTTCATAGACTCTTATTATATTTTTTTCCATCGAGGGTTCGCCCAGCACCGGGCCCTACACCCTCCGCTGACCCTCGGATCTGCCGACTCATGGTCACGAACACAAGGCACTACAGTAGTAACGAGAAGCCAGATCCAAGCACCTAGCATGCAACCATAAATACATAGCTGCTAATCCGAAAACCATTTGAAAATTTGAACTTCCGAATAGTGACGCCTGATACAATATATGTGCAATAAGTAATAAATAAAACTAATTATATTAAAACAACCTCTCCTCTGACTGCCTGTTTAAGTCTCAGACAAGGCTCACGTACTTGCCCGAGCCTAATGACACGAACAATATCATGTACTTTTAATTCTATCTGCTCGTTGCGGCTCATTTATCCGAGATCTTTGTGGCCATTTGTCGCGGTAGTTGTGTGAGTGACAAACAATAAGGGGGAGTAGACATAATTCTGCGCCCGAGTGCTTCGCGGACGCGAGCTGAGCTTTTACATCGCGATGTGCAGCTCACTGGTGATTCTTGCGGCCTGTCAACCTGTGAGATCTTAATGCTAGGTGCACACAGATTTTTTTGGTGATGCATCATTAACTTCGTCTAGTGTACTTATTCATCATTTTACTTACTTTGTTGGTACTTACTTAATTTACTTTTCACTTGTTAGTTCCTTGGGATATTCTATGATGTTTTAAATTTATCTGATAGCCTCAGTTGATTTTGATGACTTACAAGAGATGCAGTGGCGGTTAGAATATATAATAAGTACTTACCTAATATTTACTAACCTAAGAGTTGAGCTAATATTTTCCTTTTAATGGTATGCATTAAAGTTGATAGTACTTTGTTTTTCTTGTCACAAAGCTTATTTCAACGATTAATAATATGGGTGTCAGTGCTAAATACATACAAGTGAGCATCACTAAAATTATGCCGCGTAGACAAGCCTTTAGCCGCAATATCCCACATCCTGGCTCACGGACTAGTGATGCCAGGTCCCGTCAACTTCTTCCACGATCGTTATCGTGACGCTTTCGCGGGAACCCGGGGTTCGAAATTCAAATGAGGTTTCACCGCACGATAAAGAATACTGTTGTATATTTATGCTGTGTTTGTCCTTTTGCTTTTATTTATTGCGCTTCGCCTAGTGCTTCATGACTGTTTTCCGTATAAGCTATGCTGTAATGCTCGTATAATTCTTTACGTCCTTTATGACTTATTAATTAACGTATGCAAGCTTTTAGTATCCTTGCCAATAAGGTAGGCTGATAAGCGGTTGGCCCACGTTTATAACTAGCTGCATGAAATAATTTAAGTTCCATTATAATTGGCTAGTAATGGTTCCCAGGGATGAGTCTTTCGCATGTTAGTTGGCCTAATAATACTCCCATAAACCATAATATCCTATTCTGGAAACGAACATTTGTAACTTCTAAAAGGTCTCAACCACAGAGGTAGAATGTTGATAGGAGCTGCTGCAGTAATATGGAGTCTGCTTTTTTAATATTTCTCTCAATATCGTCCAAAATATGAAGATAACAGTTGCATTATTATTGTTATTTATGCTTGGTACTCTTAGAAGGTATTTTTTTCTGGGATAAAATGAGAACAGCGTTAGACACTTTTCCACCAGAGATGTGAAATGTTGTGTTGCTATGGATGCGTGTAATATTCACCAATCATATTATTCATTCGTTCGTAATGTCAATAAAGAATGGTGTATATCAAACCCATCTATAGCAAAGTAGCATAGTATATCTCTGGAGGAAAGGCTGGCTTAAGCTATTAGCAAGTTTCCCGGTTTTTGAATCTAAAATGTAGGTATTTATAATAATACTTTTTCTGTGACATGAATGACACTTTTAGCCTCCGTGTTTTCAGCATAATGTGGTGTAATTGTGTTGCACACAATGTCCGCGAGATGGAGCCGATAGTTCCAGCTATGCGGTAATTGACGTACTTGTCAAAAGTTTTCTCAATGGGCTGTATGTTATTCGCGATTATGGACAGTCGTATTGGTATTTGGAATTAATTTTCTGTGTTCACTGTCTTCTGGGATACAATGTGCATCTTTTGAAAACTACGTATAATTGTATTATTTTACTGTTTCAGAATCAAACAAAAATAGTTAAAAAACCTGCCTCTTTATTTTAAAAGCTTGCAAATAAGCTTTTGGGGATTTAAATATTACGTGTAGGTAGTTGGGAGTATTGAGAAGGACATACGCTATATTCTAGTTCGCCTTTGTATAACTTTATGGTGCAATAAAGAATTTGCTATCTATCTATCTACCTATTCTATAATCCACGCGGCTGAAGTCGCGGCCTACAGCTAGTACTTAAAGCTGTCGCCGCACGTAGCGATACCAAATCTCACTTCACGCGCGCTTCACCCATATTTTCCCTAAACAGCAAAGCGCTTTTTTCACGACAATTTCCTATATTATCTCAGTTTATTATAGTGAAAACGAGATACTTTGTAGCAGGAAATAAGGCCAGTGATGTATGCTCGCGTGCGTTGCATGCTGGTATCGATTTACATGTTTTTTGGAGCACAGCTACTGTCTTGTTATGTAGTTTTTTTTTCTATAATAACACGAGGCACGTTCTGTATGACGTGATGAAAGAATTTTTAATATTAGAAGCAATTTGGATGTTGTTATCTTGTAATAACACTGGGCTGGTATTGTGTTGAAATGTGTTTCTTATTTTTTTCGTGTCGTCTGGTATGGAAAATTGGTCAGTTGTATTTTTGGAGTATTTATGTTGTATAGTTAGAGGTAATTACCTAATTTAAGTAAAGTAGCTACTTCTTTACTGTCGTTTTTCCTATATTTTGCGAAAAGAAGTGACTGCAGTATATAAATGTATTGAATCGTCATTTGATAATCTTTACCCAACGTATCCGAGCTTTAAATTCTAAAATTAATACTATTCCCGATCTCCATTACTGCTCTTTAATAATTAGGCAGTCATATATGCTAGTAGCTTATGTAGCATAATTGTTTGTTTCAGAAATGGAATTAATACAACTCATATGATCTCATCACAAATTCTGTTTTAATAGTGAACTTCAATACATTCTTCCCGTCTGCATCCCATGAGTTCCATCACAAAAATACTCGTAAATGTATAGATTTAAAAAGTTCACTAGACATCACGCATCTGACTAATTCATCACAGAAGACAGCTCTTCCACAAACGCTTTTACCATCCCTGGAAACTTGTCAGGACTAAAATGAAAAATCACTTTATTATTCTCTATTATTTTTAGCCCGGGTTCACATCGTCCCGAGTGCATCGAAGCGTTAATTAGATTAGATCGAGTTATTTTCGAGATTTTACGTTTTTTTCTTTGGATGGCATCACAGACATTGGTTACAATAGATGATGGACGAGTACTGCAGTTGGTATAGGTAGAGCTTTCATTTCAGCGTCAACCTTTTTAGGGTTCCGTAGCCAAATGGCAAAAAACGGAACCCTTATAGTTTCGTCATGACTTTCTGTCTGTCTGTCCGTCCGTATATCACAGACACTTTTTTTCCAAAACTATAAGAACTATACTGTTGAAACTTGGTAAGTAGATGTATTCTGTGAACCGCATTAAGATTTTCATACAAAAATAGAAAAAAAAAACAATAAATTTTGGGGGTTCCCCATACTTTGGACTGAATAAAATATTTTTTTTTCATAAAACCCATACGTGTGGGGTATTCTTTGGATAGGTCTTCATAAACGATATTGAGGATTCTAATATATTTTTTTTTCTAAATTGAATAGTTTGCGCGAGAGACACATCTAAAATGGTAAAATGTGTGTCCCCCCTGTAACTTGTAATATAAGATAATGATAAAATTAAAAAAATATATGATGTACATTACCATGCAAACTTCCACCGAAAATTAGTTTAAACGAGATCTAGTAAGTAGTTTTTTTAAATACGTTATAAATCGCTGTACTCATTATTTTGTATAGTTCTCACAAAATTATATTAGGTACTGTATTTCTAAAAATTAGATTAGAGTGAGTCTACTACTTTAAACTCTATTATTAGACATTGTGCTTTTTTAACAATTCTATATACGGGTGCATCTATAGATTTGGTTTTTATACTAGTATCTCTCTATCATATAACTAATACTCACGCTTCACAAGTTTTAGAATAGGTGGCATCCAATACATTTACGTCTATGGATGGCATGCCGCGATTTGTCACAGCGTCTTGTCGTGGCCTTCCCGTGGCTTACGTCGATGGCCCGGCCGGGACTTCCGCTGCCATTCATCACGAAATCGAACCACTATCGGACTTTTAGGGTATCGATTACACGGACACGCTCAGAAATCATCGATTGTGAAATTTGTTTGGTACTCTACACTGTAGAGTCTACAGACAATAGAACCATTTCTTGTTAACTTGAATGAGCATTGACGCTTTCACGTGTCGAACGGTTTTCG
The DNA here is from genome assembly GCA_014607495.2 of Carposina sasakii. Lineage (NCBI taxonomy): Eukaryota > Metazoa > Arthropoda > Insecta > Lepidoptera > Carposinidae > Carposina > Carposina sasakii. Next base: position 11,185,952 of record CP053161.1, read on the forward strand.
AAAAGCCAAACACTCGCCTATAACGAGCAACACCATAACGACACTCCGTCGCCTCGAGAGCCCTCTGCTGGCCACTAAAATATTTTATATTCACTCATTTATTTGTACAAGGGAACTCGTTTCGTCTAAATGAATAAAATTGATTGCTTATACAAACTGTTCGCCCAAATACTCGGCCATCACAATAAATAAGGCCTTTAGAAAAAAAAAAATAGGAGTCCGATGGACGGCGGCGCGGCGACGCGGGCTGACCTTGAAGCCGGCCGTAAGACAAGTCGATTTTGTTATTTGTTTATGTACACAACACTACCTGCGCCTGCGCATGCACACACACGCGCGCCACTCGCCCGCCGCCGCGCATACCCATGGATGTCGAATCGCTCAGGCATTTTACGGCGATTTTTGTAATGAACGTCGATTTATTGTTACTTCGGAATGCTGACCAAAATCAATTTTACAATCAACCATCCAGCTTCACCGTGGTAAAGTTTAAACAACATTTCGAAAGCAATCAACAATTTTAAGCGTTACTGAATTTACAATTCGAAAGCTGACAATTACAAATAGAATTATTCACGGATCACGGAATGCACAGTGTACGGGTTGTGTACCTTCAAAATGTATATTAAGCAAACAGTCCCGTCTGGGCAATCAAGACATATCGTTATGAAATACGACTAGACGTAATGCTTCAACAAGATACGCTATAATGACCATCTCGTAATAGGAAAATGTAACTAGATCTGACAGGGACACTACGAAAGACACGGAAGCCGACGTTAAACGCCATAAAAATATTTCACCGCAGGCATCGGCGCTACCTGATAAGGATACGCTCTCGTTTGTAGTAGACTCGGATCCGAGGCTCGCGGCTCTCGATTTATGTATAAAACACTGTCACTATTATCTGCTTAATGTGTTTGGGGACACGTTCGCTTGATACGTAATCAAAACGCGCCGGACTTTTTTTCGACCCTTTTCAACCGGCATCTGGCTGATTAGAGGTGACCAGAAAAACAATTGAAGTTCGCACATCCAATCCTTCGATGGGTGACGAAGACGTGACAACGTTCAGAACGAAAAAGTATCCGCGCGATTTGGTGAACCGCTTTCGGAGATGGCTCGAGCCTTTTTTGTGCACATAAATATTGGCCAGTAAAGAACTTCGTGACCTCTGTTTAAAATCACTGCTGCGATTACATCCAGTGATTTAGATGGCCATTACTGGGTCGAGTCCACAGATGGGTCGTTGGTTGAATTACGGTCTTCCCGTCGTCGCTTTGTTGGTTTTATACCGACGTTAGCTTGCTAGTAATTATGAGATCATGTTTCATAGTTATCTATTGATTTAGATTCCTCCAAGTCTCAATTATGAATAATCGATTATCGTCTCTATGGAGGGCTACGTGAGACGGTCCTCTATCATCATTGTATAACGTAGGTTTAATTTTATTAACCTCTCATCAGTGTGCTTGTAAACTATCAATTTGCTGTTTATTATACCTAGTGTATTCAAGTTAGCCTGGGTTTTTGTGTTACATTGATGAGCAGGTTTATCCGTTCTGCGTGATTGATCTTATCTTCTATCTGGATCTTAATAAAATTCTATTCGAAATGTCAAATAACAATCATAAAAGTTCCCGTGAACATCAAGATGCAAATAGGATCATCTATTGGTAATAATAGTGGCACGATTACCTAAAGCGGCCGAGATAGATCGAATGTAGCGAAGGAGGGCGAATAAAATTGCTATTTAAATTCTAGAACAAAGGGAAAAGACTCAATAACCCCGAGGCTGAAATTCTTAGCACACAAACGGTGCGGGGTGTAGAAGTGTACCCGCGTGACCGGTCCAGGCACGATGCGCCTCCTCTGACGTTCTCACGACACATTTTGACATTTCACTGAACAAATATAGAAGCCATTTTTAATCTGGTCTGCGAAATTCCACAGCTATGGAATGTGCACCTCATTTTCACCATACTTCCAGATTGAAACCTTTTACGGTAATTATTTCCGAAGTTATGAGTCGTTAAATCTAGCGCCAGATTTCAATACAGTTAGTCTCATCTAATTTCAATGTACCAAAATCGAATCGATGCCCATGAAATTTACAAGGCAGATAAAATTTAATTTAATGTTTTATCGGACGGGTGCAGTAGTGTGCGTGCGTTTGTACACAATAATTATGCGCCGGAGTTGCTGCGCTGGTGGTCCGGTCCCCTCCCCTCTCCTCAAACCTCCATACACTAAGGAACTCACGGCCGGACACTTAGAACAAATTGTACTTTTGAATTGTAGACCATTGTTTGCACCACTAAAACTTTTTTTTTACAAATAAGAGGGTTCCTCATGGTTTTCGATAAGTACTAAAAATGGATCAGATAAATTTCTTTTGTTCACCCGTTCATCTGTCTGTCGGACTGTCATAACGTTGATCTACTTACATATTTTATAGAGTAAACTGTTTGTTTCTTGGATTAAAAGTGGAAACATTTATTGTGGAGAAATATGCGTTTTTTGTATGCGGTATCGAAATATTAATTGATAGAGCTTAAGAGTTTATGATTTTCAACTTTCCATAAATGTTCTTACCAATCAACTTGGTAGGGCATATTAAACACTTTTTAGACACTTTTTTTGGTAGTTTTCATGAATGAATCGTTAAAAATGTTTACGCCTTTCATACTTGGGCGCTCCATTTTATAAACTACTAGCTGTTGCCCGCGGCTCTGCTCGTGTGGATGTCGCTTATTGCCTGGAATCTAGAATGTGTATGAAAAATAGATAAAATTATTAATAAAGAAATGGAAAAAATTCTTCACCCGAGTGGGAATCGAACCAGTGCCAGCCGCTCTAACCACTGAGCTACCGGGTCAAATACAGATAGTAAAAAATTTAAATTTTTTTTTGTAGTCCATAATTATTTAAACGTAACGAGTACATAATCTAAAATAAACATAAATAAAATCAATAATAATAAAACTGACTACAAAAAAGAAATTAGTAAAAAAAATAATTTACTTAGCACAAAGTAGGTAATTAGTAGTGTTATTTAGAATTAGTTAATCAAAAATAATTTTTAATGATTCCGAGTCTCGATTTTTTATTATGGCTTTAGTCATAGCATTTTATTACACCCTGTACAACGATTACTTCCAGACGATAGGTATCGAGGCTTTTAGTATCTACCTGTACATTGTGTGATTTGATAATATCGATATACATTATAAATTTATAACAGAGTACCCTCATATGTTTTTCATTATTTATGAAAATTCTTGTCTAGTCTAGCCGTAAAACCGAACAGTCTTTATACGCGACGAAGGTGTTTGTGTCGGACATTTTGTAAATGTAACTTACGCGTACGAAATTAAATAGAACTTTCTACCGTATACGTTCTTATGTGAATTGTAATGTGTGTGATAACTTGCATTCGTGAAATTGGACTACATGCCCTAGATGCAACCACATGGTATGTACTTAGTTAATTTCGATGACGTTAATATAGCCCGTCACCTTCCCGTGTCTTTGTCTATGTTAATTACTATTCGATACCACTTTTACAACTTCCAAGTAGACATAGTGGACGCCCATCAAAACGTTATGTGAATGTGGGAACTCCTTCGGTTCTGGCCACATGTAGGTATGTCTTTGCCAACCACATACATATACGTAAACACACGGTCGTGTTTCCAAAATAAGGTAGCCAGCACTGCAAGATCGTAAAGGAGATTCTATAGCCATGTTTAATATAGCGGGGTCAGTGACAAGTGGCTAGCTTATCGCCTGAGAGAGTGCAGGAGTTCCTTTAACGTGGCTGTGTAGTGATAATGTAGTCATAAACATAGTTCCATCATCCAAAGGAACTATACTGTGAATCGCACTCGTCTCTGTTTTCAAATAATTTGAATTTGGAATTCACATTAAACACCCAAATCACCCATTCTTGAGGATTTTTCCGACGACGTTTCCATTCATCATCATAATCATCCATCATAAATTCAGAATTAATTTCACTAAAGACAATGGCTGTATGGGCTTAGTTCCCCTTGCTTTTTCTTCGGGATAAACTAAACAAAAAAATAAATAAAAACCCAATGACTGTGAACGTACTTATAAGTATAGATTCCTTTGTCGATTATTAACCTCGATGGCCAGAAAACCAATGAGAAGGCAGAAACGGATTTGAAAGATTCGGCGGGAAAAGCTGGAAGGGTGCAGGTGTAATTTTCTTGTGAAAATCAAAAATTATTTGTAAATGGCTTGCATGTGTCCGTAAAGTGATGTTTTCTTGTAGATAACTTATATTATGATTACTTGTGATGTGAATATAGTGCGTGTGCATGGTTTTATACGCAGGTAAGCCGAGTAAAACTTTAGCCGGATTACGATCTCTTCATGGGCGCATGTAAGTTGTTTCTGCTATATTTTTTTATTTTGACTAACTTTACACTTGTTCTTGAGGATTTTCCCGACGTTTCGATTCATCATCATCATTATCATCCATCATAAATTCAGATATCATTTACTAAAGACAATGGCTGTATGGGCTTAGTTCCCCTTGCCTTTCCTTCGGGATAAACTAAACAACAAAAAAAAACGGATTTGAAAATGGAATTGGATTTTGGCGCTTGGTTTTCGATGGCGGCTTTTTGTGAATTTATATTGTAAAATATATACAAAGAATACCAGTATATTTTTAGGTACGCATTATATTAGTCTTAATTTAACCAATGTTTCATTATGTAATTTATGTGTATGGATATATAAGTTCAAGTCGAGTTTAACATTTTTGTCGTAATAAAATTCTACGTGAGTAAGTAGGTAATTCAAAAGCGATATTGACTAAAAAATTGTGAAGACGAGAAGAACTTTGTGTGTAATGAAGGAACATTATATTGTGTAATTATTTCTGCAGGTAAACCAAGGAATTACAATCCGGATTTCGAAATATTTGGATTCACGTGAGTACCTAGAATAAGTTTCATTCGCTTTCATATATTTAAATATTGCTATGTGTATGTTTTGTTTAGGCATTGACTTTCTTCGTCTATAGATATCGATATAAAAGGTAGTATATAATATATAAGTTTATGTCTATAGACTCTTCTACGCTGCTCTGGGAGTGAAAAAAAAAGTATAATACTACAACTGCTTCTCTTCCCGGGCATACTGTGCAAGTCAGTAGAGGGACAAGAGGGTCTTGGTGTTTTGTAGGCGATGGGCTGACCACCTGTCACTACTAACCGAACTTGTACATCTCAACTATACCCTCAAAATTGGTCAGAAGTGGCACCATGAGGTTCTATCGGCCCTTGGTGCTCTGCCTACCCCGTAAAGGATAAAGGCGTGATTATTTATATGTATGTCTTTAGATTAAGATGTTTTGATGTGGGTCTACTCTAGAATACACCAGCTGCATCTCCTTCCGTGCATGCCGTAAGAGACTCGGGCTTTTTCTCAGGCGATAAGCTAGCAACTTGTTACTGATTATGTATATATATTTATCCTCCCTCACTATGTACTTATGTATGCATTATGTAGATAAAGAATTTGTTATCGATATTTGTAAGCAATTGTTTTAATATTACTTCTAGATAGCTCTAAAGTGAGTGAGTTAAGTTTTCACATCATGTTATAAAACTAAGTCGCTTTCCGCTGTCTGTCGCTATACATCTACGCTTATATCTTTAAAACTACTCAATGGATTTTGATGCAGTTTTTTTTAAAATAGATAGAGAGATTCAAGAGGAATGTTTATATGTATGACTGGGGACCCGCCCCGGCTTCGTAAAGATGTAATGATAAATATAAATGAAGTATAATGTAAGCTCTCTCGCGGACGATAGTATGTCATAAATTGTGTAAGATCTAAAAAAAATCTATTTTCCTGCGTTGATACGGGACTTCACCTACGTCAACTGTATTTTAATCCGTGGATGCGTTCTCTCAGGTGATGAGCTAGCATCTTGTCGTCACTGATATTTTTTTTACATCTGAAATTGCGTTATGCTAAACGTGACTGTAGGATCTCCTCTAGTTCTGACTGGCTATTTTAGGGACGCAGCCGTATATGTACATTACAACCTCATTATATTGTGAAGAAGGGAAGAACTTTCTATGTGATTAATAATAATATATGATAATTATTCAGGTTAGCCAAATATGGAGTTCCAATCCGGAATATTTGGATTCAGGTGAGTACCTAGCATAAGTTTCATTAATTTTCATATTCAAATGTTGCTATGTGTGAATTTTGTTTAGGTGTTTTATTCCTCTTTAGATTTAGAAATCTGATGCGGGGCTTCATTAGAATACATCAGCTGCAAATTCTTCCGGAGCATTCTCTTGGGCGTTTACATCTTGACACTGATCTTTTACATCTGGCCCCGCAATATGTATATTAGCTGTTTTCAAAATTAGGCCTTTGCTTTTGATATAAAATTAGGTAGTTAAAAATAAACAACTTTCAATATGGGACCAACTCCGAAATAGTGAAAAAAAATCAGCTGTTCCATACAATCTTCAATAATTACTGCACTGAAATATATGGAACAGCTCATTTTTTTTCACTATTTCGGAGTTGGCCCCATAGTGAAAGTTGTTTCTTTTTACCTATGTGATTACAAGTCTCAAATTTTGGAAATAGGTTCTCTATTAGTGGGCTATTACATAGCTTGTCGCTTAACATACCCTTTATGTTACAACCTATATAAGCGTAGGATCTCCTACTCGATCTTGAAGTTCTGTTTAGTCATTTTATGAACACAGCCGTGTGTATTATGATATAGTACGTACGTATCTATATGCATAGTGTGCATTGCATACATATCATGTACGTAGGAAGGTAGGCCCAATATACCGGACCCTAATACACTTTACCTAACTATTTTATTATTGTTATAAATATAGTATGTATAGTTACATACTAATTGAATACATAATTGAATGTATTTATTGTTAGAAGAATATCGTACTATTTGTTGTACGTAATCAATTAAAGAGCAAATCAACAAAGATACAAGAATTATTATCGCATTATTTTTTTACTATTTAATATTAATATTTGAAATAATAATTAGTATAAAGGTGCAATCATTAAAAGGTGCGCTGCGCGTATGTCTTGTTGGCGAAGTAGATTTGTAGCTATTAGTTTAGTAAGTGTATATCGACGCACAAAATTGCGCATAGATATGTTTTCTTTTCTCTCTTACACGTCATTATGTAGTATTTAGAGGTGGCGGGCGGTATAATTTAGTAGTGTGTCAGTGCGCACAGGTATGCGCATTAGGTGTGCATACCTTGTAGCGGAGACGCGTATTTAGATAAAGGTGGCGATGTAGTTTAGTAATATGTCAGTGCGCACAGATATGCGCACTATGTGTGCGTACATACCTTGCAGCGGAGACACACGTATAGATATTAGAATAAGGTGGTGGTATTGTTATGTAGTGTGTCAGTAAATACACACAGGTAAGCGCATTGGGTGTGCATACCTTGTAGCGGAGACGCGTATATTAAATAAAGGTGGCGGTGTAGTTAAATAATGTGTCAGTGCGCACAGGTATGCGCACTGGGTGTACATACCTTATAGCGGAGAGGCGTATATTAGATAAAGGTGGCGGTGTAATTTTGTAGTGTGTCAATGCGCACACACCCACTGTGCATACCTTGTAGCGGAGACACGTATATTAGATAAGGTGGTGGCGTAGTACGAGTAAATGTCCGGTATTTGTCTTATAAAAACCAAATATGCATCCCTGCATATTTAAAAGTTGACTTTGTGGCTTAATGTTATCGCGATTTCTAGAATAGTCTAAAAGTACTATATTGATTTGAACCTATGATCTAAGTACATAACCATTATATCTTCAATGACTGGGAGAGATTTGCAGTATAAATTAAATTTTAGTGTCTATCTCGAAACAATGTTATTTACAAGTATTTATTATAAAAACCAATATCTCATAGATTATTATGAATTTTGGAAGACCCTAGCCTATCGCGAAAACCTACAGACTAATGCATCATGACCTACGGAGTAGTGCTACATGATAATAATCTATGGACTATCGTATCATGGCTGCCTATGGTCTAGAGCGTCACCGATAACCAATGGAATACAGACATCGCGACGTCTTCCGGTCGGCAGCATACAGATCGCGATGGATCCTCCCCAGGATCTCGATTAAATTGTTTAAAATAATTAATATATCGACTGCAGCTAGGTATTAACAATACCAAATCAAGTGCAGAAATGCCATTTTACAGAATGAGTCCCAGAAGAGTCCTATGACCAGCAGTGGACTGTAATAGGCTGGTATATGTGTGTGTTTGGTATCTACATTCGATACAAAAAAGTAACGAAAACCCATCAACACTGGTACATACTACCATATTAGTGCGCTATGCCAACATCCGACTTTTTGTGCAGTGAAAACTGATAGTAATTTATGTCTGTACCTGCTATGCTAAACGTGGCTGTGAGATCTTCTTTATGATATTGCAGAGCTGGCTACTGTACACCACGGAATGCAATGAAAAGTTGCGAGAATCTTTTGAGAATTAAATCTTTAAGAGCTCATATAGATATTTATACCCTTCTATGCAATAAAAAGGAATTTCAGTTCCGATAAGATTCATAGCTGCAGTCGATATTTGCATGCCATATTTTTGGCGAAACACGTCAGTGATCTGTATAAAGTAGTAATAACGTTATTGTGCCAAGTTGTGGGCAAATATATAATAAAACTTTCTATCTATGATAGCCGTACCGCCTTTCGATGCCTTGCCTAGAACATCACCGTTCGCCTAGCCTAGCGCACGACCACGTTCGACTAGCCTAGTGCATCACGATAGCCTACGAACTAGAGTTTCATAATCATCTAGCCTAGCATATCACGATAGCATACAGACTATAATTACCTAAATACTACCAGCAGTGGACTGCAATAGGCCGACGACGATGGCATTGAATTTGCACAGGGTTACATTTACATTCCAAAATCCTAGACTAGAGTAGGTATGTACCACGATAACTTACATAATACCTGACAGCGCATTACAATAACGATAACGTAGGGTTATATGAACCAACTTTTTTAATACGAGTATACAGGCCATGTAATGATTTTTTGCTAGACGAATACTGTAAAAAGTTTAGTATGTGTAGTTTCACAGTGCGCACAGGTTTGTACATAAAGTAAACCTAGTCAGCGCAGTAGATTTGTAGTAGAAAAAGGTGGCGGCATAGTTTTGAAGTAAGACAGTGCACACAGTACGCATACCTTGTCAGCGCAGGAGGTGTTGGCGTAGTTTAGGTAAGGTAGGGCGCACAGGTTTGCACACACAGAGTGTACATACCTTGTAAGCGCAGTAGATTTGTAGTAGATAAAGGTAGTGGCGTAGTTTAGTAGTATGGTAGTGCACACAGGCTGGCACATACAGTGCGCATACCTTGTCAGCGCAGTAGATTTGTAGTAGATAAAGGCGGCGGGCAACGTAATTTAGTAGTAACGTAGTGCGCATAGGTTTGCACACACAGTGCGCAATACTTTGTCAGTGCAGTTGAATTGTTAGTAGGTAAAAGGTGGTGGCGTAATTAAATAGTTTGCACACAGAGTGTGCATGCCTCGTCAGCCTAATAGATTCGTAGTAGATAAAGGTGTCGAATGCAGCGTCTCTTAATAACTTATATAGGTATATCTTTCACTTATTGAGTTAAACAACATGTATACTCGTATATACATAAACACACGGCTATGTCATTACGTAGCCAGAACTGCAGGATGATGTATTCTATTACGCATCAGCGCATGACATACTGTTCTTTAAATAGTCTGTAAGGTAATTGAAGGAATTATACTTGCCCTGTTTTATTATGTTAAATTTTATATCATGTTAAGTTAAATAGGAATACTTATAGGTATAACAGTGCTGGATTTATTATTACTGAGACTTCTGGGATGTTTGACATACCGGTAAGTACTATTATTATTATGTACAAAACGAAAACAGGAATTGACAGTTTATTTCGTTGTGTTAACATATTAATTTTTCAGTAGGTCCCACTAAACATATAGGCTACTTTTCATCTCGGGAAAATCTATTTATCCCGGATAATTTTGACATTTTGTTTTTTTTTCTGCGTCCACGCGGACGGAGTCGCGGGCGTCCACTAGTATCAAATAAAGTATGTGCCAAAAAATTTACATATTTCATTTTTATATTTTTTTTATTGACATGATCGCGCATAAAGTATGTATGGTGTCCAGTGTTTGTGTTACTTTTTTATAGGCAGTTTTTTTCGAGAAAGATATTTATTTCTCGCATAGATCTACGTGCATTTATGCAAAAACGCAATTTTTTAACTCAACTTTGACCTTAATATCTTGGGAACCAGTCACTTCTTATCTATGCTTCTATAGAGAAAAATGTTCATGATGATGATGAACTCGGTAGTATTCGAAAACGTTGGCGATCAACAAACACTCTGTATAAGTCGTCGTAATTAATTTATGACAATTTCATATGTTTTGTTTTATATAACCTAAAACTATGTTTTTTACTATGCTCGAATATTTAATACAGCGCTACCTAGAGATTTTCAAGGACAAAGAGTTTTCGTATTTTTCTTATTTAGTTATTAATAGAATTATTATTATGTGTAACTGACCAAAATCCTCTGTAAAAATCTAAAAACAGACTACTCATGTTAGTGATATTTGTGTATATGCCGTTAACTGTACTGGATTTATTATTACTGTGACGTCTAGGATAATTGACATACTGGTGAGTACTTAACTTTACTTATTATTAATGAAATTGTATTAGGCGGTACAATTCGGAAGTTCAAACATGGTCCGAGGGTCAGTGGAGGGTGTAGGGCCCAGTGGTGGGCGCACCCATAGTGAATGAATTTCCTTTTTTTTTTACACTTCTCAATACATTAACCTAGTCCCACATTAAGATCCCCAAGGTCTTTTGTCGTGGGTACTAATCAACGGTATATAAATAAATAGATAAGTATAGAAACATCCATGACTCGGAAACAAACCACGATATTCATCATATCAATGTTTGCACGTACCGGGATTCGAACCCAGGACCTATAGCGTCGCAGGCAGGGTCACTACCTACTAGACCAATCGGCCGTCGAAATTATTATGTACCAAAATAATACAAGGAATTACGGTTTATATCGTTGTGTTTACATATTTATTTTTAAGTACCTACGTTTTATCTTTTCTTACTCTTTATATAAGTCGTTGTTATTAGTTTATAAGAATTTTACACATTTCGTTCAATAAAACCTAAAACTACGTTTTTATCTATGCTCGAATATTTAATATACCCATATTTCCTCTAAATCAATACTCTCATGGACGTTAATATAATCGTTAGCAGTGACTGTGACATTTGCAATCGTATTGTGTGGATTGAAAAATCTAATTGAAGGTAACTTTTTTGCATGCGTGGATGGAAAATCAAATGCAAATTAAATTGTAGTGTGTGCACGTATATGTTCATAAAGTTTTCTGAAAATAATGAAATAAAAAAGTTCACAGAAGCTTGTGACCATATCTAATTCACAATTATTACCGATTTATACCTTATAAACACAGAGTGTACCATCAAACGAGATTGATGTCAAATACAGGGCAATTAACCAATAAAATAAATACGCTCTTCGTTATTTTTACATTCGTATGATTAAACAAAGAATAAACAGAACTTTTGTGATTCTCGTTATGTAGGCCGATTGCCAGTAGTAACCTCGCAATTTATCTTTTTATTAATCATAAAAGTAATTACTGTATAAAATTCGCAATAATAAACCTAATTGTATATATTTTACTTATACACGCAAAGTTTGATTGCATTTTTATTAATTTCAGACTAGGCTTTTACGAGCGAGTAAAAATTTATAACAGGACATAGGTATTTGTATTATTTTAATTGTTGTTGACTACTCTATGCATGAAAACAAGAGAACATGAAGTTACCATGTACATAATTAATTTGATTAAAATTATTGCGAAATTACATACTACATAACATAATTAATAAAAACTGTAGCACCACAACGCGAATTTGCTAAAAACGTTGTTGTACCTAAACGCATAAATAGTAAGTGATTCAAATGTGGCGAATTCATGAAATTCTTTGAAAGTACTAACTATTTGGTTAGTTGAGTTAAGCCCAACTTGAATAGTTTAAAGTCGTTTACAGTAACAAATATAGAAAAGTTCTGTTTATTTCAATCAATATCTTTGAATTCAAAGAAGACTAACGGATACTTCGTCTATTACATGTAATAAATCACAAGCAGTGAGGTGACTAAAACCCTTTAGGAATAACAAAAAATTTAATTAGTTTCCAAAAGTTGTGACAAACATGTTGTTTACCGACACTCTATAGAACTGTTACAAAGAAACTTCCAGACCCATTTCTCTGGCTTCTGTATACCGTTTGCTAATTGTTATTTTGTTTCGTAACTACTTTTTGCAAACGTCTTTGTTTAGTTTAAACAATAGTACTGCATTATTATTGCAAAATTCACCCTTTCCATCCTTTACGTCTTGCCTTTCTATTCTCCGAAAATCTTCGCTAATATTTGTACTATATTGGTGTAATAAACTGGACCCCTTTTAACGGTATTCGAAGGGTAAACATTACCTTTTTACACAGTTTTGGGATGGCCCGTTATTTGTTTCTATTCTATTTGTTCAAATTTGCAACTCTTTTCAACCCCTAAGTCCCGCTTGTGACGTTATCGACTAACGGACTGCCAATAAAATCCAGTTTTTGCAAAAAGCACCGACGCTTATTGCCTCATTTATTTTTGAAAAAAAAAGACAGCAATTAAGCTTGTTAACGTCTTGCATTTTTTGGGAATACAATAAAAAGGTAAAGAGTTCAAAGGATTTTTAAATTTTTCAAGCGGAATGTTTGTTAAAACTATCCTTAATTGGCGAAAGTCTGAGTTAAGTAACTAAAAAAAACATTCGCAATTACAAGTCATATAACTTTGTAACCAGCCTACAGAAAATGACTGAATGGATGACAACTAAGAATTATGACGCCTAGCTAGCTTTGTCACAGTTTTATCACAAACGATACCCGAAACAGGTTCCAAATTTCCATTTCCAAGGCAGCCGACCACGTATCCTCTTGAAGCATTTCTTTTGAAATTTTAGCGTATCACGAGACAAATCTCGAAAGGGACACAAGTATCACCGGCTTCTTTATACAGCCACAAAAGACGTAATAACCATATCAAACAGCGTGTCCCTTTGCGCGTTGCATACATATTGCTTGGAACGTTGCTTCTATCCCACATTAAGGTTCTGCTCACAATTTTCGAAAAGCTTTTGTACGAGTAAGCGCGTCGTTTTCATTGCTAGTGGATCCTGATTAAAGCACTTTCCTGTACCTATGTGTAGACTCATGACAGGTTTAGATGTTGATCAATTTCCATATAAACTCAAATGATTAATACTTCGTTACTATATCTATCTATGTACTAACTATTTGAACACCAGTTGGATCTCGTTCTTATAAGACTAAATCTTTATGTATTTTGCATGAGGATATAAGTATAAATGCCTATATTTGACTTTATTATCTATACTCAGTTACTACTGGAGTTGCAGGAAACAGCTACTAATAAATATACATAAAATATAATTCAACACATGAATAGTAACATTATGGCTGTGAAAACCTCTGACATTATAACTATATAGGTACAAAGTATCGTGTATGCGTACAGCCTAACTCAAAGAGAGAATAAAGAACTCGTTGTTTCCGCTGCAAGGCTTCCATACCTAATGCTGGTGTGAATAGGAGGCTACAAATAAGAGTGACAGAGCCTTTCAATTTGTGCTGCTTTACGCTGGTATGTCCCTTGTACTGTTTTTGGCCTTCGTCTATTTGAATTTATGTCTAGATTCAGATTTAGCTTTCTACGTGTTGGTGTTGGTTTAATCAGTTTAGTTAGGTAAATCGGGCTTACAGATGTTTGTTTATATATTAGAATCTACGTATTAGCATATAGGCACTGATTACTTAAGTTGCTATATAAATACGTATAGGCACTAAAATTGGGATTACCTACATATTTGTGTTTGTTTATTGGTATCACATTTTAGCGTTTGGGCATAGAATATGTTAAACATTCCGGATTTTCACTGATCAAATTGGTAAAATTTAAAGATAGGTCAGCGTGCATAAAGAATATCACGAGTGTAGATGAAGCGAAAGAGGTGTGTCGGGATCGTAGCAAGTGGAGATCCGTGATCTCTGCCTATCACTCCGGGAAGGGGCGCGATTTTTATGTATGTAAGTAAAGTTGTGTTTACCCATGTTATGCCTATGCACTAAAGCAATAATTGTACAACCACAAACTCTTACAGTGTTATTTTAGTATTACATAGACGGTAGTACGAAACTTAGTGATATTATTATAAGCTAAAATTAAAATGTGCTTGCTAAATATGAATGTCTTCAGAATTTGATAAAATTCTAAACATAATTGACTTGGTTAAATCCGTTGTTTCATTTTGGGTAACTAGTGTACCAATAATGGCAGAGGAGATTAACTATAATTTGTATTTTTGTTCATCGAAGTAGCTTTAAAAATCTGCCTAATATTTAATCAGCGATTGTTTAAAGAGTAAAGTATCATCATTAGAAAACCATACAAACGAAACCATTCAACTGCTTAAATGATTAGCTAGTTCGGCTTTTTGATTAAAGCGGTTACGAAGTAAGTACTCTCAAAATAATTGCTTCTAATAAGCTTTAATCACAATAGTAGGCCGACAGCTGGCCCCTGACAGCTTGACATACCCTCAAACATAACTAAAGGATGTTGTGGGTACTTATAAAATTGCAGAAACAGTAAAATGTCGCTCATCCGAGTACCGCGTTTTGCATTCCCTGACTTGTTTGATGGTAGAATAATTGAAATTCCGTTTAATTGGAATGGAATAAGTAAAAAAGTTAAAATAAAACATTCTTGTTTTGCTGCCCATAAATTATGCTGAGGGCTGAGATATTGAAAGTGTGGTACTCTTGACAGTTGTTAATTCTTGAACCTATATCAGATTCGGTGATAGGTGCGTATTATCAGCACGCGTATGATGAATTTGGTGAGAGCGAGATGTCTCACTTTTAAACGCCAAACTCACAGAGCTATTAATAACTTGATATAATAAGTGTATGTACTTTGCATGTAAAAATAGACTTAAGAATTAGAATAGACACCTCGTTCTCAAGCCAGACTGAGTGAATTAGGGCTGATAGAAGTGGTTTGTAATCCCTTTTCAACCGACTTCAAAAAAAGGAGGTTCTCAATTCGACCCGTATGTTTTTCTATGTTTGTTACGCGATAACTCCGCCAATTATGAACCGATTTGAACAAATCTTTTTTCGGCGTATAGGTAATACCTCAAGGGTGGTCCCATTTAAATTTAATAATAAAAAAAACAACCCCCAAGGGTGGAAAATTGGGGATGAACTTTTTTTAATTTTTAGTTTTTTTTGTGTTCACGCATTTGAAGTCGGTTTTATTTTTTACACACCAAGTAGAAACACTTGCCTTGTCTAATTATTATTTAGCTCTGTGGATTTGACGTTTAAAAGTGAGACATCTCGCTCTCACCAAATTCATCATACGCGTGCTGGAGGTGTTCCACTTGCAAGTAATTTAAGTAGAATTCTTTACTCGTGGAAACATGATATCGCTCTATACTGATTGGAGCAGACCACTTACAGAATGGCAACAATCCTGTTTTATTAGTCCTACATATTTCTATGGGTGTTTAATAAGTGTTTTATTAAAATTAAGTTCGGACCCGGGACTGGGACCGCCATAAATATAAAACAGTCATACAAAAAGTATAAACAAGTAGTCACGATTACGAATTTAGCATTAGAACTAAAAGATAATCATTTTAATACATCGCCATAAACCTTTTTCTATGAAGAGCTCATTATTTTCGAGTATATTTTTAAAGCAGGTAAAGTTCAGTCCGTGCCTTGCGTTTAGACGTGACAGGCATGAGAATTCCGCCCTGTGCGACCGGGTATAGTGTTGCCAGCTATATTTCAAATATCCCGTCAAATTTTATTAAAAAAATGTTGAATAATTCCATTAGTAATTGAGAATATTTTTGTCGCAATTAAAGGATAATGATTCATAGTTAGACAAAACGGATAGCTATTTTGTAATATAATATCTTCTTAGTTATATTAATCCCCTTGGTTAAACTAAATTGTCCTAGGCACCTACAGCTTAATCTTATTAAGAACACCTGACACTCACTGTTTTAGAAAAAAAATCATGTACTATATTCTCAAAAACTTTTAGGTAATATAAGACATGTCGTTACCCCAGTTTGGCGGTTCCGATGGAATATCTATTAAGTTGGCAACACCGCGGACATAGAGTCCTCTGAGGCCTTTGTTATTAAAATAATCACAGACTGCGCCTGAATCAGTGCATTATCCAGACTAACTAATGGATGCAAATGTCTGTTTGTCTGTCTTCTCGAAATTGAAATAAAAGTCTATCGTACTATAAAATTGGCGGACTCCTGAAAAAATACGTTTTATCAATAGTTTTCCTAGTGCTTGTACTCGTCCAAATTATATCATACATTTTGCGGTTTAGGTATTTTCACTCAAATACCAAAATTTGATAGGTTTTCTGAATTAAAGGTATATTGCTAGAAGGCTACAAAACTCAAGTTTTACAATCAATGATGATTAGCAGCCTAGGTGTTATGATAAGTAACGATTTAACAGTTTAATTCTTTTGTTATACCCTACAGGTATATGGTTTTATTTAACACATCATAAATGATCATTGTATGCTTTAATTTACGGTTACGCGGACAAAGTCGCCGGCATCAGCTAGAAGGGTATAAACAAAAGCAAGAATTCAATGAACGCCATTACGATGGTCCTTCATGCCCCATACTCTGTTGTCTGAATATTTTTCTTACTTGCCTGACACGTCACTCTTGAGGGCATCAGGAATGGAGTGCCTCTCGATCGCGATCAAGGATATTACAATAATGGATTATGAATGTTTGATTTTAATACTGTTTGATATATTATGTAAATTAGCAGGCGTATCGGCTTAAGATTGTAAGCACATTCTAAAGTTATTTAGGAATTTTCCATACTATCTGGAAAAATTAACTTGTGATTTTGAGTCTAAAATTATGTTTAAACATATCTCTTTTGTCAGGCTAAGGTAACTAGTGAAAAGGGGTGTGCAATTTGCACACTTTTGACCATGTATGAACGTAATTTTGATTTATTTTATGACATATTATAGTACTAATATTTTGAAGTTCGAGTTAATTGTGTTTTCCAGTTTGTATTTAAGTTCCTTGACTATGTTTTATTTACGGTCTTTGGATAATGTTATTTGAAAGGGCTGAATTATGGTATTAAACAAAAAATGTCGCGGACCCCATTAGTGGGATGTTGGTTTTGGGGTCGGATGGTGAAGTAGGCATTATTGTAAATATAGTGGGATGTAGTTATTATAGCGTAAAATAAATGGTTTTGAAGCTTTATTCCCAAATTCTTTTATCACGTAAATGTAATAAATCTAATGTTATTCTTGTTGGACATAAAAATTTATGAAAAACAGTAACAGTTGGTAAAAAGAAAATGGTTAAAAAACATAAATCTTCATGAAAGATTTCTTTCAGCGAAATTGTCGAACGGTCCCAGATGAACGTGGTAGTTATGGCCTTATTAAATATCACACTAGCGGCCGCCCACGGCTTCGCCCGTATGAGAGTGCATCACTCCCGTGCGAAGCCGGGGCGGGTCCCTAGTTATACACTATAAACCTTCATCGTGAATCACTATCTATTAAAAAAACCGCATTAAAATCCGTTCCCTATATAGTTTGAAAGATCTAAGCATACATAGGGACGGACAGACAGCGGCAAGCGACTTTGTTTTATAATATGTAGTGATATGCTATACTTATACATATATCTATCATGGATAAAATCGCGAGCGTCTGCTAGCTTTTAAAATTGAAACTTATTTTATATCTTCTTACCAGAATCACAATGCATCAAATTATAAACAAACGTCTTGAGCATTTATAATATTTCATGTGACCAAATGTAGCACAATCAGTTCGAATCAATGATGCACATACACACGAAAAGCTTATATGAATAACCCAATCGGGATTTAGATGGCAGGATAGGCGTGATCTGACAGCTACATGGATATCAAAAGATAATAGATATGATGGTCAATATTTGTTGAAACGTTTTTCATTGTAGTGCTATTAAATAATTGCCTGTGTTGATGGAAGGCTTTACTAGAATTCATCAGCTGCATCTCCTTTCGTGCATGTCGTAAGAGAAGTCGGGAATTCTCTCAGGCGTTAACCAGCAACCAGAAACAGTAGGTAACGATTGTCGCTTGGAACAAACATCCCATCACATCCTTTGAGCGCTGGTTTAATGCACGAAATTGTTGAATTCAATGAAATCTATCTCCGGACTAATTTCTTATTATGATCTTGTCTTATCTAAGCATGATTTTCGTGCCTTCAAATAATTTTGTCACACATATTATTGACATAATAACTTCTGTCTGTCAATGCTTAATTTAATATTAGGCGTAGGTACATATCTTCATACTTCACATTCTGTTTCTATTAGTTTCAATACTTTATATCCTGTTAGGTTACCCGGGATTTTCTATGCTTTATTTGCATTTTTCTGGTCGCATCTGTTGATCCCGGCTTACAAGAGTAACAATGGCAGGAATGAGTGGTGGACGGTAACCTAGCAACTTTTCACTAATCAGTTACATTTATCCGCGCTATGCTAAAAGTGGCTGTCCTGATCATAAAGGAGATCTCTATGATCGAGCAGTTCTGGCTAACTTTATAAGTATGTAAAAATATTCTGTATTTACCCAATTAGGTAAATTGTTATACCTATGTTTTTACATGAAGTTGACCACCAACAACGTGTATCTATAGATACGTACATTTCAGATAATGTTAAATTTCTGATGCTTTGACCATTGGAAAAATATCAAGCGTATATTATTTGTAAAAATTATAGGTTTTACAAATTAACTTGATTGAAAACTTCTTTTCTCCAAGTTACCCATAAGTCGCTTAGTGTTACCCCCATCAAATTCAGTTTAAAGCACAGTTTATAGCATTAATCTGCTTTTAAATCAACCATATCTGTTGCATTTTGATATCTACCGATAGTGTAATGCGTTTATGGCGGTCCTTTTGAGTTGTTCGGTGTCGCTTGCCGTCGGATTTGTAACTTAAACTTAATAAACTCTGGTATTTGTTGATAGAACGATCTATATTTCAAAATAAGGATAATATTATTTTATTATTTATTGCCATATTTAAGACATGGATATGAATATGGTTTCAACGTTAGATACAGAATACTTTGCAAAATTAGCATAGAAAATACTTTTCAGTACTCTTGATTAGTTGTCTATGGTGTAACAAATATGGTATGTTTTAAAAGTACAGTTTAAAAGGGCTTGATGTAGAATTACGGTCAGATAGAGGTCACTTGACACTAGAAAACGACAACACTGTTAGTTCACCCGACTTATTTATTAATACCATAATATTGTACCATGGTGTGAAAAGATGCAAATATAACACTCACCAAGACTTAAGTCCTTGTCGAATTTAAATCTATGGGTTAATACAATTTGCCTGTAAAGTTTACAAAGGGGTAATAATTTCTGTCCCCTCTACATTGAGCGTTCCGTCACACGTTCTTAGCGACACTTTCTAAGCCAGCACGCGACAGTCGGTGCATTCTGGAAGAATCTAGAAAACCGTGTAGGAAGGGCAGGGAGGAGATGAAATGACCATCCCACGTAATGTACTAATGGCTCCGTCCGCGTGGACGGCAGAAAGAACCAAATATCGAAATTTTCCCGGGAGAATGAATTGTAGCTCGGACTAAGGAGCTCGAACATTCTCTCATGCGATAAACTAGCAAATCCTCACTATTATTTACATCTATCTTCGCTATACTAAACGTGGCTGTAGGATCTCCTTTACGATCCTGCAGTTTTGGCTACCCCATGTATATGTATCTATAATCGTAGTTAGGTTAACTCCTCGTTGTTTATATTTCATGGTCGGTGTATTCTGAAAGAATCGCAGCAAGACAACCATCTCTAGATACGACAAGATAATCGCGGTGCAGGATGCTTTTTTATCGCGCCTTTAAATAAGTGAATAGGGATGTGCAGATGATAGCAGAAATTGGTCGAAGAGTGAAATAATAGCAAATAAAAGTTCCAAAAATCCATTAAATATAAGTATTGCCTGCTGTGCATAGTACTGTGTTACAAATTTTGTGAGTTCGATTGATAACGTAATCCAAATATAAATTATTTCTTAAACCAAGTTTCAAACGTTTCCTACAAGATGTTTTAAATACGTAAAAGTAAAACTTTTAGTAGACACATCGCGTAGAAGCTTCTTAAATTTCGAAAAAGCTTAAGCAACTTGACCAATCTATAATCAAAGCAGCAACCCGCTATTGGCTAATAAATAAAAATGCAAAGTAATGAGCACAGAAAATAAAACTGACTCGTAAAGCTTTAGCAACTTATAGCAATAATCCAAAACAACTTAAGCAGAAGCACCTCACTATTGAAACAGTGACATCAAGATCCTTATTCAGTGCTCGATTCAAATGTTCGATACGATAAATCTCTCGCTATCTACTTTCACAGCCGCTGCGAGAGTGAGACGGTGGCTGTATTGAATGGAAATCATTTCCACAACAATCCCGGATGAGGGGTAATTCGGCCTGCTATTATATTGTTTACGTAATTACACGTTGTGGCCAGAAACGTCACTCAACAAGAGTCTGCCTTATAATTTCTTTACGTTAAAATTCGATTTGCATGTCTTGTGTGTGTGATTGTAAATCGAGCTTTATTTAGTGGTATCTAGAGGTTAGTGTGCGAGTCAAAACGCAACTGTTTTTGTTGAGTTTGGGGAATAACAGAGATGCATTAGGGGTTCGTGTTTGAGTGGCTAATGTATGCGAACCATCAGAAATTAGCCACCGACGACGTGTACTTGGCTAGGCTGGTTGGATTTTAGTACTATGCTATAGGTGCTTATGCTTACTATATAAGTAAACATAACTCAGGTAAATGCTCAATCAAATCAAAAAATCAAACTGTTTGCTATAGGACAGTGGTTTCCAAATATTGTCCACCAGCTGGCAACTAGTCAATGATCACTTAACATTTGTGCTGTCCCGTTATGCTTAATGTGGCTGTGGGATTCCCATTATGATCCTGCAGTTCTGGCTATCCTAATTCGGGAACCAGTATGTTTATTTAAAAATAAGAGAAATGCAGTTTAATCAGATATTACTTTTAGAGCATGCCTAAAATAATTTGACGTTTATGTGACGGAATTTAAGCATGATATTTAAGAATTAACTTTTGGTGACAATATTTAGTAGTGTCTCATACAATAAAATAGCATAAATAATAATTAAACATTATTATTGCTATAAAGTGAAAAAGGTATCTATAAAGTTATAACTAGAAACCCCTAATCGAACCAATCACGAGCGACTCAACACCATGTGACTTCATAATTTGAGAGCCACTGGCACTGACAAACATCTTGGAAAACCAAACTTTGGTCTGGTATAAACTTAATGAAGCACAGAAGAACAAACAGTAAAGACAAACCTCAGAAATATTTGAAAAACATTGCTATAATAATACGAGCATTTCCCTTTGTTTTTGTTGGGATGTTGGAATTTTATGTCAGTCGTGAACCATTTGTTGAATTACGTAGATGTTAGGTATGTCTATGTTCCAGTCGCTTCTAGAATACTAATTGACTATCATGATAATTTGGCGTATGTATAAACATAGTCGCTACCCATCGTCGTCGCAATGGATTTGGATGGGGTTTTATAGGAGGTTGTGGTCGAAGCAGACGAAAGGGTCGGACAACTAGACAAAGTTTTATTTCGTAATATGACTATGCTTGATCAGTCGTTTATTTTTAAGGACGACACACAGGATACGTAAAAAATAAAACTGTTCTCTAATATTACAACATTATTATAAAATTAAAACTCCTTGTTATTCTGTTAAAGTCGTTTTGATGGTAATACACTCAAATAAAAGAGGATCTTTCTATTAAAATGGGCAATAGGCAAAATCTAGAGCACAATTTTAAATATAGCGAAAAAGATATTATTACAAAACCGCGTCTAAAGTTAAACAATGTTTAAAACATTACATTTGATAGCACATATTTGGAATATCTGTCAAAATTACACAATGTTTAGCTAAAACAAAATCATATTAGGACGTACGTTCTATTGTATGTGAATACACGCACCTCCGTAAATAGGTATATCTAAGAATAAATATATTTTATACTTCACAGTTTTCATAGATATTTAGTATCAAAGGACCGTTTCGCGTCGTGAGCAAGAACGCAGATATAGATGTCTAAGATAAGCCATTCTCACGCGGCTTCGGGTGATATATTACTGTGGCGGGGCTTTAGGGCGCGGACAACAGGACTTAGCTACCGGAGTGAACCGTGTGGGCTGGCATCTCTGTTGTGAAAGCTACTCTCTGTGTTGGTGTGATTATTGCCTTTTCAATTGGACAAACTGTAGGCTGCTTTTTCACCCGAGATGGCTATGTAATAGATGCGTTTGATATGTACCAATCGAATTTAATGACATCACGGAGCAATAAATTCGAGCATGATTGATGGATTATGCACCCATTCGTTTATTTTCTTTATTAGTGCTCCCCAGTACCTACACTTAAAGGAATAAATTCATGAATGTTTTATTGTTGAAATCAGTGATATACATTTCAGTTTCGTAGGTATACCCGGTATTTCGGTTGTGCGATTTTTTCAGTCACTCAATAACTCAGTAACTTAAGAGATTGAATTCATAAACTTATGCTAACTTGAAAAAGTGTAGCCAGCTTAATTACTCGCTAACGAACTCTACTAAAGTTTAGCCGGCTAATGATCTCTTGCTAATGAATTATATAATGTTAATACGTATCCAATCAAATATTATTATAGAAACATTTTCACAGCTATCACATTTATAGTGAGTATTAAGATTTCTCGTCACCGTACAATATACCATTACTCTTAAGGTGAGACTCCACATAAATCACTCGAAACAGTTTCATAATATTTGAATATGAAATTGATTTCCTACAATTGAATAGAGAAATCTGTGGGTGTTTATTGGGTACTGTCTAGATTTAGGAGTTGCGACAGGGTTTAGTAATAGATACCTAAGCATTTAAAAAGACTCAAACTATTTCATACAATATATCACGTTACACCTTGGAGTAAAATTATGACATATCTGCTCTCTTGACTATCTCCATACAATTCAGAAAAATGAACATGTGATTTCTGTGATTCATATGAGTGGGTTATATTCATAGCATTTCACTTAACATACCTCTTCTGTTACACTCTGTACAGTCCATTTAGTTCTGACTAATGCATTATACTTGTTTTCATCAGACATTCGACATGTGTAAATATTTTGTAGGTAGAATGCATTACAGGCCATTGTTCTGACTGATACGATCCGTCGGTCCGCCTCTAACTTAGTACGAGACAATAGAAAAGTGCTGTTCACAAATCTTTGGAGATGTATGCAACAAGTACCTACGTATACATACAAGCGTGTTTATTGTATATCCTAGTTACTAAACGTGAAAGTTTGTGTGACTTGTTCTAGTTGATGTTTGTCGCTCAATCTGGATAGATTTGATTGGACGTGGGGCACTTTGGTTAAATATTATGTAATTGCAGATGGTAGTACATAGCCCGGCTACAAGGCAATATTGATCCTAGAATAAAGTTGTATTGTAGTTTAATTTACTATTAGATCCGTAATATGTTTATTTCAGTTATTTTATCACTAAATCAAAATCTTTATTATTTATTAATATTGCTATGTGTAGCAATAGTAAGCAAGGTTGTTGAATAATACTCGCTATTTCACGAAACGACTGAGTGCCAGTATGTTTACAAAGAATGTTCATTCATAGTCTAGATGGTGGGTGGTCGCATAGCAATTGGCCTCACACAAGTATTAATACAGCTACCACGAGTAGTAAATTAAAATTGCCTGTATGGGACGTGAAAGTACTAAAAACATGATACTTATTATGGTCCAATATCCATGTAGTACCAGTTTACGTCAAAAGTGGAACTCTATGGGCTTTACCTACTATTAAAAATCTGTATAAGCTATACTCGGTTTAATTTCACAGATATTCCGTGTATTTTGCTGTCAAATATCAAATATAACGAGGTTGTAAGCAAGGCAGTGGCAAAATAATAGATATTATCCAGTTGATGCCGAATGGTGGTAAAATGACGAATTTTTCCAGGATAAAAGTAGCCTACAGCTTCCTTGAAAACTTCGACACAAAAATAACATTTTAATTCCAACTATGTAGAAGCTAAACACACGCAAACTCTCAATTTTCCATATTCCGGGTTCTAAGGAGATTATTATCATTGAAAAACTGTTGAACTCTTAGTCAATACTTGTTTCTGGTAGTATCACATAGAAGCATTTTGTTTCAATCTAAATCTCATTTATAATTTTCTACATGACGTAGATGTCATTCATGTCACAGAAAATATCCTAGATCCCGTGGACGTCCCACAAACGTTATACTTATCAACATTATTATCTATCGTACACTAACGTTATAAATTATCCCGCGAACCCCCTAAGCTATGTAACCTTTATAACTTATACAATGTACCGCATAATAGCTGGAGGCTACTAAATGCTACTATATAGACATGAAACAAACTCCATTTTGCGTCTTCACAGATCTAAGTACCACGACTTTGAGTTCTAAACAACGAAGGTAGGATTGAAAATGTTTTTTCGTTCGAGGAGCACATTTGTAAAGGCGCGTTTGCATAGGATCCGAAGTGCAACGTCGCTGCAAACATTAGGCTTTGTGCTCACGAATAGAGCAAATATTTATACGTTTCTAAGAAAAATGCGTTCGGAAAAGTTGCCGCTGTATACTGTTTTCGTTATTCGAATTAGACGCGGGTGCATGCGGGCTTTGTTTGTGTTTTACAGTATAACCCGTTCAGATCGCTGTGGCGTTACTATCAACGTCAGTTTAGACCATTCTATGTATTTAAACAAAGTTTTGTTGTTATCAGTTTTAATGTTATTCGGTATGCGGCGTTGTTTAAATACGTCTGCGTTTTGATGTGAAGCCGATAGAGAATTGATCGTATATTAATTAACAGAGGTATAAAGTCGGTGATTATTTGGACAGACGCGGTCGGAAGTAAGGTATTTCAATTAGAATACTTTTTAGCGGCTCTCTTTTAAATTAAGTTTGGTTGTTTTTGTAATTTTTGTAACTTGTTTCGGTGGTTATATGATCTTTTATTTGATGCGTCATGTTATGAATAACTACGTAACTATTTATAGAGGCTAGTATAAGATTTTACGGGTATTTAGACAATATCTTTTCACCCTACTTATCCTTGCTATAAATGTAAAATTTTGTAATAATATAAAAAAAAATACGGCGACCCACAACTTTGTCCGCGTAAATTTCATACTATTCAAAATGCCTAGGTGTTTTGTAATACGGCGTGTTCTACAATACGCCTGCGAGTCCTGCGACACATACATGGGAACAGAAATCGGGAGGCGATTATTTTTATAATATTATATGTAGTAATAAGGATCTTCTTCTTATAGCTTTTTCCAATGAGTTTGATCTTCAAAATTAAATTTCAATATTTCAAAAATACATAATGTATTCAAAAATACATTTTGAACAGAAATATTATTTTTTACTCTACCCTCGGTATTCGTCTGAGTTATTGTTAAATGACTCACAGTAATATAGATATTATAAATACTGATTAATATTTAATAATGTGCCTCTTTCAACAAAACTTTATCAATGTTATATTCAAGATAGTTTGATACTAAACGAAGTTACACTGCAATATGTCCATTAGGGGCATAAAGTGCACAGTTTATAACATCATTATGGTAGTCTCTAATATAATAGTGAACGCCTACTGCAGTGCGTATGCGCACCTTTTGCATGAACATGCTAAATGGTTGGATTGTTTTCTGAACTAGGGTGCATATAAGATAATATATACGAAGAGCTAAACAATTTTTAAAAATTGTACCTGTCTCTCTTTTCAACAATTTTACGTTGGGGGTCGCCCGCGGGATTATAATTATAAATCAATATGTATCTGCTAAATCCGTTCGATAGTTTGTGTGTGAAAGTGTAGTAAATATTCGAACATGTTTATACTCACAATATAGGTACGCTCATAATACCTCTTATTAATAGAATTCCACAATGACTGTAGGCTATACTACAAACACTGTACCTACTGTGTATAATTAGGCTTATAACACAAAATCGAAATAAATTTTAGATCTAATGAACCAACGTACTACCATAGACAGTATTATTAACTCAGTCGTATTATCATAATTATTACGCACCATTACAAACTGTCACTGCTTATGCTGCGGTAACAAGTGAATGAAACGATAAATGAACTGAAATTTTGTATTGGTTGTTGTCGTGATGTTTATTTGAATTTAGAGACCTTTATAACAAAAATCCAAAACCATAGTTACCATACAGACAAAGAAAGGGCACAATATCACGGTCGTAAACCTGACCGCTTCGCTCGGACGAGAAATAAAATCGCTTCCCATTCACGGGTAGCGTCTAAAATATTTTATCTTCACATACTGTAGTAAAGTTCGGTAAAGCAACTCCCACACTTTGGGAAAACTTGCAAGAATATGGGCCGTAACTACGGTCCTCATCTTAGTTGTTTTGTATTGCCTATTTTATTTAGTCGAATTACAAGGGCCTTACCACAACCTCTTATAGCAGTTTTTAGACCAGTGTTGTCATTTAATACCGACGACATTGGTATAAGGTCAAAAAAGGTATCCAAAGTTGGCCAGCTGTAAATACCTATAATTATTGTAAAAATATATTTCACCAATAAAATCAAATTTTATATTTATATCTATGAGTTTGGCCCAAAATAAATAAATGTCGAAATTATAAAATCTTTATTTAATTATAGCTATAATTATTGTAAAAATATATTTCGCCAATAAAATTATCTCTATGAGTCTGGTCAAAATAAATAAATATATAAATTATGTCGGCTACTAAACGTTGCCTGATAAATAATAATTGCATAGAAAAATTTGTTCAGCCGGAATCGGCAATAATATATCTAAATAAAGAAAAAGCGGCGGATTAGAAAAAAATCAAGTAAATAGCAAAAACAATATTATTTTTATATTTATTTATAATCAAATAGAATCGACGGCACTCATGGTCAGTAAAAAAGAAACTCAAGTTTCTTGAACCTGCCTAGTTCATGTTATATGTAGATTTTATTACATACCAAATTAAATAAAAACTTACAACATACCCATATAGACATTGGCCAAAAAATATACAAGATTTTATCTGACAATTTTGGCCATTGTATCTTATTATACTATGACCTTACTGATACTTTATTGGTTGTTAATCTTACATTAATAATACATACCAGTTTTTTATTTGTATTACTTGCAAGTAGAATTCTTCATTCTTATTCTTTATTGTACCTACACGAACATTTCATACAGAAAATCGTAGTTTTCGTTAATGCACATATTGCCTACTACGTAAAAGGGATTGCTACCAGTTAACCACTTGGGATATTATTGTAAAAAGTGTTATTGTTTGCTAGTAAAATAAACATAATAAAAATAAATATAATACAATATAATAACTTATAAAATTATTAATAAAGAAAATGGAAAAAATTCTTGACCCGAGTGGGAATCGAACCCACGACCACTGCAAACCGTGCCAGCCGCTCTAACCACTAAACCGGGACTCGGATGACGATTCGTTATTTTTCATCCCGATAGCTATACACTAGCCAAATCTCGGCAAACAAAGCTGAATCCCTCAGCACAATGTTTAAAGATGAAACGATCAACCATATCCTAACGGATTATATTAATGGATAAGTGTTTTTATAAATTTATCTTAGTCAAGATATTATATATTATAAAATTATTAATAAAGAAAATGGAAAAAATTCTTCACCCGAGTGGGAATCGAACCCACGACCACTGCAAACCGTGCCAGCCGCCCTAACTATATTTTATTAACTAGACTTATGTTTTCTGATTCTTTAAATTTATCTAGCGGTGGAATAAATGATTTATTCCCCTATATTAACATAGATACCTACATATTATATAGAAATATTAAAGATTGTATTGTTTTGTCCCACCGCAGACAAAGTCGCGACAAACCACAATGCGCTAGCAATAAAAACACAAGTATCAAATTTCATTAGGTGTTAAGAATATTGTGTTTATAATGGCTGCCGATAAATTAGTTTTATTTTGATTTGAATTTATTTCCGTTTATAGCTCATTTATAACCCGCCAAATTCAATTGAGACTACGCATGGACCATGTGAATTAAAATCAAGTGTCAACATAATTTGGATAGTTAACTATTTACTGAGTTGAGAATAAGAAATTCGGAGTTGCTACAATAAAATTAATAAGATCTATAATGTTAAATCCACTGTTTAGGCATGTGATAATTATATACTTAGATCCGATTTTTAACGATCAGATAGCTTATCTGAAGGATTAAAATTTTATGCTATCTCTCTCTATAACTAGATCAAGATAGAGACAGCAACATTAACATTATCCTTCAAATACGAGTAGTCCCTGACCATTGGAAAAATCCGTGCTAAATAAAATTACTTCTCCGTCAAACCCGCCATCATCAAACATTGACTCCAGTCAACTCAACCATTGAAAAATAATGTCAAAGATAGCAAGATCTACAAGGGAAAAATAATAATAATCCCTCAAGGGAAAAAAACACCACTACGAATATGAGCGTAAGCTTCATCTTGTCGCGTTTTATGCAGTAGTAATTATTTAATATGATTAAAAATTTAAGGATATTGTACTCAATTTAAATGTATTATATTTATAAAGCCCCTATTCGTCTAACTCACCGTACCTACCAATCTTATCTTTAGCGATGTATTTTTATTGCGATATAAAACACGTATCAAATAAATTCATACTCATAAATAATATGAAAGTATGTCTGTCTGACTGTTACCGTTTTATAGCAAAATGTCTACAACGAGAGATATGTCTAAGGAAGGAAATTGGTTATATTTTATCCCGTTATTCTTTTCCTGAGCTGATGCAGAGCTTCACTATAACACATCAGCATTTCGTGCGAACTCGGGCATTCTCTCAGGTTCTTCTTCTTCTTCAGGGCATGCCACAAGGCTACTGCCATAGGGGGGTTTTGCCCATAGTCACCACGCTGGGCAGGCGGTTGGTGACCGCAGTTTGATTTTCGGACTATGTTGTCAGTACGGAAGGCGTTGCTGCCCACCTCCCAGAAACCCCTAATCGCCTCGTACGATACCCACGGGCAGGCAGGGGTGGTACAAACTCTACTCTGCCGGCACCACGCGGCATGATATAGCAAATTATTTTAGACTAGTGGATGCCCGCGACTCCGTCCGCGTGGACTACAGAAAATACAAAATGTCGAAATTATCCGGTATAAAAACATTTTCCCGGGATAAAAAGTAGCCTATATGTTAAGTGGGACCTGTCACAATATATTCGTGAAAACTGCATCGAAATCGGTTCAGCCGTTTCTGAGATTAGCGTGCATAAACGCACAGACAAAAATTTAAAAAATCATTGTTTTGGGTACTATTGCGTTGATAAAGGTCTCTTGTAATATTTTTTCTCATATATCTTCCATGTACAGACTGCGACCCGTTACATTTTTATTATATGTATAGATTATTTACGTCTGTACCTGATATCCTAAACGCGGCTGTGACATCTCCTTTATTTTTTACAGTTCTGGCTACTCCTTCAATCAAAACCATTTTCGCCTTTATGGTTATTTTCTGTGTCTCATACGATCGAAATCGCGGGCGGTCGCTAGTATCTACATGTATAATTAACATAACATTACAGGATTTTAATATGCTGAATATTATGCCATCATATATTCATAGGCAATAAACTCAACGTATATCATAGCTTTATTACAAAGAATACGATTACGTCAGTTCGTTGAAGTCTTTTCTATGGAATATATTTTGTTTGCATGAAAATAATGCCTTATTTCAATTTTATGATTACATCCATAGATTAACTCAAGTCTATTATCCTAGACGGGGTGAGCAAACTCAAAAGTGCTGTTATAAATCTGTTATACGATATCTACCTATATACTTGTGTTATAAAAGCGCTATAGGAGTGCACGGTTTTATAGTGCATTGAATTATTTAGGTCTATGAAACTCAGCTGCATCTTCTTCCGTGCGTGTTCGAAGAGTCAGGCTTTATGGAGTCGAATAAGGAACTCAGGGGCATTCTCTTAGGTTATGAGCTAGCAACTTGTCACTAATCAATCTGTTCCTGCTATGCCGAACGTGGTCGTCGTATCATTTCCTTTATGATCATTCTGTTCAGAAAATTCCCATGAGTTCCTTAGTTGACTCTAACGATATGCACTGAAAGAGATGCAGCTGTCATATTCTAGTGAAGCTCCGCATCAGTACAGGCTTGATGTGAATAGATACATACATATAATATAATCACGCCTTTATCCCTTACGGGGTAGGCAGAGCACCAAGGGCCGATTGAACCATACGGTGCCACTTCTGAACAATTATTATACAGAATGATTTTTGTGTCGTCAACGTTCCCGAAAACTACGGAATCTCCTCATCATCACGATCATTTTTCGCCATGGAAGCATACCTGGGAAGTGTCTTGTTCCCAAGATATTAGGGTCCAAAGTTGAGTAAATAGACTGCGTTTTTCTGCATAAATGCACATAAACGCGCGTAGCAAGATTTTTTCAAGAGATATAATTAATATCTGTCTATGAAAAAAGTAGCATAAACACTGGATACTATATATTTTGCCCGACCAAGAAATAAAAAAAAATTACATCTTTTCCCAGCATTTTTTTTTGGCATAAACTTACTTTATTTGATCTATAGAGTACGTACATTACGTACCCTTCGTTAAGGGTGGCAACAAAAAAACACCCTGTATAAATGTGATTAGATTACGAGAAAAATTCTACATCCAGACAAAATCCAGTATAGAAACGAACAATGAAGTATTTATTTACACACTGCATTGGAATAATGCGTAAATCGCGACAAGGCCATGCTAAAAATATAACGGCTTTTGTAAATTCTACCGACATTCTATTTTAAGTCATCCGCATAAACGTGTAAGTTACAGATTTAGCTGACAAAATAAACTACATGTGACTGTTTTGATGGGATCGAGCATCTGCTAGCCGTATTGCTTTGAAGTTGCAAACAAATTGCCGAGACGCTTCTAGGTGACACACAAATGTATGAGAATGTGCGAGATGCAGTTTTGATACAGAGTGTAAATGACAACCAGGAAAATATTGAAGTCTTGCATTATGACCATGATTCTCAAGCGTCACCAAAAAATATTCTTGTAAAATTCACGAATTGTACAATCATAATAACTCATAAAGTAAAGTTTATACTAAGACAATACATAAACAATAACACACAATAAAAGTGCTGTGAGTTTTGATCCATATAAAGCGTTATACATTGCGGAATGATCAAATTAGATATGCATTCTCTTAAAGGCCGTTCACACATAGTCTCCGTGTATACGGTACCCGATTTAACGGATACGACAAGAAATTATGCTTTGTTCACACATAGGCATCGTAACGTTCAACGTATCCGTCATTTACTGGATGCGATGTTCACAAGCAAATTCGCAGTATACCACCGGTATTCTACCAGGATGGCTCCCTCACCCCCGGATAGTTTTTCGCCGGTAAAATTGTACGGAAACATGACGGATACGTATTCCGTTCAGCCAGTATTCGATGACAAAACGGATGTCATAATTTTATCGGACCGTTTTTTAATGTATACTGAATAATGTACCTATATGTGAAGTCGTCATTTAACTCCATGCGCCATCGATGAAAAAAAACGTATCCGATAAAACGGACCAGTAAAACGGATACCATGTATGAACGGGCTGTTAGAATATCCTAATGTCCTGTGTTTGGCATTTATGTAGTACCTACTTTTTAAGCTGTCCCTACACCATATACTATGTGATGTAGCCTCGTCTTCAATGCAGAACCAGAATCCATTAGCACCTAATAATAACGTGTCTCAACAAAAATATCTTTAAGACATTAATACAAGTTGCGGTAGCTCGTCCGTGCGTCTGTCACCGAATGGCGTCGACCACATTTGTATAATATGTCTTCAAAGCACCGCGTGCTTTGGCCATAAATGAAAGATTAAAAGGAGATTCGACATAATATTATGTAAACATTATTGATATAAAATCCGGGAGAATGTTAACCAACGATAAATTATCATTTCAAGTCAGCGACATTACTTTAACCGAAAAATGAATACTGCAATAAATTTTAAAATTTAGCAGTTACGTTGCTTGAGGAGTGTAGGAGAGTACCTAATAAGAAAAGATTTCCCGAAATTTCCATGGGAAAGGAACAAATAGTTGGGACATACTTATATATTCTGTTGTCCAAGCGGGCGAAGTCGCGGGCAACAGGTAGTTTACTATAAAGAAACGTTTACCTGCACCTCTGCTTTATTTTTACTTCATGACGGTAACTAATTGAGATTTAGATCGAGTCGACAGGCCCATAAGTGATTTATTTTGGTAGCCTATAGTACAACGTTGTAGCATACCGACCGGCGGCGGCGTTCAGTATACCCTGTGTGTTCTCCTAGTGTAATATTCTGTATTAGTTGCGCTTGCGCAAAAAATATAGCTTTATAATGGATTAATTCGCAAGGAGAACCTGCCCACAGAGATTAAATAAATAGGATATTGGAAGGTAACATTCTACGAAGTCTTGTAGCAGAATTTATCCATTGGCAGAATCCATGGTTTATAAAGCATCTTATGATAATGAATGAATGAAATGTTTAATTTGTCTGCTTTCCGGTAATACAATGATATACAATGTAAGATGTGTTAAACAATAGTATGCTAGCATTTAATTAAAAAAACGTTATACGATGGAACAAAAGGGGTATGTTGATATAAAATGCTTATACCTTATAGGTATGTACTAGGAAACCAGCTAGGAATACATCAGCTCCGGTATAAATCTTGCACATTCAAGTCGACATACGCAATATTTACATAGATCAAGGAAGATGATACTAAACCAGTGCCTACTGAATATGTCAGTTCGAGTTTCAGTGAGCCACATTTACATCTCCGATATCACAGTATATAAACTAGAGTAGATATTTTACTATGAAGACTATTTTAACCATTATTATTATTTACTAGTACCTAACTGGTCACTGATTTTACTTTAAATTTACATTGACCTGCAGTTCGAATACCGGAAGGTCCAAACATTATGGACCTGTCGGGTCTATTACATGATGAATATCGATGTTTGTTTCCGAGTCATGGGTATACATCTAAGGGATATCAGTGTGGGCCTAGATAGGTTAATATTGTATTGTGAAGTATGTGAATACTTATTTATTTATCTATCCCC
Source organism: Carposina sasakii (assembly GCA_014607495.2). Lineage (NCBI taxonomy): Eukaryota > Metazoa > Arthropoda > Insecta > Lepidoptera > Carposinidae > Carposina > Carposina sasakii. The sequence continues at coordinate 11,219,731 of CP053161.1, forward strand.
GCTATGCCTAAACGTGGCTAAAGGATATAATTTATGATCCAGTTTTGGCTACCTTGTATCGTACTACTAATTCATTTGGGGATTACAGCTGTTTGTATGTAGGTATGTAGTTTTACGTAAATACATGTTCCGTAAATATTTTCAGGAAACATGTATTGCAAAAGAATTGGTGAACTTTATGACATATCCTGAGAGCCGGGATAATAGGAACTGCTTTATGCCATCAATCTTATTTATCGCCCTTATAAACCTGTACAGTAACCACAAGTGGTATTGTTGATTATCTAACGTTTTTATGGTCCAACCTATAAATACGCTACTATAACTCCTTTTCATCTCAGTAGGGTTTGAAATAAGACCTGATTTATTGGTAAGGTCCGGACGATCGCGTGCGTTAAAATAGAGTAAGGGCCTCTTTTACCACCTCTGAATAACACTAACCAGGTATTAACTTTAAGACGACTAGCTCTGTCTATACCGGAAATTTCTTACTTTCCAAACTAGTACCTAATCTTCATTTATGGCTAAGCTAAAAAAAAATACCTTACTGTCGGAAATTGTGCTTACTTTCCAAACTAGTACTCTAATGCTTACTATTTATGGCTAAGCTCGAAAAAAAAATTACCTATGTATTTCCCATATCCTCTCTTCTCGTCTGCGACCAAATGAATACTGGTTACGCCTTGTGCAGTATATACAAGGATTTTACTGGTTTAAGTGAAGACGTCATAGGCTGGTTCGAAAGGTGCAAACTATTACAATTCCGTGGATGTTTCTCTATATACCATTGATAGTCTTTATGCAAATAATAAGTTACTAGTGCGAGTATAATCTAATTAAACTAATTTCTTCATTAGCCTTTCACTGCCCTATCGTGTATAATGCGTTGTTTTTTTAATAATAATAATAATCTAAATGCATTACAGGCGTAACCACAGAAAATTTTCGCGTAGCTTCAACAATATAATTAGAATATAGGATCATAAAATTATGATTGAGTTCTTAAAAAAGACTTTCCTAGAAACTAGAATTTCTTATATTGTATTTTTAAGAATGCGTCTCATGCTTTAATTTCGCTTAAATAAGGAGGCAAATAACTTTGACTTATTTCAGAAGGCATGACAGAGTAATTCATATCAGTACAGATGAAATAATAAGAAAATGCATTCAATTTAGCCCTGTCTCGACGACAATCTATGAATCAAGAATAGCATCGAATACGTACTGCGTAATGAGAAGTATCCGTGGGCTGGCGGAGGCACATTCGGCTATAATTCTTGTCCATGAATAAAAAGTTGAGTTGGTCGTCTTGAGTTGACATTCTGAAGTTTGATATTGGTAAGGGGTTCTGTAGATTTTGTTTGTTAAAGTTTTATAGGAACAAAACTTTATCTTCGATTTATGATGGTAAATGTCACTGTGGAGCTTAACTATATTTTCCTTATGGTACAATGACTTACAATATATAGTTTTTGGAGATTAATTCACAAAATAATATTATTATTCCAATATATCTTTAACGTTTTAAGAAACGCACAAAAATATACATACGAAATGAAATTTCACTGTTTATATGAATAGGAATTTGTTAGCTGATACCTAACAAACTTTGTGAATCTCAATGAATAATTTTTAATATAAGCATAAAATCTAGTACTCAGTGCTGCTTATAATTATCTGTATAATGCATATTATGAGACCTTCTTGATCCCATAGACAAACTCTTAAAACAGTTTTGTGGTGCTGTAATCTAAAAATAAGTTTTAGTTTGTAGTTCATGATAATAAATAAATCTAAACACTACCATTATCTACCTGTAACAAATGTAGCAGTAGAAAATTTTAATATTACATCAGAGAACTCTAAAAGATAACTTCGTTAACTTGTTGACAGTCAGGAGCACCATTGGATAATGCACACGAATTTACATCTCATTCGATACTGAAGTACGCCAAGAATAAGGATACAACATCTGATAATATTAAACTGGGGATGGCATTTAGAAGTCTTTGTGTATTCTGTTTTATATATTATCCAAGTAAATACACCCAGTGGTTTCAAAAATCCCGATGGTATAACCTACTTAAAAAGATTGGTCTATATTAAGCTATGCAGTTTACACTGAAAGTCGCACTGCAACATTATCATATCTTCTCTTATAGTGTCCCTTGTTATGATACTACATATATGATAATTTCGTAAATAGCTTACTCGTGAAAATAATGCATTTTCGATAAATAACCTTAACTACATATTTACACGCTGCTATATAAATATAATAAGTCTATAATTTAATTAGATTATCGATTGGCATCTTGGTAGAGACCCTCATGGCATTCACCTTTTGCATAGACATTTAGGTAGGTAATTAGGTAAACTAAAATGTCCATAGGTATTTGATGGACAATATCCCTATTGAAAGCTATACAAACCTGCTAAAACTTCACAGCTTCGCACCACATTATTTCCACTCTCCACTCGAACTCCAATTTAAAACCCTGACGGCTAAGTAATGGCTGCGTAAGTAAAAAAATTGACATAATGCTGGCCACGTTTAGTTCATTAATTATATAGTCATTTATGCATATAGGCACGGCATATAGGGCTGTAATGATTTTTAAACAAAAAACTTAATTAAAAATTGTATCTCTCGTGTTTAAAGGAAATGAACTCATTCTCAAAACTTGACTGACGGGCGACTGACGAGACCGTCACTTAAGAACTGTTACCAGTTTATCTTGACCTCAGATCTACCATTACTATAGAGTATTCAAACTATCGTTGTAAGGTCATGGTAAGTTGGACATGTTGTGTGTTTTCGAAATTTCGTAGTTGACGGAGCATGCTGTTAAAGTTTATTACCTAATTATTAATTATTATCTCATGTAACGCTAATTTCGGTTCGTTACTAATTATTATTTATATACAGTGTGTGATTGACGTGGTGCAACGGAATTTTGAGCGCTTACTAATATACTCAGACCACAGCACAGACTAACAAAAGTTCCGATAGAACGTGCTCCTATAGACAAGCATGCTCTTGTACGATTTCTTCTTTGAGTGTACAATAATATCCTATGCCTTTATGAAATCATCATTATGAAAATTAAATTGAAAATAATTTAAACGCTCGATTAAATGGATTTTGTGATAGTTCCAGATTTAAGACTGTTGCTGCAAAACGTGTGGCTTTCGTAAAATGAGTATTATGAAGTATTCAGTTAAGAATATTAATGGTTAGTTCAATAAGGATACCTACTCACAAGTGCATTCTCAGAAGCCAGAGACTTTTGCATTAATTATAATTAAATATAAACGTGTTATTACAGAAAAACAAAGATAATAAATTACATACATAAATTACCGATAAACTTAATAATAGACTTCGTAGGGTCGTCAGTGTGCATGGTTTTTCTGCTGTTTGATACTGCTTTTCCTTCAAACAAGCGAGGCTATGATATGAAAAGACAGGTTAAAAATTGAAGAGATACATAATTTTTCCTCATAGGTACTTTCTTTATTCTTTATTGCACATACACAAAAAGAAATATGGCATACAACATTAAAGAAGAGATGCATGTACAATGGCAAGCTTATCTCTACCAGAGATCTCTTCCAGCAAGCCAAGCAAGTAAAGAGAAATTGTTAACAACAGGGTAACATGTGCAATTAAACAAATTCTAAGAAACTACAAAACTACATTAAGAAAAAAAGGAGAAAAAACAAATGACAGCATATTCATACAATACTTATCTTTTTTATGGACATTTTGGAGCAAGAGCTAACATATTTATTTTGCACATTACACCAATTTTTGCAAAGGAAAAGACGTTTTTGCTTTTAAATGTGACATTAAAGCTAAGTACTATTCATTTTATTTTAAGTGTGCTGCATTTTGTCATATATTATTATGAACAGAATTGTATATTATACTCTAAAACTATAGGCAATATAATAGGTAACTAAGCGATAGCTATTGACTAAAATCTAGATTAATTAGAGTTAAAGCTATTTCTCATTTCCACGCCTCGCTTAGTCTCTTCTGTAGTGAACGAGGTTTACAACCAGTTTTGGTACATATGTCTTCAATTACTATGCGCAAGCAATTGATTGTGTTGCGATCCATCATCTTAATGTTTCTGGTATATTAATATCAATATCTTGTAATATACGGGTAAGTATTTGGTAAACACTGGATTAATAGACGTCGATAAGTGAGGGTCTACTTTAATACTTTCATACATGTTTTTTATGGACTGCTAGCTAGTTGCCAGTGAGTTTGTTTGCATATAATTTAACCATAAAATTCGCGCACCATTTTTTAACTTTTATTACACTATAAAGTAGTTATAAAGCGATATATTAATATATAAAACAGATTTTTCAAAGATCGTTCAGAAATCACAGTATTCACTGAACTACAAACAAGCAGGGCAGAAGCGACATCTCGCTGTCATGAAAAAAAACCACGGTAAATTATCTGATTCCATCACATTTTCCAATCTCTACCCATAAAACATGTAATATTCCTTTACAACCAATGTAAGTAGAGTTGGCGGATACACGCAAAAATGTAAAAAAGGTAAATAGTACCTATATAAAGACGCCGGTATCTGCTAAACCAACACGGGGCCGCCTCGAATTGTGCGGCGAGGTCGTGACTGCGCAGACGCCGCGGGGCTTAGGTAGCGGACTTGGGGTAAGCGGAGCGGTAAGCTAAGCGGATGACATGCGTTCAGCGGAAAACATAGCGTAGCAAATAAAAAAGCGGGTGAATGGCAGGGAAGTTGGAAAATGGTCTTGGTAAAGGGTAGCGTAGCGGAGCGGGTAGTAATTTTATGGTTGAGGATGACGAGTCGATTGATGTCACTATTCACAACATCAGGCAATTGTACAATCAGTTACTCTTAAAGCTAGACTATTTAAATTTTGGAGTGGGATGCCACAAGCAGCTGAGCGACAGCTGAGTGGCCACATAAGCAGGCATCTGGTAATCAATGGAGCTGATGAATGCTGACAGCCTAGATGTTGGTGGAATTTGAGAAAAAACTGCAATCACATTGAGATCTGTAAAGAAAAAAAAATTGACTAAAATATCAGCGGGGATGTAAGCAACCAGTTAAGTCCAGAGGTATCCAGAATCAATGGATACAAATACAATCTTCATTACTGAGTGATTGAGTGACTAATAGATAACGCACAGCCGTAATTATTGGGCGTGAGAAGCAGAAATTTGGCGTGCTTGTTCTGTGGGTGGTATAGTAGAGCACTAAGAAAATATTTCTCGAACTGAATTCTACAGCTTACGCGGATAAAAGCGCGTAAGCATAGGTACATTTATTTACCTTTTCGACCCATTTAATTTTAAAAAGTTGTGTCTTAAATATGTCAAAAATTCAGTCCATGCATATGTTTATAATAATAGATTTAATAAGGGTTGTTAAGTCCAGCTGGAAAATTGAATAAAATGCATACAAATAAACACACAGCTTGCAGTAAGTGGCGAAAATTAATAACTACAAAATTTATTCACCCCTGCAGGGGCGGTTAAACAATTCATTTTACCAGATCTGCAAAAGTATTCATTTGACGATCGTTAACCTGTCGATCAGTTGTAATGACGCTTGTTTGGAACATCAGGAGCTGGTTTAGGTGTCAGATAGTTTGACAGCTATTGACGCAGCAGCTCCGCCATGTGGTATATGTGGCATGTGGATTGTGGTCACTAACGACATACCTAACCTACTTATGAATGGCTACTGAAAATAAATGAACATTTATGAACTTAAAAACATAATTTACCCAGTCTTAGGTACCTAAACTAAGAACTACTCCACTTGAACCAAGCCCATAATCTGATAATTAATTTAAATAATGTCTCTTTCAATTTATGTCAAAAAAGCAAGACATCATGGCAATGTACACCTTATAATCCTCGGATTAACTGAAGTATATGTGTGCTTAAAAAATTATAATGGAGAAGCACTAAGAGTAGAGGATAGACAAAGAAGAGGTGGACGGACAAGGTGGGGAGTGGGTAATTTACTATGCTTTCAGTGTACTCAGTATAGGAGTCGATGTAGACGAAGTAGTCAGGGTAATAGTATGAAACATTTTTCTAGGATATTCTCAGGCTTCTCGGTAACTAAAGCGCTGCCTACCCGCAGCACAGTTTGAATTATGGGCGGAACCTGTTTACAATGTTAGTTCAGCGTGCAAAATGATTATTGTTTTGTTTCCCCAACAAACACGTTAATCTCGTAAGGTGAAATGGACCATGGCCTCAGCCTTACAAGTCCCGAGCGATTATTTGTTCAGTAATGGTTGAAATCCATTAAACAAGTATCTCGGTGATTGAGCGGCTTAAGGATGCTCGAGTTTTTAGGGTTCTTCGATGATCTAGATATAGTAGAAAAAAAATCCTGGAATAGCTAACACAGTCCGTCACTCGGTCTTGGCGTCATTACATGTGTTTAACCGCACATTCATGCGGCTCGTTATTTTTATATCGGTTAGCCGTGTCAATTCACGACATTTATAAAAATAGTTAACTTTTTTTAAATAAACTTTTTCTATGTCATAAACTTTGTTTGTGAAAACTTTACTGTATACAATAAAGCATAATAATAATAATTTCTGCTTTTGGTGGATTTTGAATGATTGATTACTAATATTAATTTTACTATTAGGTATGTATTTTATTTATCTGAAAATTCCAAACGGGATGACGATCGAATTCTAATGGCTTCTTCACTTTGATTGACTCATTCATGTCCCTTGGTTGTAAAAAAACATTAATATCCACCTTCCAACTTACGCTTGGCAATTTTTTGCAAAGCAAGCCAATTTGTAGAAGCGAAATTGCATGTAAAGGTATGCGCTATGTTTATACTCTTATTTATTTTATTTTTTCTGAAGTCTCGGTGTAACGAGATTGTTCATCTGTCAAAATCACAGACAGACAGACAGATAAATTATTATATAAGGTTAAATTTATCTATAGTTGTAGAGGAAGATTTCGTGTTTCGTTGTTTCTGTTCATTAATTTTTTTTTATGTGAAATTATGAAGTATTTTCTGTCGCATAGTCAAGCCGCTTTAAACTCCCTAAGTCCGGACCTATTTACAATTAGCAGGACCTAGCATACCTTTCCAATATAAATCCTGTATTTAATATTATATATATAAGATAATATATCTATGTGGATAACTTGGTATTTTCTTTCTATTGCGGCCGATAAACCTCCTCATTATGTTTATTCGCATCTAAACCATTAAATCAACAAAGTGGTTTGGTTTAGTTACTAACTTAATTCTACTCAAATTATTGCTTAGCTTTAGCAGTCAGTGTATAATTGAATCCAGATTCAGACCACTTTGTGTTTGTACGGTTTATTTTTAAGTCAAAAAGGTTGGAATGGTCTGGATTTTATAAACCTCTCAAGACTTACAAAAGCAGCCTTATATCGCGGATATATGTTTTTATATAGGTACATACTTATATTTTATTATTTACTAGCGACCCGTCCCGGCTTCGCATGGGTGCAGTGCTGATACTATACATATAAACCTTCCTCGTGAATCATCCTATCTATTTAAAAAAACCACATCAAAATCCGTTTCCTAGTTTGAAAGATCTAAGCATACATAGAGACAGACAGACAGCGGCAAGCGACTTTGTTTTATAATATGTAGTGAAGTGATAATATTTAAAACTAGAGTCTTAATAAGGAATCTATAAAAACATTATATTGAACGTTTTTGTCGTAAATAAGTTATAACAGACAAGTTTGTTACGTTACATTATATGATATATTAAAGCTAACATAATAATAATCTTGAAAGCCTCCTACGCAACTATTTTAGATTGTTACATGTTTTTTGTAGCATTTGATCTTTTTGCTGGCGTCTGTGTTTCCTTTTTTGAAGTATTTCTTACATAGAGAACACATAAGTCATAGAGCGCGCTTTAGTGATCCGTAGGAGAGGCATATATATTAACAGGAATCATTATGGCCGTACCAATGTCAATCAGTAGAAAACAAGAAAAATTTGCTTACGTTGGGCATAAGAGAACGAAGCGATACTGGCGTTCTATAGATACTCTATGATTTCTATTGATCTTAACATAGTGCAATTTTTACATACGTACAACGATCGTATTGTATTAGGCGTTACTATTCTGAAGTTAAACTAATATCCTGGCCCTATACCTACCCTCCGCTGACCCTCAAATAATGAAGACCCATGATTGCAAGCCCAAGCGTCTAGTTTTATTACCAGTATATGAATAAACTGTGGCATAAGAAAGGGTCATACAAAGTCGCAGGGCAAACGTAGCGTGGCGTAAATCTAAGTCGATGTCTTTGATAGGTTGCTTATTTTTAACAGCCGTTTTATAACTTTTATGCCATTTGACCTCGCGGTGATAATATGGGATAATTTATCGTCGACTAGTGGACGTTAAGGGATTTGCTTGCTTAAACGTTTACAATATAGAAAATAGGAAAGCTCTTGATCGCTATTGATTAGACATTTACGTAGTTAGTACGAAACCGCGTCTAAAGGCACACTCAAACCATTTAAGATGACAGTACGTATGTTTGCAATATCTGTAATTTTTACATTTAATTTTGAATGTCGTCTATCTAACACGATATCTTTTTCTGTTTACATCAGAAGAAGAAAGACCACAATATATGCCCTAATCCGTGATTGAAATTAAATCTAGATTAACGCATTTGTTGCAAGTGGCCCTTGGGATTTTTGTTATAAAAATGGTAATCGTTTAGCTTTGTAAAGGAAAGTGCAAAAAGTGAGATATCAAGGGGTATGTGTACCTTATCCCCTAAGTAATTAATTTTTGACCATTTAGCTTATTAAATCTTAAAGCCAAAGAGGTAAGCCTACCATCGCTACAAAAGAATCAGGGAGAAAGCTTGCAAAATATTGGAACTAATATGAATACGAGTAGAGAAACATCGATTTACCTAGTTTTTATCGACAAATTATGACGTTTATATCTCTACGGATGGAGAGACATTCTTTATTAATATCTTCATAATTTATTTCATATTATCTTATATCCTAAAACGAGTAAGAAAATGTGTGAAACATGGTTTGATTAGTCGTAAAGTCAACATAATTTACAATGTACTATAACATAAATTGATATTAAGAGGCATTTTCATGGTGTGATACTAAATTTTATAAATTTATTAATTTTCATGCAACAAGCTAGGTATATCAGAAAATTATCAGCAATAGTGAAGTGATTTAAGGCGAACGTCCCATGGAATTTATTTGATGAGTCAGCCTGTACCAAATTCTATAAGGTTGATGAATAAATTAATATTTGCTTGCCATATTTTTTACGAAACATGTCTCTAATGTAATACTAACTTTATTGTACCGTGTAATGTATCCTACTAATATTACGAGTATAACGCGAAAGTTTATAAGTATGGATGTATGGATGTTTGTTACTCTTTCACGTAAAAATGGCTGGAGCGATTTTAATAAAATTTTGTATGGAGTTATCTGACACCCTGGATTAATACATAGGCTACTTTATATCCCGGTAAAATATTTTTATCCCGTATAATTTCGACATTTTTTTTTTTTTCTGCAGTCCACCGGCGGTGTCCACTATTGAGCAAATAAATAATAATTTCATTTCAAATCTATGTTGATTAAACGACTTACATCATTACATGACGTCTTTTTCTGCTTAGGTAAGTAAGACGGCATGTGTACTTAGTATATTCACGGATTAAATTAAATCTTCGATTACGCATGTGAAGCAATTAGGCCTATACTAGTAGTAAATTTCGATTTTAAATAGTCTTAGGTAATTGACATAGAAAACAAAGGCCTCAATAACTTTTTATATACTTTTAACACCTTTAAAACCAAGGTACTTACACCTATGTGTTTTATGATCTTGGTTATTTTTTGTAATATCATTTCTGAAGGTATGAGAAATATTTGTTAACCAGTTTTCTCTAAGCGTGAGCTTACTATCGGCTTATGGTTAATCAATAAGTGGAACATAATTAATTATTTAAAATAGATGGTGTCACATAATCAATCACCTTTTTATCAGTCTACATGTTTTAACTGCTACTGCTACTAGCGAATATTTTGTGATGTGTCACTTTTTACGCTATCAACGGACTGGATCAATTTGGCTGAATGTATACCGACTACTAAAATTGCATTATTTTTTTTTAAATTTGTCTGTAATATTTCCCACTTCTAGGTAAAGGCTTTCGCACCCTTAGACTACATCTTACGGTTGTACCACCATATGAGGGAGGGCTGGGCCATGAGCATGTACCTAATGCGGGTCGGTGGATTTTTCACCAGGCACTCGATCTTGCTTCCCATTCGAGATTTATGATCCCTAAGGTTTTCTATCGCGAGTACTAATTTAACGGATATATACATACATATTACACCGTGTTCCCAATATGGGGTAGCCAGAACTGCAGGATCTTAAAGAAGACACCATAGCCATGTTTAGCATAGCATAGCATAGCATAACTAAGCAACCGTATATAAATACATAATCTTAGAAACATCTATGACTCGGACTTAACACCGATATTCATAACATTGTTTAGGATTCCAACCTCGGACCGATGGCGTGGCAGGTAGGATCATTGCCAACTATAGATGTAGTTCATCATAGGTATCAGTGTTAAAGCAGATCTATAACACACTAGTGGACGCCCGCGACTACGTCCGCGTGGACTGCAGAAAAAACAAAATGTCGAAATTATCCGGCATAAAAATATTATCCCGGGATAAAAAGTAGCCTATGTGTTAATCCAGGATGTCAGCTAACTCCATACCAAATTTTATTAAAATCACTCTATCCTTTTATACGTGAAAGAGTAACAAACTTCCATCCATCCATACTCACAAACTTTCGCGTTTATAATATCAGTAAGATGATGACATTTATTTGAATTATAAAAGATCTACTAAAATATTTATTTGGCACAGCACACTAAAATATTGGTGAAGTCTAGTGGGCAGTCTGCGGTCATCCTTCGTCGCATGCCTACGACCGCATAGTCTGTGGTCATTTGCATATGCCGAACATAAATTCTCGTTTGTAAGAACACTGTGGCACTTTTATTGTACAGCGCTTTGTGGCAAAAAGTTGTACGACTTGAGTAGGATCAGCGATTGAGTTCCGTACCCAATTGAAGTAAGAATAGAAGCATATACAATATGGAAGCTACGGTAAAAGATGATCCTATTTTAAAAGTGCATAATGTCTTTAGCGTGTATTCCTAATTTTGGTTTGCACATTGATGGACGCCCGCGACTTCGTCCGCGTGGACTACAGAACAAACGAAATGTCGAAATTATCCGGGATAAAAACATTTTCCCGGAATAAAAAGTAGCCTATATGTTAAGTGGGACCTGTCAGAAAATATTTTGAAAACTGCATCGAAATCTGTTCAGCCGTTTCTGAGATTAGCGTGCACAAACGCACAGATAAACAGACAAAAAATCCAAAAATCTGTATTTTGGGTACTAATATTGCGTTGATAAAGGTCTCCTATAATATTTCTTCCATTCCATTTCTTCCATTAGAGGTCAGACAGCGATCCGTTCCATTTTTATTATATGTATTAGAAATGGATAATAGATATAGAAGAAGATAGATTTGAAGCGATTTGTGTATATTTGTAAATTTTGTACATTTCTCAAAACCAATAACTCTCTGTTACCGCGATGTTTACTTCTCCATTCTTTCCACGCATCCCTGATTATTGACAGGCGTTTTTTATATCAGCCGACCACGACCTGTGTTCGCTTCTATACAAATATTAATTCTTCGCCTGTTGAATCAGTGAGCTAATCATTTTTTACCGGTCAAAAGAAAATATCATGTAGGAGGCTTCTAAAAGGTTTTTTGTTTTTGTCGACTATTTTTGCTTTACTATGTTTGGTGCAATTAGTAGTTGTTTCTGTTTGTAAAGTTGCTGTTTATGACTGAGCTACTATCTTAGCATGATTTAAACTAGATTAAATTAATCTAGGTTATATTATCGTCTTAGCTGATAAGTCTTAGTGTTAATGTGATCTTAATTAAAATACCACCAATGGAGTAATTATACCTTTCGTTGTTTTTAATGTTAATTGTTAATTCTGTTTGGTAACTTGGGTACTAGAAGAAGCGAATGAAAAAAAATTGCCAGAGCCTTCAAATTTTGTATAGGATTGAAATATTTCATTCTTTTTATTTATATTAATTTTGAGTGTCAGTTACTTTTCTAATTGCAGTCTAAGGTCTTAAATGAGTTTACCGCACAACAATTATTATTTTTACGTAAAAAATAATTTACACACAAATGAATGTCTACAATGAACCTTTATTAGCATAACTCCAGATATATGTTCCTTGGAACCCATAAAACATTTAATTTGAAAACAGGATGAGCCAGATATAGGTCAGTGTACACAATTCGCAACTGTAGAGAAGTTACAATACATTTACAATACATATTTTACGGTCGGTCATTAAAACAGGTTTAAAATTTGATTTATGGCGGACCGGAGTGATTGCTGCATCAATATCGTGATACGACTGCTGCTGTGTGGGTGAAGCTAAGCAGATGATTTGCTCGCTTTCATCCTGATATAATATATACAGAATGATTTTTGGTCGTCAACGTTCCCGAAAACTACGGAATCTCCTCATCATCACGATCATTTTTCTCCATGGAAGCATACCTGGGAAGTGTCTGGTTCCCAAGATATTAGGTTCCAAAGTTGAGTAAATAGACGGCGTTTTTCTGCATTAATGCACATAGTCGCGCGTAGCAAGAATTTTTCATGAAAAATAATCAATATCTGTCTATGAAAAAACTGGCATAAACACTGAACACTATAAATTTCGCCAAATCAAGTATGTAATTTTTTTTTTTAATTACATCGTTTCCCAGATTTTTTTGGCATAAACTTACTTTATTTTATCTATAGAGTACGTACGTAGAGTACCCTTCGTTAAGGGTGGCAACGAAAAAACGCCCAGTATATGTTACATAGATACGGGTGTTTGTATTATGGACTATGACTAATGAAGAGTGATATCTCGTTTTCGTTATTGACATGCTTTCATAGGAAATTAAATACATACTTATTTAAAATTTGTAGTTATCGGCAAATAGAAATATTCAAACTGAAATACATAAATTGTGTTACGGAATTCGTTCTTAAGATTCACCGAAATGACCAATTTATATACCTATATTTTTCTCTATGTTCATGTGGTTGTACTTTGTTATAGAATACATTTATAATTATATTCGTTTTATGTTTATCTACGAGTATGTTTCTAAAGCTACATAGGTCAATTATTTCAAAAATGAATACATTAACAATAACCTAGAACTTAAATGTCACGATAAGCCCGATAACACCTGAAAAAAGTAACGTTTTCTTACTTTGCTCGCTCCAAGCTATAACCGCTTCTCGCTGTACCTACAGCAGCTACCTTAACCCATATTCAATGAACAGTCATTTGTTAATTTTGTTCGCCATAATATTTATTACGGCAGTAATAAACGTAAAGCTGAATGTTCTCGATATATTTCCTAAGTATTAATTAAGCCTGGCATATTTTACAATGGTGGTTTTTTATTTTTAAATAAATATTTTAATTATAATAACTTAAGTTTTATTTATTTCATTCATTTTCTTAAACCTTTATACGATTGACTACCTACCTATTTCTCCACTTGCTATAAAACTTATTTTTCTAGCTAAAAATCTGCATTGCTGTCTTAAGGAGCATAGCTACAGTCCCATCCTTTTGTATAACCGATTTTTTATAAATTTGGACTAAGAATTGCTCAAAAGTCACTTATATCCTATAAGTGAATTAATATTACCACGAAAGCTACATTTTTATAGTTAACACAAAATAAGTCGACGCGACGGTGGCCAGTATTAAACTAAAGAGTAAAAATGTTAAAAGGTTTTTTACCGGTGATGTAAAATGCTTTTTAATTACTATTGAAATTACTGGGACGTAAATTTTATTGGACAACCAAGGAGGATTGTTGATTTTATTGCTGTGTATGAATTTTTATGTGGACAAATAAAAATATTGACTTAATATGAAGTTTGTTTCACCAATGACTATTCTTAATTTAATTAATATTTAAAATGAAAAATATGTACTTATTATAATTTTATTATCATAAAGTTACAACTAGAAATATAAATGCGGTAATTGAAAAGTGTCTAAAATTCTAACAATGAATTTAACTTATTATTTTTCATTATGTCGACTAATTCCATATACAGATGTTGTATTGTCTCTTGCAATAAAGATAAGGGGCTCAATACTACATGAATTTTCAATCGAGGTAATAGAATATAGAATATTCACACTAACCAATCAACAGATATCGAGAACGGAATCTAGATAAATATTTTATGATTGAGGGTATATTAAAATTATAAATATAAATTATAAGTTTTAGTTGTTAGTTAGCTGGTTCGGTAGTTAGAACTAACATGGAAAACTAATCCTAATGATGCCATGATGATCCTGGTGTTGGCGAAACATATGTCGATTAAAAATTTTAATTGGTTTTCGGATTAGCAGCTATGGATTAATGGTTGCGTGCTTGGATCTCTGGCTTCTCATTGCGACAGTAGTGTCTTGTGTTCGTGATCATGAGTCGGCAGATCCGAGGGTGTAGGGCCAGGTGGGCGGCGACCCCTCAATGGAGATTTGAACTTCCGAATAGTGACGCCTGATACAATACAATACAATTAAATATTATTATTTATTTATCTATCCGATTGGTTGTGACTCTGCCTACGGCGCCGTACCTAAGTTTTGAGTTCGAATCCCGATAGAAAACACTCGGTTGTGTTCCCGGAACGGGGAAGCCTGAAGGAGATCCCTCAGTTATGTAGGTACACAGCGTCGACGGATGTTAATGGTCAGTGTATATTATAGGTGTTTTTTATGAATCACTATGATGTTTTGTAGGCGATGGGCTGACCACCTGTCACTACTAACCGAACTTGTACATCTCAACTATACCCTCAAAATTGGTCAGAAGTGGCACCATGTGGTTCTATCGGCCCTTGGTGCTCTGCCTACCCCGTAAGGGATAAAGGCGTGATTATATGTATGTATATATGTATGTATGTATGTACTATGATGTTAAATAAATTTTAGTTACACATTTTTCTGCACTTTCCACAAATTGGAACTATACATAACTACAGTAACTAAAAGTTAAAATGTATAATTTCCAATAAAATAGAAAAATAAAAAATACTTTTTACCGACATAACTTTTTTATATTTAGGTAGGTAGTTAATAAACATACCAATCCTCATACAAATATCTGGCTAAACTTAGGTTTCTAACTTACCATAATACAAAATATATAAAAACACAACCTTCCCTTTAAAACCATAGAAGTTGTAAAATAATAGCAAACAGCACAAAGTCTAATTAAAGCTGACCCATAATAGTTTTTTCAATTTAAT
This sequence comes from Carposina sasakii, assembly GCA_014607495.2. Classification (NCBI taxonomy): domain Eukaryota; kingdom Metazoa; phylum Arthropoda; class Insecta; order Lepidoptera; family Carposinidae; genus Carposina; species Carposina sasakii. The sequence goes on from CP053161.1 coordinate 11,235,267, forward strand.
AAGATGTTTTCAAACATATGAAGTTAAATTCCCTATCCATTTAAAAAGGTTCATACAATTAACAATAAAGATACACAGTGCACTAAAATCCTGGAGAAAATGTTGCAAACTAACATAAAGGAATACTAAAATTAAAGGCAAATACACACTAAACCTGGGACTTATTACCGTCTGGAATGTAAGCAAACGCTTTCGTTTATCTGCGAATCTGAAGCCTAATCTTAACTTTAATTAGGCCAAGTTGAATTTTGACGATTTAATCTGGAGTTAATCAAAAATGTGATATTTCAAAACATTTAGAATTATTTTTTAATGAGTGATAAAAAAATTTGCTAAGTATTTGAAGGGTATAAAAGGATAAACGGTCTTCTGTGGAACAATAGTATGCCTGCCTACACGATTTAGCCTGAATAAATAGCAATATGTAGGTACATCATGTACTTGCAAGTAGGTAGATTGTGGCATACATACATACGTTTCCGCATTTTTGCCGATTCTTAAGTTTTAAGTCCAAGGCCCTAATGTTTCGTAAATAAAATAAATTATTAAAACAGATGGAGAAGTATACCAATACCACCTACACTTAAAAATAACACGCTGCAATTCCCCTCTTAAGGTGGAATACCAATAAATATTTCATGTTTTTCCATCTTCAGACTACAAAGGCAGTAAAATTAATATTGTATTATGAAATAACGCGCTTTTAAATCGACTCTGGCGGTGTATATACGCATTTAATTCGCCACTTACTAATACTATTTTATGCATCGATTTCCGTAATTTTATTCAATGATGTTGAAGTATGCAGTTTAGTTGATATTTACCTACGCTATCATCATGAGCTTTATTCTAAAAATACTACATTTTTTGTATTACCAAGCGTAGACAGCTATGTCTAACACCTTCAGAGTTCATTTTTACCAATTTTTAATGACGTTTTTATTTATATCTTATCGAGTCCGACTCGCACTTGGCCAGTTTTGAAATTTCTGTGTCATACATTAACCTCTTTGCCTTAATAGTATACCTAGTCTTTGAAAATGTGATTGGTCCATACTGCGCATCGTAGCAGTCAACTTTGGCGGTTACAGGACTGCATTTGCTTATAGTATCTTCCCTTTCTGCTTCCTTCATAATTAGATCCAATCCTACCCATCTGCCTATAATAAATACCATTAATTAAATGATCCGCCCCTTGCCTGCTCAGTTTCAATTAATAACTCATGCTAAAAGTTTATATCTTAAGTAATAAGTTCTGTTAACTAAAAACGTATGAAATATGTAAGCATCGTTTAATACATTTCATTGTGCTTCTTCTTCCATTCTGTTTTATTGATAAAAATACGATTTATTTTCTTCCATAAAAAAATCCTTGTATCTATGACCACATGGTCAATAGGGGAAAGTAATACGAAAAATTCAAACAAAGTACTAATCTTAATCCCCATATCATCAGTCGTTGATGCAAACTTTAATCATACTTCCATTGAAAAGTAACTTTTATGAATAACAAAACTTTAGTTTTATGTCAGTTCTGTGCTGATAGCGAGATTAACTACGAGTAGAATACATCATCCGCCCATATCTTCTAGGATTCGTTAAAGGGACTCGGACATTCTCTTGGGTATAGGTTAACAATACTCAGTTTTGCTTTACCTGTACATTAATGTTTTTAAATTAGACTAACATTATCAAACCTTCACTATGGGTATACAACTGACCTTCATTATGTTTGGTGCGCCTAATACAATTTCATTTATATACATACAAACATACAGGGTGATTTTTGGTCCACCGAAAACTACGGGCCCATACCTGGGAAGTGTCTGGTTTCCTCCACTGCGTTTTTCTGCATAAATGCACATAGACGCGCCGGATCTGACTAACATCATAACTGATCGAATGTTTGAACTCGCCTTTATCCCTTTATCGCCTTTATCCCTTACGGGGTAGGCAGAGCACTAAGGGCCGATAGAACCACATGGTGCCACTTCTGACCAATTTTTAGGGTATAGTTGAGATGTACAAGTTCGGTTAGTAGTGACAGGTGGTCAGCTCATCGCCTACAAAACACCAAGACCCTCTTGTCCCTCTACTGGCTTGTACAGTATGCCCGGGAAGAGAAGCAGCTGTAGTATTACACGTTATTTTTTCACTCCCAGAGCAGCATAGCATATTATCAAACCTAATAAAAATAACATACATATGTGCTCACGTATTCCCGTAATGGCGTAAAAAGGTATAAAGGATAGTCCACAGCTGCATTTAGCATAGCGGGGCGGATGATCAGTGTAGATGTGTTCAAGACTGCTATTAAAACATAACACGCTAGGGAGTATAAACTATAATTTTCTAGCGTGCTATATTTTATGCTATGTAAGCGGCCGATGCGGTGGCAATCACGTTAAATCTAGCAGCACGTTAAACGTAGCACGCTAAATATCGCGCGCAATAAATAATACGACGTGAGAACGAATTTCCGTACGTAGCATCCGATAGCATAGCATACGATAGACTAACTGCCCGGCCGGTGGCGGCCGCAGCGCGAGAATAATAAATAGCAACATAACTCTATAGCTCCGCCCACACGCATGCCCCACTCTCGCTGCAGCGTTACAGCGCGACGAGCAAGTGCTACGTTATTTATCTATCCCTAGCTAGTTGCCGCGCATGGTTCGTTATATTTATAGCACTTACATATTTTCGCAGTTGATACTAAAACATGGGATCAGTATAGCTACATACCTAGCACACGCGTGAAACGTCTTTTAGCGAATCGCAGATTGAAATGAAAACAAGATGGACGCTGTTTTAAGTAAAAAAAAGAACAGGTACGTAATAGAAACATAAAATACATAGCTCACTTTCTGGTTATTTTAAATAGCAGCCGCCCACGATGATACCCGTGCGAAGCCGGGCCTGTAGCCTTCTTGGTAAATGGGCTATCTAACACTGAAAGAATTTTTCAAATCAGACAGTAGTTCCTGAGATTGCTTCAGCTATTAGTAAAATTACTGTCCAAATTACACTAAAAATCGGAATAAAACAAACAACTACGCTATTAGGAACACTTAGAGCCCTTCGGTGCTCTGAACTCAATGTCTACAGCGAGCTGACGTACACCAAGGGATTAAAGGTACGATGATATATGTCCATAAATGTATGTATGTAGTTTAGGAAACAATATTATTAAAATATTCAAATAAGACTCGAAACCAATCTCTATTTTAATCAAATGATCCTTAAACTATCAAAAATTAAATAAGATATCTTTTTTAATTTCCAAAAGACAAAATTAGATTGAGAATAGTTTGTCCAAAATCGCCATTTAGAATATTAAATTAAAATTGATAGCGTGGGCGGGTCAGATGAGAAATACCTAAGAAATAGTTATTATTCATACCCGTGAAGAACGAACGTGAATGAACTGTAACTGTGACGTTACGAATTAGAAAACTAACTTTATTGCGTTTGTAGTAAAGCTTACACAGGTGAATAAAGTCATGTTTGATTTTCAAAGTTACGTTTGATTTCCGTAACAGCCCATAAATTAGATAAAACATACGTTTATAGAAGAACTAAAACTACTTTTTCTGCATAAGATGACCATAATTCATATTTTTATAGAGTATTCATGTAAATACACATAATTAGCTACTGATTTTGTTGATATTACGATACTTCAGAGGCGTGCTTTTAAATTACATGTAAATGTTACATGTTTGTTTAACGGTCTGGAATGTTTCTAGGTTATCTACGGTAAAAATAGTATTTCCTAATACTTACATAATTAATTAATAAGCGTGGAATAGAGATGAACCAAATTCTTGGCGACAACGGTTACCAAAAGACCATCTCTGATCGATCATCATCTTCCTGCCCTTATAACCATTATTTATGGAGTTACAATCTTATCTTATGTTACTTAGTTTTGACTGTGTCGCTGGGAGCTTTCTTGCTATTTCTTCTTCCAAGCTATGACACTTCACTGAAATAGTGTAACAGTAATAGTAGAATCATGCGGTGTGTCAGACCTAATGTTAGTTTTGCCATAAAGGAGAACTGTCTAGCAGCTCTGGATTTCGTCTTTAGGCGACCTTAACTCTTATTAGCTCCACGTTGGTGGCTATTAAGCCCCGAATCGCTAACTTATGCCTGACAGACCGTAACAAATCGCACCTTGGGGTGGTGACCGTTGCCAAAGCAAAAGCTTTGCGATTTATTTATTTTTGGGTTGTTTAAATTCACCTCCTTTTTTGTTTGGTAGCGGTTTCATTTTGGGGTGCGAACATATAATTAGACAATCGACAAACAAGTTGTTAATGCTTTCATGTCGAATAAATGATTTTGATTTGATTTGATGTTATAGCCGGCTGCCACCCTGACGCCAACCATCTCTAAAACAAATCGTAAGCTATTACAATCGAAAACCAAGTTATGAGGGTTCAAAAAAACGACCAAGCGCTTCCAGAAGGGCACCCCCTTCGCTTGGCTCGTCTTGGCGGGAGCACTATTGTGCCCTTACATACGATGAATCTATAGAGAGTATCATTTTATTACAAATAATGTCCAATAGTCAATAACATCCATATAGTAACGGTTAAAATGACCCAATATTACTAAGACTACAACTATTTCCATAAACAGCCTAAGTACTTCGTATTAGTACAAAGTATGTTTAGTTCACTCGAAAATAGTCTATTTATCGGCCAGTTCAGCTTAGTTCTTACTTTACGACCGGGATAAGGACAGTTTTAAAACTTGGAATAGTTTTTTAAGTGTTACAGCCTATTAAAGTGAAAGCTTCGACTTAAAAATAATGGGAAATGCGTAAAGTTCCCGTTTATCTAGAAAACAAGATGGCCGTTGAATGACGCTTTTTAAATCGTGTGGGGTTTTATGAGAATGAATCGTTAAATACTAATGATATAATTATGTTATACAAAAAGTTTTAGTGTTTAACTGACTTTAGCTTTTAATTTGGTTAATACTTATAGCGATGATGTAGGTCTACGAATTTTATTGATCATAGATAAAGTAAACTGTAGTAAAGCTCCGCATCAGCACAGATTTAAAAAAAGTTTGAGTATTTCAAGAATATTAATTGTACAGACCTATACGTACGTAATATAATTTTAAATATCAATAAGAGCTCTACAAATCAATCCGTATGAAATAACGGCTGAACGATTGTCAAGATAAAAAGTATAATTTTAATAATGACAGCATTCGGCGATACATCACCGGTGGGACAATAACATGAGCCGCGGACAATGCCGATGAAATTACATGTGGTTAATATTGACCGGCGCAAATAAATACCATAATCGACAACTTACAATGCAGCGCGGCCGAAATTATAACTACATTTACAATATGCAAACTTGACAGCAAATAAGCTCAGTGGCGCCGCTAATCAAGCTCGCTCCAATTTGTGTCGAACAGTATTTTAAACTGACGTTTTGTTTTTTTTTGTCATCAAAGACAAAGGCTATATCCGCCCACGATGCCAATGCAAGTTGAAGGGCACCGAAAATTATCGACTGTGTTCACTTTTCAAAGCATTCCTGGACTAATGATTTTGAGAGATACCCTCCCCTTGAATGTAAAACGACCCCGCCCCCAGAATGAATTGAAACACTGGCCGGTTTTTTATTTATTTATTAATTGTTGTTTTTCGAATGGTTGGTGGCCAGGCAAAGGGAATCTGAGCAAAAAGCCTTTTCCTTTTGGGGTTTTCGAATCATAAGACTCATAACTTTTAGATTAGACGTATGAATTATTGAGATTAGAAATTGCCTCGTGCAACTTTTGTTTTAATTTATTTATAGAAGTTTTTATGATATTTCCCACGAATAAGAGTTGCCTTATCTTGAATATTATATTTTTATATTATTACCTACAGAGGCCCATGCGCAAGATATGACACAAGCATGACGCTTGAGGAAATGTTGCTTTAAAAGAAAATTTATAATGTATGTAGTTAGTTTCTTCCCTAATCTGTATAATATTGGCCAAAATCAATATCTTTTCATTTAGTGATTATGTGCATATCTGTTACGGGTACTATGTATAAAATATTCGGTGGTAACTACACTCGAAAAATCTATAGGTATTATCGAAATAGCACCGATATTATGTATTTATTTTTTCTCAGGTCATAGCCACAAAAGTATTTGTGACTTCCTATGATCATCCATAATCCGTGGCACTATGTGAATCATCTTTTCAAAGCGAGGAACCATAATAATGTTGACGAGTCAAGTATATGAATTTTAAAAGCTGTATCTAATCCAGATTCTGATATGCACATGGTTTCAAACCCCAATCTTTCTCAACCACTGAAATGTGGAAATAAAAACGCTACCATCCCGACTGAACATACCAGTAATTATGTACACTATATTCAATCTCCTTTTTCTTCCTGATTATTCGTTGAACTGGGAACCACACTAATAATAAAGCAGTAGAGTCGATGACTAAATAATCCATCCAGTGCATCAAACCTTGCTCACATACAAAACAACATTTAAGTTCATTAAAGCTCTAACAAACCGTATGTATTCGTTACTGAGTAACGAGTACTACATCAAGTACCGAGTAACGAAACGTTATCCAGGAATTAGTCTCGTTACTCACATGTTTCGTATCATGGTATCATGGGTATTTTTTGTATAATACTCGTACACTGTTTCGGATCGCAAGTGGTGTATTGATACGTTTGTTTTTGATCGTATGTTCTACCAATGCGCGTGATGCGGTTCATTTAAATCGCTTATTTCAAAGAACGGGGATTAGGTTTGTTTAAAGTACTTTTTTTTTTATCGATAAAGTTTTTTACTGTTTTGTTCTATTCTTTGTAATATAATTTAAGTTTGTGGTTAAAATTTTCTAAATAGTAAATCCACTGCAAATTTGGTATATTACGTCGACAGTTCACGTCGATTCAACTCGTTACCATACTACATACTACAGTTACTATACCATATGCGGTATCAAGTAACGATTTCAGTAACGATACGATAGTGACGAGTACTTATGGTCAAAGTAATGAATACATACGGGTACGCTTTTATTCGTTACTTTTACACCTCTAAAGTTCATAAACAAAACCCCTTTGAACTCAGTAATCTGTCTATTCTAATTACATAATATTTTTGAGATAAATACCTACTAGAAGTATCTAGAGTAGTAGAGCCTATTCACTCCATTTATTTTCGTCGTAGATTGACACCCGTATTTATAGTTCTACGCCCAGCGATATGTATCTTGAATGATTCGTTAGTTTCTGCAAAAAATATAATAAAAAACCTTGAAAATTGTAATTAAAGTCCAATTATTTTAACGAATCTTTCTTAGAAAATATTAAAATGCAATGAACTCTAGCAATGTGATTTCTGTTCACATGCGTGATTTTTCCTTGTATGAATGGTAACAAATAATACAAGATTCAGTATACGTGGCGTTTAGTATCTACCTATATATTTTTTTATTGGTAGCCAAATATTCACTGAAGCTAGCTTTTTATATATAAAACTGAAAGAGACGTTACCCTAAACTATAGTCATATTACATGGTCTGAATAATTATATTTAAATGAGGTTTGAATCAACAAATAGAGATTATAATTATATCAACAATTAATTAGAATTTTCAACAATGGAAATAATAACTAGCAACTTTTTTGTGATCTGTCACTGTACTTACTTTTATCATGGTTTTATCTTACATCTAGGGTTGCCAGATCGAAAAACCAAAAAGCCGGACAGAACAGCCAGTTTGGCCGGACATTTGGGTAAAAAAGCCGGACACCCTATATTGTTTAGGATTTTGTGTCTCAGTATTAATAGGTACAAAAATTATCGTCGATGAATACTTAAACTGACAACGAACCTTCTATTGAAATAGCGCGACCGACAGTCGAGTCTGGGAATCAGAGAGACCAGTTGCGACCATTTCTTGCATGCAACTGAAAATGAGCTGAAGCGAGCGCGAAATTTTTTCTCATATTTAGCACGTAACTCACCTTCCTAAGTTTCCTATTACTTCTTGAAAATTTAAGATCCGCGCTTGTTGAAAAGCCTACCAAAAGCCGGACAGGCCGGACATCGTCAATTTTGGCGGGACACACGACCAAAAAGCCTGACTCAGTCCGGCTTTATCCGGACGCCTGGCAACCCTACTTACATCTATGCTCGCTTCGAAATCTAAACTCATAATATCCGGTTCGTGACCAGCGCCATCTAGATTCTATGTTTCAAGGTCTTGGGTAGATCTAATGTTCCAGATGACGATTTGATTGGCAATTCATTAAAATTAATAGTCAAATTGGTCAGCGTGGGAAGCAGTTACTGATCCAGCTATAAGGGTGTTAGTTATTGCAAAACCGAGTTTGAAGTAAAACACTCTTAAGACACCGTTTAATATGACATTTAACAGCAAACTGTATGGATGAATATTTGTATAGAATATTTGTTAAAGCTGCTTTAACCAATGTCCAAAGATTTTTCTAAAAACACAGATGGTATCATATGGTACATACGACGACTACATTAACATATTTATATACTAGTGAACGCCCGCGACTCCGTCCGCGTGGACTCTAGAAAAAACAAAATGTCGAAATTATCCGGGATAAATACATTTTCCCGGGATAAAAAGTAACCTATATGTTAAGTGGGACCTGTGACAATATATTCCTGAAAACTGCATCGAAATCGGTTCAGCCGTTTCTGAGATTATCGTGCACAAACGCACAGACAATCAGACAAACAGACAAAAATTCCAAAAATCATCGTTTTGGGTCCTATTGCGTTGATAAAGGTCTCCTATAATATTTTTTCTCATATATCTTCCATATACAGACAGCGATCCATTACATTTTTATTATATGTATGTGCTCTAGTTATTAAACACTAATATTTATATATGTTAATGTAGTCGTCGTCGTCAGCCCATTGCAGTCCACTGCCGGACGTAGGCCTCCCCCAGAGTAGGTACGCTACATGGCTCGATCTCCCGTTTTTGCCAGCCAGTCACTACCAGCCGTCCTCTTTAAGTCATCGGTCCATTTGGCCGGAGCTGTATTATTATAATATAATTAGCTAAATATTCACTGCTAAAAATGTTACTGTTTATTAAAAACTTACAAAAAGCTCATCAAAAGTTTTTATAACTAATATCTATGAAATGACCCGATTCATGCTTTGTTATCGATATCTACTTTCGATTTCGAACAATCGACTATCGCAGAAAGTGGTTGCAATGGATTTTTTGTAACAAAACTATTAAGATTTGTTTGATGTACAGATTTTAATAGTTTATTTTTTATGAATATAATGTTGAGATATTTATATTTAAAAGTTTATTTGTAGAAAGTAGTAAAATGGTTTAAAGTTGGTCATCTCAGTAGCTTAGTCATTCAATAATATACATACATAACCTCACGCCTATATCCCATAGGGGTAGGCAGAGACTACAGATCTCCATTTAGTACGTTCCAAACATACCTTTTTCCCCTCATCCACATTCATTAAATTCTTCATACATGCTCGTCGGTTTCGGGTGCTCTTGACTAGCCCTTTTTAAGCACATCCAAAATTTGGTCTATGTAGGTTCGTCTAGGGCGGCCCAAAGAATATACTTACTCTTGGGGCGGCCTCTCCCAGCATTGCCATTCACTTCTGCCATATATATCTCTTTCGTTAATCATCTTCCATCCATCCTTTCCACATGTACAAACCATCGAAGCATACGTTTCTCTATCCTTGTCACTACGTCCTCTTTCACACCGCACAATTCTCTTATCATACTCTTTCTCACTCTATCTCGCAAAGTCACGCCACTCAAACTTTGTTACGATCGCATCTCACATCATTTATTCTACTTTCATACTTCTTTTCTCACACCCAAGATTCGCTGCCATACATCAGTGTAAGGGTAGGGTGAGCACCGCTCTGTGAACAGCCAGACGAGCTTTTTTTTTTTTTTTAGAGATTTTTGGGCTGCTCACAAACTGCCCCATTCACCTGATTTCCCGCTTTAACTCTCTTCTCTATATAGTTTTCACACTTGCCATCTTTTATAAACATACTTCCCAGATATTCAAATTCTTTCACCTGTTCCACTCTCTCATTTCCAATTATTATTTTACATTCGGTCATTGTTTCATCCCTTTCAATCACCAGCACTTTCGTTTTACTATCATTTATTTTCATACCTTTCTTTAGAAACGAATCATCCATAATTGTTACCATCTTTTGCAGCTTACACTCCATTGATTCAAGGATTACTTGGTCATCGGCGTATAAGAGGTATATGATTAGTAACTCACCCAATCGTAATCCACATACACTTTCTTCAAATCATTCAGACAACTATTCATGAACAGATTAAATAGCCATGGCGAAGCTACACATCCCTGTCTGACTCCCTTTTGGATGTCAAACCGGTCAGTGTATACCCTGTTTAATCTGACATATGCGCTGGACTCTCACACAAGGATTTTAGCACACGTATAAGACTGCTCTCCACTCCATACATGGATAATGTTGACCACAGCTCATTCCTTCTCAGTCTATCATAAGCCTTTTCCAGATCTACGAATATGCAAAACACCTTTTGCCCTTTGGCTAAACATTTTTCAGTGATGCATCGTAAGGATAAGATCTGATCCGTACATCTCAGTAGGCTTATGCCCCGATAGTTTTTACAGTCTTGTTGCGACCCTTTTCCTTTATACAATGGAACAATAACAGCTTTGCACTAGTTACCTGGTATTTTGCCAGTACACCAACAGGTACCAATAAGGAAGTGCAACAGACCTTCAACTACGTTCCCACCAGCCCTTAGCATCTCAACGGTCACTCTATCATATCCAGCTGCCTATCCAAATTTCATACTCTTTAACGCATCTATAATTTCTTTCATGCTTATTTCACTTATATTCTCATCACTCTTATTATTGCATTCACCCTAATGGCATATTGCATGCACGTCATTTTTCTTTAACAGGATCTAAAAATATTCCTTCCATCTTATTACCAAACTCTTTTGCATTAATTTCACCTTTCTTCTTAGAGACAATGTTCGTTGTTATTCTTTTCTTTACCTTATATTCATCCCTCATTCCTTCTAGATTAACATCACAGTTCATTCCTAGTATCCTTTTATTAGCTTCAGCAGCTAACAAGTCTAACCATGCGTTCTTCTTTTCATTTACTGCGTGTTTACTGCCGCATCCCACCAATTTTCTTTCATCCTATTGCTTGCTTACTTGCAGCACTTACGACTCCGTCTTTCAATAATTTCCATAACTCTTCCACTCCATATTCATGCTTTTCATCTACATCACCATTCTTTTTGGCCAGGTTTACAACAAATTTTTCTCTTCTATTCATCTCCTGCAGTTTTTCCATTCGTCTTCTTTTTAAAGCTGTAGTGGACACAGGAGCCCGATGACGCCAGTTGTTATCATTCAATAACATCATAACTTATATAGTTTTTGGTCAAGAGCGTTGTGTTAGGCGCTTAGCTAGCACCTTGTCACTCGTCTATTACATCTAACCCCGCTATGTTAAACATGGCTGTAGGATGTCTTTCGTAGTCCTGTAGCTCTGGTTCCCCATTTTAGGAACAAAGTCGTGTATATCTATATACCTAGTCTATATTAATAATTTCAATATTTGTTGGTACTGAAATCAGCTTGTCATCAATATTAATAAAATAATTCGGTTTTCGTAAAACAACTGTTAAATTAATAATATGCAATAGTAATAAAGCATTTCTAAGTCATCACATAGATAACTCAATATGAGTATTACAAACCATACTACAGGGAATTGTAATATTAAAGTATTACCTATACAATACACACATAATAACCACAGATAACGTAATTCCCTATTTAGGCCAAAGGTCGTTCCGCATTTCATTATACTAACCAATTCTAACACATTGATTGCACAATGAACGAAATATCACGGAATAACTATCATTGCGCATTCACATAGAGTTAGATAATCATTGAAATATTAAATTAGTTGGTACCCACTTACCTATAAAACACAAAGGTGTGAAGTGCTAACGGAGATGCAAATCTACTGAAGTGACCTTTTTGCCTTGTACGACGATTCTAACGATTATAATAAAAAATAATGTTAATATTTTTTTTTAAACGAAAAACCGACTTCCTCCCAAAACTCGAGCTTACTAAAGTAAAATTTTACTAAAAGGAAAATATATATTGCGTTAAGCCGTGTACGACGTTTAGAAGGCATAATATTGTCAGATTTATATGCCAGCAAATGATTAAATAGGCCACATGACAAAAGAGAGAAATGACTAGGCTTCGAAACTTTACGTCTGACAATATATAAGCAACATATAATTACACTCCTTCTTCCCGCCCTGTTCCCAATCATTTGGGGTCGGTGCAATATGTAGGTACTCTTCTTTCAGTCATCCCTATTATCCGTCATCTCGTTATTCTCATGTCTACCTCTTCCTCTATAACCATCTTACTTCGGACACGGCTTAACGCAACATATAATTACACGACTTAACACAATTATCTTCATCTTCATAAGCCTATTGCACTCCACTACTGGACGTAGGCTTCCCCTGCCATAGGGGGATTTTGTTACTAAAAAGTTCCACTATCTGTTTTTCGGCGGCTCCATCATCAGACCCTCGTTTTCTTTATATTATGTGTAGCTGACCAAAATTCTCTATAAAAATCTAAAAAAAAGGACTACTCTTACCTATTATGTATGAGGATATCCCTAGTTTCCTTAGAGATTCCATCATCAGATGTTATGTTTTATATGTAGGTGACTAAAACGCTCAGTAAAAGTGTAAAAACAGACTACATGTGCTTACAATATTCGAGGATTGCCCTCGATTTCTCCAAGATCCCAGTATATTCTAGCCTCATACTATGGGCATGGATATTTTAGGCTTACTTGTAGGAGTTACAAATTATTGCAATATATTTGGAATTATTTTACTGTAGCACACAAAATATGTTGTCTCACCTATTATCGTAGAAAGCGCTTAGTTAATTGCCAAGTCAATCCAGGATTAGCTCACCACTCATTCCCGCCCCTGTAACTCTTGTAAGCCAGGATCAACAGCGGTGACCAGAAAAATGTATTTAAAGCATAGAAAATCCCTAACCTAACCTATAGAAAAACAAAATCTTATGCATGAAGATAGGTATGCTTGATATTAAAATTAAGCACAAGTCAAGTGTCAAGTGAACCATGAGCCAACGTAGTAGATAGGTAAATATAAAAATTTCTTGCATATTTTGACAGTTCCGCCATGCTTCCTAACTCCGCGTTACTGACTGACCTATAGAAAACAATAGGGTAAATTCTGATTGAAACTGGTCAGCAATTATTATGACTCTCGGAGGCGTTCGATTGATTGGAACGATTGATCGAACGTTCGATGGTTGTTGATCGATCGATAATTTATCTATCTTCATTCATTGGCTCGCGATCATATTATTTTAATTTATGGTTTATGTGATGACCATTAAAAAGAATATTTTATTGAATTGAATTTAAATTTGGATTATTTGGGGTTTGTTATGTAGGTTTAAATTATTTTAACTGTTGCAGTCGAGTATACAGCAAACATATAAAGTGTGATGTGTATGTAGGTAGTTAAATGTTTTTATACGCTAATAAATAATTAATAGACTGCTTGTTTTCTATTCAGTTTAGTGTTAAAATGAAGTTAACTAAGTTAAAAAGGTTATGATAAGCGAAATGCAATTTATTACATGCTATATAAGGAGGTTAAGCTTTTGGTAGCGTAAACTGTTTATTGTTAAAGGTTTTATGAATTCAACTTATGCCTAAAAATAAAGACAATTTCAAGAAATATATATATCAATGACATTGATTGCTATTGACGTGATTTCACACGCAAATAAATCATGAAGATACATTTGCCATTCGATAACATAAATCTGTCTGAATCGATTAAGTCGAATGATGAACTTGTATTCGGAATAATACATTCATCGAGCAATTAATCAAAAAGCACTGTCCAACGCTCGAAGGAAGTACCAACAAGAAATGGGATAACCAATCTACACCTTAGACCACCAATGTAGGCATCGCATAATATGTTAGTAGTAAGTAAATGAGTGTTATTTTTTTGATAATTATGTTTATAAATTGGTCACATCACATTACAAAAGCCTATTGCAGTTCACTGCTAGACGTAGACCTTGCCACCAGGGCACGCCACTCGCCAATAAAGTTACATACAATTTTTTTGTGTTTGAATTATGTCGCTGATCTAATTAATACGAGTAATAACTTTATTTTACTGCCTTTTCAGGAAATAAATAATCATTCGAGATAGAAAGAGTGTAAAAAAAATGAAATCGACCATTTATTCGCACAAAATATGGGTACCTACAATAAGTTAAAACATTTGTAAGTTATTGGTAGTAGATCCTTACATATTTTGCTAAAAGTCGGCATGAAAATATAGTTATATGTAGTATGTTAGCTTAATTAATTAATTAATGACGTAATTATTGAGACGGGCGCCAGTAGTATGATTTGAAAGCCACCTCCTCTTTATCTCGCCTCCATGATCTTCCACATGAGGGATTTACAGCTCGAGAGTTATTTTGATTAACATTCGAATAATCGAATTCGATAATGCGAAAAAATTTAAGAAAGTTTTCTCATTAGGATATTATCACAGGTTGCGCTGGGAATGTTTCTTCTTTTTCATTCGCTAAACAAATTATTATTACTGACTTTGACTAAATTAAAGTCTATAGGTACTATGATTAATTAATGTGGGATTACGTAGCAGAATGTGAAGCAATACAAGAGATTTAATGAAAAGAAGTTAGAAATCTCGACAAACATCTCAAAATTAGTAATTTCTTTTAATTATATCTTTACATTATTCACAGATTGACCAAAAAGCTAAAAGAGTAATGATTCTATCTGAATGTCATTTGTACAATTTAGAAGGTAAGGATATATCATATATTAACATATATGTATTTTCGTTACGTGGCCCACCTATACCGTACAATCTATGGTGTATATACAAGAAGCAAACCTATAATATTTTCAATTAAAATGACTAGATATATTGGCATTTATAATTCCTTTCGTGATCGATATGGCAGTTTGTCTATTATTAAATCTTATCCTAAAGTACGGTGCTTTTGACAGTCAGTATCTTTGAAATGGTTCTTTAAGATAGAATGAAAATCATTGCTTGAGTAGAAGTAATTACTTCTTCTTTGTACCTACATAGGTATACGGTTGCTAGAGCCCAACGGCTTATGCAAGAAACATGAATTAGCTCTACTTGATGTAAGGTTTAACAATTATTAAAAATGTTACATTTATAACAGTATTATTATAGCAATTATATCTTTTTAGAGATGAAGGAATTTCGAGAAACATTTAGGTGTAGGTACTTAGGTTTTTTAAAGGTTTAATAAAGAAACGTATAAAAACTACGAAATAGGAGCGGACCAATAATAATTACTATTGATTATTAACATTGATGTTACAGCGAATGGTCCTTGGCTAATGAACATTGTGTGTTAGAACTATGTGGATAAGGCTTTATTTAAATTTAAATTCATATTATATTAAAATATGTAATGCTAAAATAAAAACCTTTTTCGGAAGTCGGAAAAACAAATATAAATAAATAGGTACTCAGAAAAGGACTAGTGAGTGGAACAAAGTTTATTTTAATACTTATGATTCATTCATAACGCCTAATACAATTTCATTTATAAAACACGATTCAAATTTATTATTCAAATTACCTTTTGATACTTTCAGTGTCATTTACGTTTTATGACACTGTTTATAATTCTAAAAAGTGTATGTGGACTTATATAAATGGATTCAGGTACACATTTTAAGTCGATTTTTTAATATAACTTTATACTCTATCAGAAATAAACATATTTATAAGTAGATAATCTTTACAAAACACTGCGGTACTAACATTTTTTATACCAAACATGAACACGGAAAAAAAACCGGAACACCATGCCGCCTATACAATTTAATACCACAATCATAAGCCGAAACGTAACCGAAGATATTCTCAAGCGCACCCAAATCATTATTCATACTCACATCTTTACAGGAAACAAATGGAGACAAAAAAACCAGCCCCTATCTTCCACATCATTGGTTGAATGCAACATAAGTAGCTTTAATTTGTAGCAAATCTGATTGAGAAAGCTAACTGAAGTAGAACGATTCCAAAGGGAATGTCTATACAACAATGAACGTGTTTCTAACGAGGCAAACTAAACAACTAATAAGAAATAATTCACTAAACATACATAAAGATGGGTTTTGGGTTCGGTTTAGAAGGGCTTGGATTCGATTCCAGACTGGGATAAATGGTTGTATCTGTTAGTTATGTTATACTTATAACACGTAGAGTTGTGCTCGTATTCTTAGTGGTCTTTTTCCCTTGAGGGCACTCAGTTGAGATATGGTAATATGACGTCTTGTTTGACAAATGAGATATTTTTTAATGGTTGAAGGTGATACAAGTGTGAGTCAACAATCTGGTGATCGAAAGTATATTTAGCTGGATTTACTATAAGTTTAACCTTTTCGACTTATTATGCGAACATAATTTTTAATCAATTGAGTCGAATAAATCGAAGTTGGACGCCATTTTATGAGATTGTATTATATAAGGTCAAAGGGTATCCACTCAAATAATATTTGAAATTCCCAATTAATTTACAATATTCTTTTCCCTGGCATGCTGATAAATGGTCGCCGGCCAAAGATGTAAAAGGATGAGCCCTTCAAACACAAATTATTGTTCTTCGCATAACATAAATAAATAGGGCGTAATTTAAAAAGGTTGAATCTTAACCACATTTTTTTCCAAAGCCGATTCAGCAGTCGGATGTCATCATATTTCTCGTGACTTATTATAATCTGTGTCAGACAAATGTTCTCTGCCTATTGTGTTTTTTTTTCGGAAATGCAAACAGTTTTTAGCTTTAGCTACCTGCGTTCGATGGCGGATTTTCGGAATTTTGTTTTTGGAAAAAAATCTTCGAAGCTCACCGCAAACATTGTTTTTGTGCGGCTTTGGGGTGTGTTTTGAAGTTGATGCGCCAGGGGTTGGTAACACTTTATATTACCTATCTATGACTGAAAATATTGCATTTATTTTAGAAAATGTAATGGGTTTAACAGTATTGTTATTAAATTACAGAAATAACACTGATTATATCAAATAAAAAGGTGTAACATAAATTAATATTTTTTAAGATAGATCTACAAACAAATGCTTAGTTAATCATTTATATATTTTAAGCTTTCTTAATGTAATGTTACAATGTTCTAAACATACAACACTAACAACATTAGATAATGAAATACATTTTTGACAAAAGTTTTATACTAACCCAACCAAATTTCACTACCCCTGGCTTGAACTTCCACCGCAGGGTACCAATAAAATAAAAAAAAATTGCAGATCTTCACCGTATGGTGCATCCAACGATTTGATTTTTTTCATATTAATATACATTACTTGTTGTGTAACTTTACATAAAAAATACGGTAGTTTATAAACGGAGATGTATAGCAAAGTTTTTTAAAAACTATAAATCTTGT
This sequence comes from Carposina sasakii, assembly GCA_014607495.2. Classification (NCBI taxonomy): domain Eukaryota; kingdom Metazoa; phylum Arthropoda; class Insecta; order Lepidoptera; family Carposinidae; genus Carposina; species Carposina sasakii. The sequence goes on from CP053161.1 coordinate 11,252,927, forward strand.
AAAAAGCGTTTGAGTAGACGTCATATGGCGATCGTTTCGAATTAAACTTTGTTTTGGAGATTGTTAAAAATTATAGTTTTTTTGCATTGTTAACTTTTTTACTTCATAATTTATAGGCTCGCAAAAGGTTTGTAGGAGTTTAGTAGTATATTGGAATAAACAATACATCGCAGCTTTCATACTATAGGGGCACATCTCGAAAATTTTGTGAATTCAAGTTTTTATAATATATCGGTACAGAATCAATACCATATTTTTTCAAGTTGTGCCCCTATAGTATGAAAGCTGCGACATAATATACAAATTAATCACTAAAAAATGGCAGCAAGTACAATATGCACTGAAAAAATGGAATCATTAAAAAAAGTTAATTTATAGGTATTTGTCGGATTTAATATTGGGAATGTCAATATTCTTTACAATAAAGGCTTCGTTTCGATTTCAATCTTTCCTTTTAGTTATTTTCTATAGAATTAAGGGGTTTAATATATGTTTACTGCAACAATAAAACAAACCTCGGGATTAAAAAAAAATTAAAAAGTAAATGTACAATTAAAATAAATACGATTTTAGTACATATGTCTTAAGTCAATCGCTTTTTATAATCGAATAAAACCATAATATTATTGGGATAAATATAAAAAGATAAACGCACCTATTATGCAAATATTAATTGGTATAATTTTATACTTTGATGTCGAGCACAATAATCTTTTGGCAATTGGTGTTGTCATTTTATTTTTAATTTAGCAGTTATAATTTAAAAGTCGTTATTAAATATCTTTGTTTAACTAATTAAACTTATTTCAAAGTGAATTCCGTAATTTTGTTAAATAATTTGGTTACATTAATTTTTACTATGAATGTAGTTAAAACTGTTAAAAACGTTATGGTAAAAATGTTTATTTATGGGGATACGACTCGGCATTATGATTATTGATCAAATGTTATTGCTCGTTGATTGCCACGATTTAGGTCATTTGTTTCAAAAATGATTCCAGTACCTATCGTAACAAATATATTTGATTGTCTTTATATAAAAAATATACCTACATATCCCACATTTGTTACATGGAGGTAAAACCGGTGATTTTTTTAATCCATTAATCCCCAACCGTTTAAGATAAAGGTACAATTTTATTTATCTAAATTTAGCTTAATTCACCAAGAATGCCACATAATACCCGAAATAATTGTGTTGGGTGTATGTAAGTAAATGGAATAATTATAATTACCTACGCGGAGGCAAAGCGGCCGCCGTGGGCGACCCCCCGCTAGGGACGACATCTCATGACGATTGTGCCCAAAAACCAATTAAAAAACCAACAAGAAATCGCTTCGGAGATTATGAACATTTTTTGTCTGTAGTCAGATTTGGTCTACAGGTAATAGGCGTGATTTAGGTACTATGGAATTACTATCTAGTATAAAATTAGGAAGAAATGGCCTAAGAATTATAAATTATGTTCATAAGCAACCAGGTTAGCTGGTAGAGAACGCCATGCAAGGCATTAAGCTCGACTTTCTATATAATGTTTTGTAGTACCTATTTACAATAAAGAATTTTATCTATACCTATATCTAAGAATTGTTGGATGGACTCTGGGGAGGATACATTATGTGTTGATTGATCAAACTATGATCTATCTCATCCATCATATACCATACCATCATCACTTGGGTCATTTATAAATTAGGACGGCTTAATCTACTCAGGAAAAAATCTGGAACCAAATATGTGTTTAGTAAAAAATTACTGTTATGACGAAAGATGACATTTGTAAAAAGCCACAAGAAGACACCTCAAAAGAATATCTATTACGTCCCGGATTCAATAACTAAATCTGCAATTTCCTACTGTTAAATTTCTCCATCACGGTTATATCAATTTTACCACGGCTTTGCACAACAATGACGTTTCGTTTCGTTTCTAATAGTTTTTTTTTTAATATCTATTCATTGACAAAGAATTTGTAAGTAAGTAATAGAAATGTTGAATAAATTGAAATAGATACGTACTCCGTATCTCACAAGTTATAATCCAGTTTTAGTTGACAAAAAATCGTTCGGTTCCGGAAATGTATTTTCTCATTAGTTTTTTTGATGAATTTGATAAATGGAAGTTATAGGGCACAGTAGAAGTTGCTCTATACTTTATTCTTATTCGTTATTGCACATACACAAAAGAATATGGCATATTTTAGTTATTATAGTCGTATTTTATATGTTCAGTTTCTTAGTTATATTAGTTTTATTTACGCAACGATATGTATTACTGCTAACGTACTAAAACCACTAGCAGCTTCAGTTTTGTACAAATAAGACAAAATATTTCGATTGCTTCACGAGCAAATAAATATAATGTATTATCGATATTACTGCATCTCGTAATGAGTATAACAAATGGGTCTACCAAATGTATGGCGACAAGGTCGAGGCGGCACCGTCAGCGCGCATATTTCAGTTTTAATTGCTTGAGATAGTTTGGTGGCGTTCTTACTATGGTTACTCGATCACTTCTCTATATTGCTTTTATTACTAAGTTTTTTCCTGTGCTGATGCGGGAATTTAGGGGTTTTGCGTCGGTTGACACCACGAGTCGATGCCACCGCGGTGTCAATGTCAATCGACCATTATATGACACCACGGTGTCCATCGCGCAATTCAAAAAAGGTCCTTGTGCAGTTGACACCGCGCGGTCATCGGCTCGTGGTGTCAACGGAGATACCAAATCCCTGGTGTCAACCGACAAAAGACCCGAATTTAGCATGTCGGAAGAGTCGACTAAGGAACAAGGCGTTCTCTCAGGCGACAAGCTAGCAACTTGTCACTTGACATAACATGACTTTTGGACTGGACTTGGACTTTTTAATTCGGTTCAATTTATTTGTTAAATAGTGATCGTAAGTCCCATTCATTGTGACATAAAAATGTAGTGTTGAAAATGCCTACGTAACTATTTAGAAAAATTTAACGAACTTGTCGAAAATAAAATACTATACAATACACTTTTTGTGACTAATCTAGTCTCGTGTAAGTACCTACTATATACTAGTACAAAATTCTTGTGGTATTACAAGAGACTCATAGTAGGGGCAAATCCCCACGAATAGTAAATTCATTATACCACAAGTAAGATTGAGCTGTCGGCCATGTTTATTAACAAATGGTTGTTTACGAATATAAATCATTTATTTTACCTATACATACGTCTATATATTAGTACGGTTAGATAAGAAACCTTTCTACTAAATATTATTATATTATTAAAAAGTATTTATTTTTTAGTCCATTACTTACATACTTACCAAGTATTATATAAAATTTACTTTTAATATTAAAGTTTTCATCGGAATAAGATTATTATATTGAAAAGATTCTATAATACTCAATATGACAATTATTTATTAATAAGCTGATGTTCGAATATTCGAAACGAAATAACATAATATTGATTTTCTTTAGTGCTCAAAAAGTAGAGATATTTTTTATACTAAGATTTTCTTTACGACATCAATTATTTTAAGGTTGGGTAGGTTTGTTATTTTTAATGGAGCCTAAAAAAAGCTGATAAGAATAGTCTAGACTTAAGCCTATTGTTTGAGTATACTTTTGTGCAATCTATTAAGATCAAAAAGGTTTGATCTAATTTACCTTATAAGAACCCTATATGAAAATTGTTTGAGTGAATTTTTAACGTTTGGACTGAAGTGTAAGAAGCAGAATAGCTAAGTGACCTTTATTTTATATTTACTTGTCTATTATGATCAAAGGAGAAAGATACATTTTCGTCTTAAGACTGATTGTATTTTTAATTTACTATTTATCAAATTACTATTCAGGCTATTTCATAGTATCAGGATCTCGCTGTTCAAAATATCTCATTCGCGATCCTGCAGTTCTAGCTCATATATACATACTATATATTAGACATTACTATTTTCCCAAAAATGAGTGTATGTAATTATTCGGAAGTTCAAATTTCCAACTGGTTTTAGGCCATTTCCGGGCCCTAATCTCTCTCGAATCTTATAACCTCAGTGATCATCACGATTACAGTCACAAAGGCAAACTAGATTTAAGTATCTCCTTCAAAGGGTATTCGGTATGTGTATTTAATACCAAATACTCAAAGGAAATGAATAGAAAGTCCGTCTGTTCATCACACCTGTCCGAGCGCAGTTCGTTGGTATTTCTTTATAAATTCATTAACGAAATTAAACATGTTCGTTACTACTATTAGCTCTGTGTGGTATGTGATAATTATTTCTTTACAATCCAGTTGCTGATGTTTAGAAAGCTAACAGTTGAATAAATAAGTTGTTTTGTCACTTAGAGACATACCTACCGCTTGGGCTACCATTGACTTTTAATGCAGGATTGTCTCCACTATTGAGACTAGACACCGATATATGCAGGGTAGAGTGACATCTTTTTACCACGAAAGAAATAATTCTACCTTAAAAGCTCATGGTGAACCTCCAAGGTCAAATTATAAATTAAATATTTTAAACGAATAATTTAAGTAAATTCTATTTGGGTATCTTACTTTTACAGCTATGAGTTACTAGTTGACCGCTTCGTCTGTGATCCTAAATGTCAGCTTCTATGTTACTGATGTATAGTATTATCTAAAATTCGTTCCGTAGTTTATGCTTAAAAGAGTAACAAATATCTTCACATTCTAAACTTTTCCATGTCCTCGAAATGTGTGTCGGGTATATATCTCAACATCGCTCAAATCTATTCTTAAAAAATCGTTAAAAGATATAAAATGTTTCACACGAGCAGAATCCTATCGATATGTATATCGCAATCTCATCGAATAATTATCCTATTCTCAATTTCTTCTATAGTTATCAACACTAGGATACTTAACCTTGCCTCTATAAATACTGCTTGATTTATTGTAACAGCTGTTTGGTTTACCAAATGCGTTGGACCATTGTCGTTAGTTCAATAGATGAACTCTATTAAAAGGGTCAATTCTATGAAAGAAAAAAAAGCCTTCAATACGATCGCAAACATTTGACATTGAATCGATTGTGTCGATTTTGACAGTGAATCAATTTGAAATGCACAAGCAAACATAGTAAAACCGACAGTTGGTAAAACCGAAATAACTCAACTGTAGTTTAAAAACGATAGTCGTAAGATTTGAAATGCTGTGCCTGAGTTGAATCTTAAACTTTGAGAAAAGCAACACAGTGATGGTCACACCGAATGTAACAAATATCGATCGTCGACGAGATAGCCGTACAGTGTTGTAGAATCGATACACGGTGATTTGATTACTCGTTTCAATCGTACTGGTATAAGCACTCGGCTCTCGGCTGTTGTGGTCCCGGTAATGTTCGATACCTATCTTTGTCGGCTGACCTGTCGATTCGAACGATCATTCTAGTGTAGTGCATTAGGAGTCGTGTTGCGACAATTGATATAGCTTGTTAGCTCTGGGTAACGTTTGTAGACGAAGATAGTGGAGATAGCAGTGATGTATGTAGATGTGTAGCATCGTGCGGTCAGACCGTACAAAGCTGTATTATAAACTGTTGCAGGGTGGGTGGCAGTGGTACTATGCACACAGATATTGTTGTACTTGTCTATTTACGGGTTTATGGCTATTCTAAGATACCGCAAGATGGCTTGTTTGTTTGATTAACATAATAGCATACATTATTCGGTAGCTTTAGTTTTGTAGGTTTAAAAGTCATAAAAAGTTATATTCAATCAAATACCGGAAGTCTAAGATATTAAACTTCATTTAATTTTATACTATTACAGAAGTTGTAGGTAACTAACTGTGAGTAATATAATGCTTGCTCATGTAAATGAAAATATTTAAGACAGGACGTAAGTAAAGTTTACATATGAATGAGTCATTCGACTTCATTAACTCTCAATGAACTATCATCACGTAAATACGAAATCAAGTGTCACAGGAAAACGGTAAAAAACTCACATGCACATACTTAAATCACACGTGTACGGCATTGCGTAATCTGATCACGCGTTGCCCAAAATGACCCAACTCTGAAAGAGTTTAAATAGACTGAACAATGCCTTAAGTCGAACCTTGTCCAACCGAAACATACCTCAAACATTCGAAATCATCGACAATATCGTTCACATCATAATACATAGAGCGCGATATCTAACCAAAATTGGATTCAAGTTAAAGAAAACCTTCGATGGAAGTCAAAGTGGTGGGTAGAGTTGAGTTTGAACATGGAGAATGGGCATGTATTTTCGTTTGATTGTTTGGACGATTTGACAGCTGACCGAGCTCGTTACCACTGTCGTCGTGAAAGGCATCAGTAATCTAAATGCAAGGCTAATTGAATACAAAAGAAACGATAACTATGGAATGCACTTTATGGGCTCTGTTGTAATGAATGGGGTAAGGATTACGTTTATCGGAGCTTTTGGTATTTGCAGCTGCTATGTACTTGACAGTACTAGTTTTGGGATTATTACTCTGCTTTAGTTTCGTAATGTTAGGTACATTAAGGCGTATGCGATAAAAAAACAAAACTGTTACGATACTACATAAATTACGAAATTCAATCCCAGAATCTACATACGATGATAAAGAAATGGTCTATAAAAATAATTTGGAATAATGCTTTTTTGTAATTTAGTAATTATATCTAAGTAGGTAACACTAAATTATATGAATTGAACTATTTTACAATTGTTAGACCTACATATTTCATTAATATCAATTTTATTATTACATAAATTTTCTTAGATTAGTTACTTACTGAAAAGATTCCAAATACCTAACTAACATAGTGACTTCTTGTTAAATAGAAGCACCCAGTCTTAACTAACCTCTTTTGCTCTTAACCTACGCTGTGAAACAAAGGCTCGAATTCAAACACTTGTTCTACGAAAATGTTTTGAGTAGACTTTAATTTTAATTCACAGTTTGTATAACACCCCTGTCCCATTGCCTGCGATTAGATATTGGTATAGTCCAATTTTTTTGCACTTATTGTGTAATAAATTTTAAATGTTCATTCTTTAAAAGTTTTTTGTTTGAGAAAAATATTTATAGTCTACTATGACTAAAATAAAATGATTGTCTGTTCCTGTCACTCCATGAACATCGCAATGGATTTTGATGCAGTTTTCGCAATTTATCTTCTAGAAAGTTTACCAGGAAAAATACAATCACTCTTATTCAATATTACCATAATTTACACTAAAGTTTCAGCTTAGCTTTATATTTATGTATAGTTTACTATGTCGGAGGCGGCTTGCTTCGTCTCTCGGTAATGACGTCATAAAATATGTACCACATCCCGGAGCAACCTTCCTGGACCCTCAAACCAACCTATTCTGAACCATGTAACAAAGTCACAAGAATCATACCAAGGTCATAGGATAGTAGAAGGTTGGAGCCAGTCCTTTAGTGCTAGACTGTAGCTATGAAGATCCTGTAATCCTGAGCTTGTTTTTTCACTGTCTTTAAGTAAAGACAGAGGATGTTTCTAAAAAGGTTTGAATATGAACTAGGAGTCCGTTTTTAATTAGCCATGAATATTATATTGATTAATATAATGAAAGACAGTTCTAAGTCACATGTTTTAGTGATTTGATAATTTTCTCTCTGTAAATGTATTTTATCTATCTATCTAGCAAATAATCTGACTAAATCTGTAACGATCGGGATCGTAGATCAAGATATTACAAATTTGAAAATTCTTATTCTCTTTCTTCACTTTTGAATTACTAGATGGTACCCGCAACTTTGTCCGCGTGGACTACAGAATGTAGCCTTCTCCGTACTCCTAACTATAATTACTATAGTATCATCATACTCGTATCTGTGCTATAATGTATGCGAAATTTGAAGAAGGTTAGAAGTTTAAAAGCGTAAAGACCTACACAAACAAAAAAACTACTTGCAAATTTATAATGTTAGTTGAGACTGATGCAGTATTTGCTCTTTATCCTTTAAAACCATAAACATGTTCCAAGTTTGTAAATTAAATGAGACCCTCAAAAAACCGCCAAAAAGCGTTGTTCGGTTACAAAATAAATGTTACAATGTAGAGTCAAACAACTCACACATTTCAATGTTTTAGCAGATATTTGGTCATAAATTATCGAACATATTAAGTAAGATATAGCAGGAAATTGTGTGTCTGTGTACAAAAATGTATTGTATAAACAAAACCACATGACTACAGCAGCAGGTGTGCTAATCAGAGATAATACCTACTTGATTTGAGGATATTAGTCACTTGGGACAAGTGGGGTTGATAAGTACATAAATAAAAATCCTTATTTATTAAACAAATTTCATTTTTTTATGTAGCCGTAACGCTGTTTCACTACTGGCAAAGGCATATTCTATTTTCGAGTCCACACGTCTAGGTTTTACAAACGTCTATATAATTATATATAGCTTTAAAATATGTGGCTGTAAAATTCAGTTATAGTAGTTTAACAAAAAAAAATCCATATACCTATAGATAAGAACTTTTTATGAATTTTCTGCATTAAAAAAAAAGATTGGCAGTACATAGTAAATATAACATTTTTAACCAAACTTCGGGGACGAGCAAGTTATAAACTCATTCGTTAAAGTAAACCTATCTTTAAATTTCGAACCACACACAGTTTATGGCGGCTCTTGCGGACCTCTTAATGAATATTACCTTTTATTGCACATTCATTTTGTTGCTAAAATGCTTTGGCGAGAATATATTTGTGTATTTTTAAATACTACTTAAGAGAGGTAATTTATTTGTACTAACAAAGTCACATTACGAATTTTACAAATCAAGATTTTATGCTTTTATCCAAGCATGCAAACATTTATAGGCATTTTATAACATATCTTATAAAAGTCGGTAATCTTGTAGATATTTCTCAGTTACTTAAAAATACCAAGTAATCCATACAATTTTACCATGGAAATTGTAATTTTGAGGCACTTTGATCTTCCGGTAACTCTTTTAAGTAATTAATAAAATATAGGTTTTCGTACTTCTGTTACTGTTAGCATACTGCACATATAGTTTGGCCAAATCATACAAAGCTGGTATGGTATGTTCACTGAGTTGTTAGTACCGGCAGATGTACGCCAGGTATTTCGGTAATTTTTATTTTTATTTAACTTACGACTTGCTTATTTATTTGTTTATTTTGATGCGCAGTAGTAGCGGTCACATTATTATTATATTCTCAACCCAAAGTCAGGCTATTAGAATACATTGTAGTTAGGTTCTTTGGAAATCATTGATGTTAAATAAAATTTCCTCTAAAGTCTTATAAAATTTTAATTATTTAGCACGACCAATAAAAATTAAACTTTTACGGCTATCAAGAACGTAAAACAAATTAGCAAACTTCGGAAAAAGGGTTATTGCGACAAAGTTATCTAAAACAGTTGGCCGATTCTGAAACATACTTTGTCCCATATTGACACAAACGCTATTAAACTGTAAAGGCGACGACAGCGACAACATCACCTGTTCAGATAAGTTTGTGGTTTTTTGCACTACAATGTCGTTAATTATCGAACCATCCCAACAAACAAACATACTAACGTTCTAATGAATCATTAACATAATCTAGAACGTCGAAAAGGAAGAGATAAAATGCTGTTCATCGAACACAAAAATGTTTGTAAACTCTGGCAAATATTACAAATATTGTAAACGTAAAAGTTTCTGAGAATGTGAAGATGATTGTTGCTGTATAGAACTGCCGATCGGATTTTGATAAAACTTGGAAAATATAAGTCATAATTATATAGATCAAACACTGTCATAAGTAAAGACAGTGGCAGCTTATATCATAACTACTACGGTATTCGACGGATTTAGTAAAAAAAAATTGCTGACTCAAAACATGGATATCATTACCAAGCACACAAACGTTTAGTAGATATTTGGTTTATTTCTACACTGATTTCTTTGTCAAAGCATAATGTTCCAATATAGTGTTTGTTATCTAATCATATCCTTGTTTGAGTGTCAAGTGTCCTTGTTGTGTCGGTCTCAGCGTCCTACTAATTAATAGATAACTTACTTGTTAAAATGTTCCTTAATTTCTACTTACTTTGGTTTTACTATATAAATAGAAATTCTAATTATGCCATCCTTTTTTCACTCGGGCGATGTATTGTCGATCCTAATCACCGGCTAGTAATTATTTTAGGAACGGTAGGTTCTGTAAAACTAAACTACGTAAAACTATATATATATATATACCGTATAGGTGCAGTTAGTTGACCATTACTTTCTTTTAAGTTAGTTATAGAGTTTTTACCTTTCCTGTGTATTATAAATAACAATTATTACATATATTTATGTATTTACAACTGTAATATTATGAAATTGTCACTCATACCCAATGCTTTAATGGTCATCCGTTAGAATCACTGGCCTTATTTAAACCTGTTATTTGCTATGTTCCTTTGGGAGTGTAGGAGAAACTTGACTATATTCCTGTGTCCTTTAGTTGGAGCAGAGGGCTTCCACAGATCTCCGCCATACCAGAAAGGACTTCCCGAAATTACAAAATGAAAAAGCTACAAAGAAAAACATAAAAAAGTTTTCTTAGAACAGATCTAATAGCTTACAAAAAATGTCTAGACATTATGATCACATTTCATCTTATAAATCCTAACGGGCTAGGCACGTACTCTATTAAGGGTTTAGACAGAGTACTTACTATATATAATATTATTTTGTTTAGTTTTAAAAGGCTCAGTGGACTGCAAAATCTCGTATTAAATAGATTTGTCCATTTAGTAGCTGACTCTTCTTACTAAAAACAATACATTTTTATCCAGACTTTTATAATTTTCAATTGTAAAATAAAATCAAGCTGCCAAACAATTTTGAACCAAAATTATGATTATGATGATGAATTTCTATTGATGTCTAATAAAATAGTTATTAAATGTAGGAACATCTATTGAGCTAGGTAGCCAATATAATATGTGTCACCTAGTTATTAAACTACCCCGTACTTAAAGTTCATCTTTTACAAATAAAAGATTATCAAGTACCCACACAATATATAAATAGCAATACACAACACTTACTAATATTGTAAATGCGAAAGCAAGTTTGTTTGTTTGTTACCTCTTCACGCTTTATTTACTTGAGAGTGTCTCCCAGATACTCTCCCAATGCGATTGTTATAGCTACATTGATAGATAGATAGAGTCTGGACCGAAGGGTCTACATCATTGCACTATAGTTGATGATGATTAATGACCATTATAGTACCCCTTTTTTGGGTCAAGGCTCATCTGTTTATTTGTCACTAATCCTACTTCCTCTTTGTTATTTGGTACTAATAGATAGTTTTGTTTAATATAAAATATTTGAATGAATCCATATTTTGTATTTTAGCTCCATTTAAATATATATTTGATTGTCTTATATGCTAATCTTGTTTTCAATTATAATTCCTTATTAGTAAGTAGATTTCTTTTGATGCTTCAAAATAAATTTGGCGTACATGAGATTTAGGTGATGAGACTAACCATTGTAAAATAACCCTAAAGCCAAGAATATGACCTCATCGAGTGATGGTGCCTCAAAGAATAAATATCATTATGAATATATAAATTTCAGTTAATGCATAGAATGCTTGACCTTTTACAAGAATTTTGTCGCAGATGGTCACTAAGCATAAAACTTAGCTATTAACATATTTGCTTTCTCACAATTTGTTCAGTACCTTTAGAGCAGATATTATCACGGAGTTAACAATGTTCACGACGGAAATATTACAATGATAATAAAAACATGACGGCTCGACGATTCGTATTTCGAAATTGTGTTTTTTAATTTCGTTTTACAATTTGAGCGAGCTTTTTCGGATATGGAATGCTCTACACGAATTCAATTCGTAAAAAGTTGTGCAACTGTGTTGCATTTATGTACTGATATACTTTTTCATGATTAACGCAATATATAATAATAAGGTATTTTATCTTTCATGGTAAAAACAAGTATTCGATAAGGCCCCAGAGGCTGTGCCAACTATTTCAATACAACTGTTGACTGTTGCGAATAGATGTTGACAATTTAAAAATATAGTGCTGTGAATTTACTACAAGCCCCACTTGCAATATATACGGAATACAAAATTTAGTTTTATCCGCGAATTTGCACATAGACATTAAACATGATGCTTTTTTGTCATTAACAAAAAGGAATATGTGAGAAATTATATACGTCGCTTAAAATTAAGTAAACGAGTTGGTGTAAATGAGGTTTATTTTACCTCTATTAAGTACGAATGAAAGAATGATAATTTATTTGCTTAAAAATATGTGTGTATAATTATAAATGTAGTAAATCATCATATAATATAGTTTTAAGTAGGTACTATAGTATGTTATAACCGCTAATAACCATATCAATAACCTTGGCTACTATCCATTCATATTTCTTTCACAAACCTCAAAAATTAGTGCTTTTTAAACATTAACTTATTTCATAATCGTACAACGATATGGCTCAGGTATGGTGTGGGAACCTCCAATTATCCACTTATGGTTATTTCCAATATGTGCTTTATACTATCAACAAGGTTTTGCAAGATATTGCAGGTTTATGCAATAAATTTCAAGATCGAATTGCGCGTCTATAATAAGTATAATAGATAAACCGTAGACAAGACACTGTTGTAGTTTTATGTACCATTGTCAATTTTCTCTGAAATATACAAATAGCACTAGAGAAGTACTTTTGTTTTAATTGGTGACTGATTAAAACATAATTCACATTAAATATTGAAATATGTATAGGCACACGCCATTTTCCCAGTCGTAGTGGATTGTTTTGAGTAATGGATGAGAGATATGCTACTACCAAACCACCAACCAACAAACGTGAGATAAATCCTTGTAAATTTCAAATTGTACGTCGCTATAATATATCTTATAAAAAAATAGATGCAAAAACAAAATCACAGTTACAAATAGCTTGTCACCTCTATACTTGTCTATGGCTTGGAAAGTTAGCTCTCAGCTACGATAATGGTGCTCGTCTAAAACACTTGAGCGGTGCGTCAGTGAAAATTATGATTTATATCTGGTCAGTTAACGGTGCGCGAACGGTGCGAATACACATGGCCTGACCTGATTTTTATGACGACAAATCGGTGGAAAATCGAGTTTGAAAGGAATATGTATAATAAAATAATTGTGATTAGGATGAATCATGTTTAACTGATGTTTAATGGGGTTGATTCTGTTTTATATGTGAAAGATTTTGAGATTGACATAGAAATTTAAACACACATATTATGCATGTATGATTTAGCTATTTGTCTATTAATGTGTTTTAATAGACAGATATGTATACGAGTTGGTATTTTGGAAACAGGACTACATAATACTTAACGGAAGTTAATCAAGAATCCTTAATAATTACGAGTACAAACCAACATGAAGTTTTACATTTCGGAAGAAAAATTTATACATTTTAGATAATCGTTTAAGAAATAGGTAACATACGTCGATTAATTGTTACATTACTGTTATCATAAGTAAATGGATTTATTTATTCTACAAAACGAACATGTAAAAGTTTTATTAAATAAAAATTGTCGACTCATAAAGATCTAAATATCGGTCCGTGTGTATTCCCCAGTGCCCGATCGGCCCCGCCGCAGCCCGCAGTCACGGATGTCCGTATCAGTCCCATCATTTGTTTGCCCAGTCCAGCTACTGCTTCAAATTCATAATTTTTCAACCTTTTTTATCTCGCTGACAACTACGCTTATGGCCCCGACCGATAGTATCGTCTGTGGGCCATTAGCCAAAGTGATTGACGTCTGTTAGTTTGTTGTTAGTAATTTTGTTTGAAATTTAGAGCGGCGAATGTCTTTTTTGTTGGGCCGTGTGTAGAACAATGTTGACACGATCTGTTTTAGGTCGAGGATTTACAAACAGACAGTTGAATTAAGGCTAATGATTATACATATCTATGCTATACTTATATGGCAATGTACGAAATTACTGAAAATGGAGATATCGGTCATAGATTAAAGATGAAACCATCGTAGTATTACCATGGGGTATCTTAGAACGAAACCATTCATTCAAGTTATTTTAATAAAAAAAATCAATAGCCAATACATAGCAATTCCATTTTTTTATTTTATTAGTTACAGCATTATTGTGTATAGTGTTTTGATTTATTTCTTAAGCTTTTTCAATAATTGATGTACGTATCATACATATGAATTGGCACAGCACATTTTTTTTTCTTATTCTCCGTATAACTTAATTCCACGTTTCTTCGTAAAACAGTAAAGGTTTGAAGGAATTCCTTATGCCAGACATCCAATTAGTTGGTAATTAGTTCCGTCGATTTATATACAGTTGGAACGGTAAGCTATGATGAGAGAGTGAAGGTAATATCACGCTGTGGGAGATAATCTAGCACAAGAAATTACATACAGATACTTCACTTTAAAAATTACCTTAGTTAGACACTTTGTCGCTTAGGTGAAGAATAAGGTTTTTTGGGTGTAAAAATCTATAAATACGATCACTTTGAGAGAGTGAGATTACAAATTCCTCGGTAGACTCTTACGACATGCAAGGAAGAGATGCAGATGAGGTATTTACCTGTGATGATGCAGGACTTCACTATGATACCTTATAGGTTCCACGTGGGTCTTATTTATTTATTTTTATTTAATTATTTACACCTACTTTTTGGCTTATTCACATACGCAGACAACACAAATCAAGAAAATAAAAAAAAGAGATATAAGACAAAATGAAATTATAACAATAAGAAGGAACATATAAATGACAAATATATAATACATAGAGAAGATACAAAGAAGTATGGGATGCGCTTAGACAGTCTCCTATCGTGCATGGATATGAACCTGCCAAAGAGGTTTCGAAGCCTACTCACTAAGCTTTCTGTACGAAATAGTTTTGTAATAAAATGGATAAAGATATCATGAGCAATATTATTAGTGGACTTCCTTCGAGACGTCAATGGCCGACGGCAATTAGAAGTCGTAGACAGGTTTACGTTCTTGTTTATTAGCGGTTCTGCGTAAGAGTATCTATCTATACTAACTCTCGTATTCTTAGTATTAACTTTTCCTTGGGTACACTCGGGTGCATCTCCTTTCGTGCATGTCGTAAGAGCCGACTAAAGAACTTGGGCATTCTCTCAGGCAATGATCTAGCAACTTATCACTGATCATTTACTGTCCCTGACATGCTAAAGTTGCTATGGATCCCCTTTATGACCCTGCAGTTCTGGCTACCCCATTTCGGGAAAGTATCTGGCTGTACTCAACTAGTAGAAATTCAACCTTAAACCTTATTCTAAAAAATCTATTTTTTCTTTGGCTTGATCAAAAAAGGGGCTTTAGGCAACGAAACATTATTTCTCGATCGAATAGAGGGGTTCATCACCGACACGTTGGCTCTAATAGAAAGCCTTCATTATCACGCGTTCGTCAGCTATTGGTGGGAGTGTTGCGACAACAAACGTCGATGCCAGACGATATTAAATTGTCTAACCACCAAGATGTCATCGAACTATCGCGAGTCGTTCTTTTGTTTCTCAATAGATTTAAAACTAAGTGCTTCTGTTGTGCAACTTTGTAGAGATAGTGCCATTTTACTTGGGCAATGTTATGGTATGATGAGACTTAATCATGCTTGCCCAATGATTGTTGAATGGCATGGTGATTTTATGCCACCTAGAGGTACTTAGTATACTACATACTTTGTTTGATAAAAAGATAGTTATCAAGATATAATACGAGTATGACTATTGTTAAACTCCGCTGTCCATCTGTCTGTAATGAAGATGTTGATGTTTCGGCTATAACAATAAATAGTAAAACAGAAATTTAACAAAAATATTTAAATGGGGCTCTCATACAACAAACTCTAAACACATTCTAATTATATATTTTTTTGTGTTTCTACTAGAGATAATATTATGGAAACATTCGTGCACGAGTCCAGCTCCCATTTGGCTGATTTTCATATAAAAATATTTACAAACTTTAAAACAACACATTAAGCTAGTCCCTAATTAAGATCTCTAAGGTCCTGTGTCGTTGGTACTCAATGAGGCAGAAACTTATATCGATATTCATCATTATTAATGTTTGCTAATACCGGAATTTGAACTCAGAACTATAGCACGAGAGGCAGGGACACTACCAACTACGCCAATCGATGCTCTTACAGAGTCAGTTTGTAACTAAGGAGCAGAGCCACCAAATTTATGGCCACTGCAAGAGTGTGATAACAGCAATAGTAATCTTGCGAAAGTCTGTAATATTGAAGATAAAGCGTATCGTTTTCAATTTCCAAGAGAATTTAGTTGTACCTAAGACGATGAATTTGCACCAAATTTGCAAAAAATTACTATCACCTAATAGTGGTAGGTATTATACTGCAGATTGGGAATAAGTTAAAATAGCAAACATTTTGTCCAACATGAACATATTGTTCTTTGTCCAACATATACAGTCTACTGACATAGTGACGTGATCTCTTTGATACAGTCATTCGTATGCAATTTCGGACTATGTTGTCTACACGGGAGGCGCTGTAGCCCATCTCACAGAAAACGTTCGCCTCTTACGATACCTACGGGTAGCCCATAGAATAAAAAGTCTCTAGAAGGAGTCATCAATGACAAATGTATGCCAGGTAGTTAAGCAAAAAACGAGGCAGAAATCCCGCATCTTCGGCACTTTAACCCGAAAGTTGTTACCAAATCGAGAAATATTATCACTTTTTAGAGTTTTATTATAGTAATTAGGTTGTAAAAATTGCCCATATGCCTAAAAATAGGCTAAATTTGACTCATAAAGGGGAGAAATAAAATTCAACTAGGTCAATTTGACCGACTAAAAGTTGCTTCAAAAATGTGCGTGATCACGGGTTCTGGGACTTATTATTCTATGGGGCAGTCATAGGATAGTGCTGTTCTTCCTACTCTACCAAAAGCACACGGCGAATATTCTCTGATGATAAGGAAAATAAAACCATAAAGAATCTAAAATAGGAAAATGAACCGTAGGATCGTTTCCATTATGACAAAGAGATGCAGCTATAAGCTGTGTAGAGCGCCATCTCGCTTTCACACTGGAAATGATCCTGTTTCAAAGGTTCCCTTCTGATCATTAACAAAGGCATACTTCCACCGTCTTCCTTTTACTTAATGCAAACAATAATAGTGTATAATCACAATATAATTGGAATGGGCCTAGTCATTACAAGTTATTGCGTATTATAATGACAGGATGGCGAGACGGATAGTACCTAAATAATAAAAGTAAATTATTTCCTTGCTCCGACCCGATAATTTGTGAAGCGCGCGACAGAAGTTTGAGAAAGTTTTTATATTTTTAGTCCCGTGTAAAGACGGTAGCAAAAGAATTGATGAAATGTACGTAGAATGGAAACTGGAGCCGTGTTGATAACAGAGTCCGAAAACTGCTGTCACCATCCCGCCTGCCCAGAGCGCACAGTGGTGACTGTGCACAAAAATTCAAAACCAGCAGTTGACTGCAATGTGTGTTTAAAATATTTCTTCGATCGTTTGAAAGCGATTTATAACATGGACGTACAGATCATGGTACGATTCGCAGAGTTACAAACTAAAAAATATTTTTAACCAAAAATTTTAATTTTATCCTAAAAAAGCAGGATGCCACTTCAATCTATATTAAACAAACATAAGTAGGTTAAAATTTCATATAAAATGAAGAAATACTTTAGGAATAGTTTTTTTTCGACAAAACTGTGTGGCATCGTTATGTTGTTTATTTTGTTGGTCGGTAACTTCAATTAACCACATGTTGCTCTGTTTCCTCATAAAAAGTAATATCCACATGATTTGACGTATATATAATTTCTATCGAGTTTTGTAGCAGTTTTTAGGGTTCCTTCAATTCATTTTTACGATCTTGTGAAGATTGTAAATGATTATTGTATTTTTTTGGAAAACATACCTAAAATTATAGTACCTATGTTATATGTATTGTCTGCAATTATAACCAGCAATAAGGATAATATTTATGGTGTTTGTGGACAACATATTTTGTGTTTTAATATGTATAATATCGGAGTTGAAGTCCTGAAAATGACTGTTTTAAAATTTTTAAAATATATTTTTATTTATTTTTAATTTCGTATCAATTAAATATTTCATACTTTTGAAATGTTGGCACTTTTGTAAAATAAGCCTGCTTAGATAGCCTTAAACCAGTACCTGCAACTCGAAGCACTCATTTATTTATTATTTATACTACAGCACCCATGTTTATCTATGTAGAGCACACTTAACTTTTTTCCTAGCCCTATTAACTGGTAACCGGGGTTCTTAATAACGATATTAGGGACAAGTTCTAACTTGTTAATAATAAGAAATATTGGAACATATACTTTGGATATTGTAATAGCGCACGGTATCGTACTTCAATAATAATCAATATTTTTTTTTCTACATTGGATATTTTGGCCTAACGCTAAATTCTTAAAGGCATCAGAATTTTTTCAAATAATGATAATTAATATAATAAAATTAATATTGAATACGCAAGTTTCGAATTATATGCTCGTTACAATTAGCCCAACTATTAATAAGGGACTATATTTTACGATCACAAAAAGTTTAAAAAATTAGTTATATCTTAATATTTTCTATATTCTACAAATAAATTAGATCTTATTATCTTTAAAGAAACACATTTGCGGACTTACTAAGATATTTATAAACTTGACAATAACGCTTTCCAGGAATAGAAATATGACCTATTTTATTTTTCCAGGATTACTGACTTACTTTTATTTATATGGAAAATTATGTGGTTTACATGGACGGAGTCGGGAGAAATAGCAAGTATAGGCTAACAATTTCCCCATTTAGAAAAAATGCTACCTCATACACGTACATAGTTTTACGATAGTGAAACGAGTACGGTTAAGATATTCCTTATTTACTTAACTTAAATTTAAATTCAAATAAGTATAGTTTATGAGACATTTACCAAAGCCTCGTATCGAGAAAATTACACCAAACACCCATAATCGGGTCTGGACAAATCGACCGTGAATACAAATCGCTCGATTTTCGAAATCGATTAGATAACAATAAAATCTCGATTATAAATTTCGATTCACAGAATCATATAAGTGCCTGATATTGGAACTATATATTTTTATATGTGTTATGTAGTCGCACATTGAACAACTAGCGCCGCGGTCAATGGAACTACATATTTGATAATACGAACTTTACTCTTGTGTTTATCTATAGAGTGACTTGAATTTCTATTTTCAAATTCTATAAAGTTTACGTTCTTGTTGTTATTTAAGGCTATCATTGATCTTGATTTCGTCGGATTTATGCTATTAGGTTTTTTTAATTTAGCAGGACCGGCCAAAGAATTTCTTGTTCGCTTTCCGCGAAATACGGTAGCCGTGTGGACTACTTAATTAGAAATTAGTATGATAATTGCCAGCCAAAAAGAAAGCTCGAATACTTTATTGAATTTGCCGACAATTTATACAGTTTTTGATGAAAATCAGCGAAGATAATTTTGTCTTGACAAGAAACAAAAGTTAAAATAAACAAAAAGTAGGGTGCTATTGCCGCGTGGTGCAGAGTAGAGTTTGTACCATCCTATGCCTACCCGTGGGTATGACCGTACGAGGCGATTAAGGGTTTCCGGGAGGTGGCCAACAGCGCTTCTCGTGCTGACAACATAGTCCAAAAATCAGACTGCGGTCACCAACCCGCCTGCCCAGCGCGGTGACTAGGCAAAAAGCCCCCTATGGCAGTAGCCTTGTGGCGTGCCCTGGGGGAGATCTACGTCCAGCAGCAGACTGTAATAGTCTGAAGAAGAAAGGGTGCTATTACTCCTAATATTATAAATGCGAAGTTGAACATGAAGGTTACCAAGGACATCTCGCACCGGCTCCAGGTCGTAGTACCCCACTGTCTTCGCCATATTGTCGGTATTTACTGGCCCGAGAAAATCTCGAACTTAGAGCTGTGGAAACGCTGCGGTGAGACCCGAATCGACCGGCAGATTATACGCTGCAAGTAGAACTGGATCCACATACCGAAACAAGCCCTGGATTGGAACCCCCAAGGGAAGCGCAAACGTGGCCGTCCTAAGCATACCTGGCGGCGTACAATCATCGCAGAGGCGATGAAAGTAGGGAAGACCTGGAACGAAATAGAACGTGATGCTCGGAACCGAACGGGATGGCGGACATCTGTAGGTGGAGGCACTCTGCCCCAGCTAGGGCAAACAGGAATATAAGTCATAGTTGGGAGTACGGCGAAGCACATAGGATATATTCTGTAGTCAACGCGGACGAAGTTGCGTGAAACATCTAGTTTGTAATAAATGCAAAATCCAAATTTAGTCTAAATCGAGAATTAGAAGACATGACAGGTCTTTCTGTTTTTACATATTTATGACGTGACCTGACGAATCCGCGAAAATGAAGTCTTTCTATTGGAGCAAACGTGTTAGTAACGAACATCTATCGATTCAATCGATATTATTTTATATGGAGCCCCAGTCCAGGACTAATCACTGTACCTAAGTAAGCTTTCATTCATATTTTAAACGTATAAATGCGCGTAACTATGTAATTTAGTACTGGCAATTTCCAACCTGTGAAGTTTGTTTTGTGTTGGACTTTTTTACTGCACCTATTGTGGTTACTTTTAGTTATTTATATCTTTTGGCTTAGACAAATGATGGAGTTTTAATGAATGTCACTTGCGTATGAGTCAGTAACGTTAATGTCGGACATGTTATGAAAACAGTCCGTACAGAACCTGTCCACAAAATTTGGCACTTGAAATCACAAGTTTAATTTTCCAGGTTTTCTCTAGGCGGTTCCTCATTACTGAAGATCCTTGTCACTGGAACTTCTCATGTGAATAATAACTTCTACATCGATTCCGGTCGGAAGCAGTCATCACGTCATATTTTTTAGACATTGTGGAGAACTACGGTAAAAGGAGGGTTATGTTTACGAGTGTATGCATTTCTTTAGCACGCTCTAGAGCCTAAACAGCTTGTTGCATTTGAGTTTGAGAGGTATCATTAGATTCTTCTGGGTCAAAATATTCACGAAGTCGGGTTTCTTTCTTTAAATAAATTACAGAACCTCTTACATTTTTCGTGGACATTGTCACCGTACAAAGACAGGGACATAAAGCCAAGATTTAGTTGCCTCGAAACGTTTCTTAACGCCCTTTCGAGATTTAAGTAGCAGTCATTCATTTGTTGTATGGACACTTAGTTCATGTTCATACTAAGCTTACTAATCGCAGCGTTTGAAAATGCTTACTGTAAAACACGTAAAAATATTATAAAAATGCAGGTTTTATAATTAATTCCCGATTCAAAAAATAGCAAATTCCCGATAACGACAAAAACATATTTGAGACATGGAAATTTGTGACCTTTATTATGGTTTATTTTAAACAATACAATGATTTCATGGCAACAGAATGAGAGTAGATCCAGTTTTATTATTGGGTTATTAACTAATTTTGAATCACTGCTACTCTCGAATAACGCCGCGATTCTATGACATAGTGGGTCTCTTATGTTACAAAGTCAAAGGTGCTAAACCAATGATGAATACTGCGGTTTAGTTATTAAAATTCTAACTAATATGTAGTCGGAGTACTGCTTATTGTTGTGAAATTTTATGAACGTCAGTCAAAAGAAGAAAGAAAATTAAAAAAAGGTAACTTAGGTGGTATCTTAGGTTACATTTACCTTCTATTTTGAAATCTGTAGAGAATAGTATTTGTATTCTTACGGTGCTCCTTATAAACCGTGTGTAAAGACAACATTTGACAGCAAAATATATGTGTTAGGTGTTCTTAGTACCTCTCCTTTATTTCTCAGGTGAGCGATGGTAGTATTTTCTTTACATTCAGATGCCCCTGAATTTTTTACATATAAACTGCGAAAAGCTATATAAATAGCCCACTATAAATGAACCTACCCACAAAGTCTCGAAATCACATGTTTGTTATTCAAGATTGTATGATCAATTGATCACTTCTAACTTGTATAAGAATTTCTCCATACTATTTAAAAAAATAAAGATATGATTTCGAGTCTCATATTTTGGGGATAGGTTCTCTAAAGTGAGCTATATTCATAGCTTTTCGCTTTATATACCCTTTCTGTTACACCCTGTATAGTTAGTATGTATAGTTTATACATTATGAGTCATTGACTCTAACCTTTTCAATTACGTAATATTTGACACAAATTAACATCTAAAGTTTAATTTTAGCATTTGGTAAGCCTCTGTGTTTAAATACCAACACCTACACTCCATGCAGTAATTATATCTTATGTTTTACGTATTATTGAGTATGGATATTAATATAATTAGGTCTGTATAATCAAAATGAAAACTTGTGGATCCTCCCTCAGCAAATTTACTTTCGATCCACAACTTGAATACACACAGAAAATTTATCACCGCATATGGCTGGTTACTTGCAGAATTGGTGAAGGTCAAACTCGACAGAGGGTTCTGCCCTGTGCTGATGCGGGACTTCACTAGAATATACCAGCTGCATCTGTTTCCTTACATTTTGCAAGAGTCGACTAAGGAACTCGGGTTTTTTCTCAGGCGATATCTTGGCAACTTGCTACTGATCATTAACAACTGTGGGATCTCATTGCGAAAAGTACAGCCTTGTCTATATGTCTATTGTATATAAAGAAAGATATTAGACGATGTACTTACATAGGTAAATGTGTTCACAGCATCAAAGTATATGGCTAGCCGCTCCTGTATATAATAATTATACAAACTTATACCTTCTAATATTTCTTAGAGTTGCACCTACCGGTTATTTAAGTGTTAGAGAACTACAATGGAAAAAAAAAACCACAAAAGCTTTCAAGCTCAGGTATAATAACATCAAAAAATTAAAACTATGTCGTCAGAGGCGGACTCGCGTTGTTTATTGTTGAATAGTCATTATATGTAAATCGTTGAGTCGTGATGATGGTTGGTGATAGTGACGACTCATGTTTCGCAACCATGATAATTGTTCGGCCCAATCACCAATGAGATGCAGACAGGAGAAATAATAGTCAGTGTAGACTAGCGAGCGTAGCTAAACGTTAAATCTCAAACCAATTATTAAAAAGACCTAAAAAGAAGACCTTGTGTGAAGTGTGTGAATAGAAATGGGCGCACTTCTTATAGAATCAAATTCGATGACTCCAATATGGTGGAATTATGCTAATCTTTCGAAATTGCACGTTTAAACGCGTAATACGAAATAACGAGATTTGACGTAGGTATAGATATAATAGTATAACCGGTTTATGTAACGATATTTTTATTTTCCATTAGCTTTTTTAAAATTTGTACTTTAATATTTATGTTTATGTATATACTTACCTATCCATAATTTTTATTTTTATTTTCAATTTGTTTTTGCTCCATTGCACTACCTATACATTCTCGCCAGAAATAGTGGTTAACTGGTAGAGAATGCTACATAGCATTAAGTTCGCCCATGTACTGTTTAAATGTGCAATAAAGAATTTTATTATTATTATTTGTATCTCTTTTGAAATTCTCGGGACTACAGAGTCCCGGTCCTTTGAGAGGCGTGCATCGGGCCGTAGCCAAGATGTAGAGGCCCGTGTTAGGAGAACTTTAATATGGTGTGGGATACACATGACGGATACCATCGCCGAACGCACAATATGATACACCCGGCGATGGTCCCCGCCATGAGCAAGACTATTGGAGTGCAGAGCTCTGTCATGCGATGGGAAACAAGGTCATGGGCTATGGGGTTGAATTTTGGGTGGGGTTGGAAAATCGGGCTATAGAAGGAGACTAACGGAGACCTGCCATTACAACCAAGTCTCATAATTGTTAGGTGGCAGGCGGTGACTCGCCGACTCATTTCATGGGCCCCCTGAAACGGCCGCACGCACTTAGCGATAAAAGGGGCAACATTTGGTGAGCGGCTAGGGTGGAGGGGTGCCCCTGGACTTTAAACCGAAGCCAACTCGCCACTTACGGACAGGCACGTCCACCCTCGAGCTGTCATAGCTCTCGCGACTCCACTCTGCCCGGCCGACGAAGGCAAGGCAGAGGCGGGGGAACTGTTCCTCGTCAGACCTCACTCCGGCGCCGGAGATGAGGAACAGGGTCTTCCCCCGAGAGCACTTCAGATCCGTGGGAACGCTACCTCCCAACAGCTCGCCACAAGCTGCCCTGCGGCTTATTATTATTATTAGAGACGTAAGACTCTCGTTCATCTCATGCTACGCCTGCTACTAATGTAGACAACGTGACTTAATTTTTTATGAACAAGTTAAACCATCTCCTCTTTAGTACTTCCTTCACGGGTCCAACTCATCGTGTGGGTGCAAGTACATCCCGGCGCACCTGTAGCAATGCACACATAATGCCTGACGTGGATCCGTGGCGCTAGTTCACATGTCAGCACATTTAAATTGTATGAAAACCCATTTAGTTTGGTCAGTAGATTAGAGACTTGGTTTTGGAAGAACATTACAAAGATCCACATACCTGATAGAACTAGATTTTAATATTTCATAAACGTGATCTTTAAGTGCACGCTCCCATGATTTTTTATGTCGGTTTTAGTGGATTTTTAGTTGGTTTTTCTCGGATATGCTACTTTAAGAAACGGGCTCGGCTTTTATGTGTGTTTTAATAATGGCGCTCGGTGGTTTTTAATTAATTATGGACTCGAAATGTTAAACGTAAAAAGAAATGTCATTGTTTACTTTGGATTAGTTAGAAGTTGAATGCAAGGAAAAAGCTACATTTGCGTCGTCCTTATTTACTACATATTCTACCATTTATGTGCCCGCTACGAGTATCTGCGGATAGTATATATAGCCTTATATGTGGCCTTTGTATAAAAGAATTTATAGTGCAATAAACAGTTTCACATCTATCTACTGCGAGGACTAGACACGTGTTAAACATCCCTTTGTTTTACGAATATGATACATAAATATTAGCCCTTAGGTACTTATCGGGAATCGAGCGGTGTTGAAAAGATATTTAGGAAATAGAAATTGCCTCCTAATTATATTATACTAGCGGCCGCCCATGACTTAATCCGTGTGAACTTTATAGACGATGATTTGTTATTGTGATGTTTAAACTGGCAAATTTTATCGAAATCCGTTTAGTAACTTTGCGTGAACAAATTTACGACATAACATTGTTAGCTCAATGTTTATATTTCTTGTAAGACGAGAAGGAAAAATATGACTATTAGAATTTATAAAAGAAATACGTCATAAAACTGCACCCAACATAGGTTCTATTTCACCTATTTGCTACTGCAACATAAAACCAATTATCAACTCAAATGACTTCTCCAGACTAGGAGCTTGTATCCTAATTCCTAGTTTAATTGGCACAGTCTAGTTGCCTTACATTATGAGGGAGCACAGATAATTTAAAAGTTGGCGAGCTTCCTTGCAGTCTCTTGTTACAGAATAATTCTGCGTCGCTAATATCAAACTTATATCACTGTGATACGGTTTGAGATGGTTTGTTATGCTGGATTCAGTTTTGGCTAGGTCCGATACGCCAGGTGTCTGAGTTTGCTTGGCACTTTGTCACGCCAATTTTGAGTTTTGGCTTGTGTTTTGCAGCAAATTTCTGTTGGTCAAACCTGTTTTATAGAATGGATTGAGCTGGATTGTTACATTATTTGGCAATGATTCTAGTTTTTAATTGGCAGTAAAGTAATAAGAAATACTAATACTAGTATCGTGAGAGACTATAGTCTTAAAAAAAGATAGGTAATAGGTATAAAGTACAACATAAATTACTATATATTTACTAACGCATGTAAATCCTGCAATACCACCTACAAGAATAAATATAACTCTAGTTAATTAATAATTTACAACAGAATTTAGATGCACATACCGGCCAGCCATCATTATTCAGTTGTCGGTAATTGACACTGTCCTGATAATCTTGGTTTGCACGTGCTAATTAAAGGACATCCAGCACACAATGATCTCGGCTGTCCTCCAACAAGAAAACTCACATGCAAACCAGCCTTTCTTTACTGTCTCTCAATGACTACCACTGCTATACGCACCCAAGACTTTTCAATGCTTATTTGTTTTACCGCAAGCTCTTGTACTATATTTCAATACGATTTTTATAAACAACACACTGTTCATTGCTGCTTTACTTCTGTTGTTTGTAATTTGGGTTTAAAACTAAAAAGTAATGGATATAAAACTGTAGGTTAGTCTGTTTGTGAAGGCATGGAGGGAGCCTCAATGATCGCATTGTGATAATCGCGATCAGAGACACTGACATTTCTTTTCTTTTATCTTAGACGTTGTAAGATAAAACAGTAATAAATATTCACGTTGACATCAGCGCGTACGTGCGCTCGGGTGCACTTTTCATCCGCGTAATTACGACTATGTTTAATGGACCTATCTCACTTACAGGTACTCAACTGCGTCACCACACATTCGTGGTATCCCATTAAGACTGGATAGTCACATTCAGAACTGCCTTCCTTATTTGGGTTTTAGTGCTATAGCTATAAAAATATTAATTTATTTATTTACACGTACACAGTACAGAGTAGTACAGTTAACATTTAAGATACTTTTAACGTCATTTCAATAAGTATAGTACTAAACTGGACTTCAAAGCTCGACACATAGATTACACAATTTATTTTTACGCTTAAAATTGTAATAATAATAAACCCAGAAAACACGAAAATATTATAGTGCGAATCGCTCATGGTTTTCTTTTGGCTTGTAAATTTTCTGTCAGGAATTTGTAGTACCTACTTACGAGTATAACTTTACAAAGTAGGTGTCTTGTTGTGTGTCACTAATGAGAAACGTAGTTATATTCATCAAAATCATCCAGCGTATATAGCCAATTATCTGCATAATTTATATAGCTTAATATTTTAGTGCTTGCAGTCGCCACATAGTTTGCATACACTGGTAGCGCGACTGGTTACGTCGGCAAGGTAGTCCAATGAGGTAGCACCCTTACCCGACATATGGCAGCCATGTTTATGGCGTTTCCAGGCCTATTCTTTTGTTAATGAGCAACAATTATTGCTTTTGACCGCTTTTACCTTTACCGGTAGCTTCAGTGGTCGATCGGAGATACCATTGTGTTACGCGAGGAGGGTCAATTGATAGTTTATATTGTGCCATTTATGTAGGTTCACGTTCATGTTTTTGAAAATAATAAAAAATGTATGAGACTATATTTAACATATCTTAGAGTAAGTTAAAGAAGACGGTTCGGTTTAAGACCAATGTGACCTTTGACCAATTTCAATCGAAGCCAGAGGTAAACTTACTTAAGATTAATGTTTTATAAAATGATTGTTTTACTCATAGATAACAGAAACACAGGAGATGGGCCGCTAAGCGCACTTAGTTTGAGTTCTGATGTAAGCGGCTATAAGCCACACTTACATTGACATCTAAATAATAACACAAATTACACCCAACATTGATAAATCTCTGACACTCACACATTTAAGGCGGTACTCTCATTGGCGCGCACACATTGCTATCTACTGTGTAAGTACGCGCCTCAGTATAGCAAATACATTCAACAAATTTCACACGTACGCTAGTGATTGACTGTCGATAAATTTGTTATCGAGCACTTGCGTTGTTGCACATCGCGAACAATTTAGGCTTTAGTAGCTGGTCACAATACAATTTTAAACATGTTTTTACTTAGCTTCATCTTAAAATTCAACCTACTTTTTCTACAAAGTACTACTTTCTCTCATCCGAGTGCCCTCAAGGGAGAAATTACCTCGCTCATGTCCAAATAATGTTAAAATAATCATTTTTGATTAAATATCATTGCTACAAATAAAGAAATTAATTTCATCTTCAAAAAGTGACTTAACATTTAACTTTTAAAAAGGTAATAAATAACTTGATATGGCATTTTAGGCTTTAGTAAAAAAAAGTGTGACGTAATTTGAAAATTGATAAACATTACGAGATCCCGCTAGTATATGACATAAACAACAGTTGGAATTTTGATGAAATTAACAAAATATTCTGAAATATTTAAGACTCGATAACACAAAGTAGGTAAGTAACTACTTTATAGTAACTATTTTACAGTTAAATAATATTTTTTTATATTATAATTTAAAAAAATATTTATTAATAAGAAACACAAAAATAAAGAAAGTTGACTTTGCACACATCTACATTAATTTAGGTACTTTGTTACACTAATTATAATAAGTAATTCACCATTGTTTTACATAAACATAATATTTTTTAAACTCTCAAAATTATCTACTTAACATTAGTTATTACTCGTAGGTACTATTCGCGGCAACGTGACGTATCGACAACAAGAAATGACAGGTACAACTCTATGTCAAAGCGCTTAGCAGCGGCCGTGCGCGGGAGCGGCCGATTCAATATGCGCAATTATCATCACTCGGTCAAACTGATTTCAACACCAGGCACGCTACACTTAGCGAGCAATGTATTAGGTTCAATCGTTAGGTTACATATGTCACTCAGTGAAAATTATTTAACGAAATAAAATGAAATTTGGGTATAAATGCTAGAAAACAAAATTGTTATTGTACTTACCTATGAAAAGTGACCCCTTCAAGTTTATGGTCACTTCGATTCTTGCACACAACCACTGAACAAGCAGGCATTATAAAAAAACACTCCCGTGTGACGCGTTAGGCAATCAAGTCCCGACTGATTGCGTTTTCGCGATGTTTGCCTATTTTGTTCATAGTTCAATTACACCGCCCACGCCCCCACGGCCACTCTATAGATCTGTTTTACTAGTGGAACAGTTTAAGGCCTTACCATAAAACATCACATTATAAGCAAAGATTAAACGGCGTTTAACATTTTTTGTAGTACTTAAGCCCATCGGAGTTATTTTTGCATTAATAACTACAATGAAAGTATATAATTCTGAAACTGAGCCGTAGTGAAACAGAACCCACTACCCGTTTTAATACCAAATTGAGTCGCGGTGAAACACATAATTTAGGTGGTTTCCAGAAATAATCCACAAACGTAGAAAAACACAATATTCCCTTGTTTCTCTAGAAGATGCGAGACAACACAGATAACATCGTTTTTTAGGGACAAATAAAGCTAGGATTATGCGGTGCGCATCATCCGCCTCCTATTCCTACGCCTGTGATTCTCGAGTTTTTTATTCCAGTCACGTGTTTCCTCCGGGATGTGCCACTGATAGGTCTGGAACATACAGGAAGGATAATGAAGAGGTGGCCTTACAACGTTTGTGTATGAGGTGCTTTTAAATATTACCTGCATTCCCTTGAACAACAGCCATGAGACTAAAGAAAAAAAAAGTACTTAAAGATATTACGAAGTTTTGTTAATAACTGTAAATATTTTCTAAACTTGTCATATTTTTTGTTCGCTCATAACACTTCTTGTAATATACTTAGTTTTATATAAGAAGGAATGCAGGTATACAATTTAAAAGCCCCTGTTTAATAGTATCGTATATATCGGTGATAGCAACGGGCAGAAGAGTAGGCAATGAGGGTGCCAGGGGCCTGAGACATTAGAATTTCTTCAATCGAATCCATTGACAATAGGAAGCCTACATTTTCGCGCATTCGTCAAGTCACGTGATAAATCCAACCACTGTTAGTGGATGTATTGCGACAATTAACGTCGATGCCAAATAATGTTACATTATCTAAGCACCGACTTGGTTTAAACTGCGTTGTATAGGCGACATTAGTCCACATTCACACCTCCTTTTTTTCCCTCCTTCATGTATTGAAACACCGTGGTTTGAGCTACTCATATAACTGTGTTTACGCTGCCAAACATACATTATTGTATTTTTATCAGGCATTGGTATGCGGAATAGGCTGCTGCGGCATCTGTTCGTTTCAAAAACTTTTTAAATTTTTGGGAAACGATGACACTAAATCGAATGCGTTTGCAACATAACCGTTTTATAAAATATCCGGTTCGTGCATGGAATTGTATATTGTATGTTGCATTTTAATAGGCATTTTATGACATCTAAATATTATAAGTTATTACACATAATTAGAATAAATACTTAATAAGAGATAAAAATGTTTAATTTTATTTGTTTACAGTGTTGTGTAGTTTTTATAAGTCTTAGTATTCATACTAAACTACAAGAAATTATAACTATATAAATATTAAGAAATAAATTAATCAAATATTTAAAAAAATCTCTCGTATTTGTATTCTTTCTTTTCGACGACATCTTATGAAATTGGGTTGTGTTTTTGTAGTCCTCGTGGTTTAATAAGGTTGAAATTTCCTTACTTAGCCATAGTGAAGCTATCGATTATGGCCTGTGACTGAAGGCAAATAAGCTAAACATAAGATATTTTTATGACATTTTGACTCTATTGCACAACAATTTTTAAATTCTAACAGACTAGTCGGATCAAATCATTAGATTCTGTCATTTAAAACTCGCGTCCCCACACCGTTTTATTATTAACAAAGAATTTAATAATTCCCGATAAGCTTTCCTAACTCGGCACCATAATCGCGTAAGACCGTGTACATATAACAGTCTGTTAGCCTAATCCGATCTATGTGCCAGAACACCAATAAGAAGGCTGTAATTGAACGTCAAAGGCGCCGACTGGTAGAAGTCACAGCGTAATTAGGATGTAGAGCAATAACATAATTATCTGTTTCTTTGACTACACCGTACTTACGTAATTAGTACGTATTCTGAGGTATTGAACTGGTGATTATTGCATTGTTATATAAAAAATTGCGTGCAATTTAGAATAATTAATTATATTGTTTATTTTAGTTCTTTATTAGCGAATACTGCAAGGCGAAATGTAATGTAATTGAAGAGTTATATAGTCTACATTTTTTTCGATTTTTTTTTTTGTAAATGAATTAACAAGATCATCCCTTCTTGAGTATGTATAATAATTTACTCTTAGTTCATAATATATTTATTAATCAGTAAAGTTCACAAATCTTTTAGAGACAACACAATATTCACCATACTAAAAATTACAAATTATTTACTTGTGTGGATCAGATGGTAATTACTAATTACGATAGTTACAGATATTTTTGGAAAAGTTTTAGTAATAAGAACTACAAAAATATTTTACACGTTTCCAATTTGTATATCTGTAGAAATAATAATGAAATTTTGGTTTAAAGTATGAGCAGTTTGAACAAATTAATCCGCCACCTTAAAGACGACATTTAAAGATCCTGTACGCACCTAAAGACATAGAAATACAATTTGAGCTACTGAAACAATCTACACTGTTTTTCCAGCGACAATCCGAGTATGCGTTTGATTGACAGACGAAAAGAACCGCGATTGGGCTCAGTTTCGTATGATGGCGTGTCGGCGATTATTTCCTAGACCCGTGAGTCAAATTAGATTAGGATGTTTATTTATGGTTATTGTGAATGATTTACAGCTATCTAATATTACGAAATTTCAAGGTTTGTATAAATACGCATATTATGCATTCTTTTGGGTTATTAGAGCAGTCAATATCCGTACTATTCCGCACCCATAGATTTCGATATGATTTTTCGTCCGTTCATCTATTCATCTGTCTGTCTGTAAAGCAGTTCAACAGGATAATAGACTTCATATATTCTTTTCTTTTTTTATTAGCTATTCTTTTTTTTTTATTATACTCAAAAATATTATCTGATATTAACATTAAAATTAATTCGAAATTTCCATACTTTACTCGAAGTTACTCTGCGTAAGTTACCTACTCTGTCTGACTGTGTGCGCTTTACCCTACTACTAAACCATTTTAAATAAAATATGGTACACAGGTAGTCTGATCCTACTTTATATTCCAAAAATAAAACCCAGATTTTTTTTCTGTTGTCCACACGGATAGAGTCGCAGGCATCGACTAATAATGCATAAAATCATTAGTTTTAGTATCATATGAATTATATTACCTTACTTTATCGCTTTTTCACACTATTGTGTTGTATATTAAAACATATTATTTTAATACTTCTATCAAGATTTATTTGACGTTTAATATTCAAAACTACAATGCTTCATCCATTCAGCGGACAAAACTAATTCAACATCCAACATAAAAGCTCTATTTCTAAAACCGCAAAATCCTATTCGAAATAATATAGTCTAACTAAACCAAAGCCATCTTAAAAGCGTGAAAGCGAAATAAAGGGCGAAGAAAGTGCGGAAAATTAAAAGGATTACAAAGAATTATGGTCGTGGAGTCATGTCTTTGAACAGACACGTCTCTGTTCGGGATTATGGGAACAATGAGTTTAGTTGTTTTTGTGCTTAATATATCTCAACCCAGAGGTTTTTAGGTCGAACCTGATAGGTACCTTACGCGAAGTAGGGTACGGTTATGTTTGTATACTTCTTTCTCGATTCTAAGGTAAAATCTTTGTCGATTCTAGTTTAGATAACTTAATCAATGCTTACAGCTTTGGATTGATGTTAATTAATTATATTGCCTGTTTAGTAGCATTTATAAAACGAACAATGGTTTACGATATAATGTCGTACAACATTCATTAGGATTGGCAGAAGGGTCGTCCTCCATCAGTTTTTCATCTTATACTTGTACTGCACGATGAATCTTAATACTGTTGGGTCCAGATATATTTATACCTTTTCTTCACTTTATAAGGGGCTTCATTCTTAGAGCTCCTATTATATACAGCTCAAGGAATATAGGTATAGGTAGTAAATGTCCAATTTTAGTTTCTTACATCGAATTCAGTAACGGAAGAGTTTTACAAGAGTTCAGGATCAAAGAGTTTTTAGATATTACCTAGTAAGTAATACAGGGTGTAACAAAAGGTTAATGTTAAGTTAAAAAAATTGCAATAACATTCATAGTTTAGAAACATTTCTAACCATATTATAATAATGACTAAACCCAAATGGTCACTCCTTAAAAAAAATGTCACAATAGTTTAGCTTGACTTCGAACAATGCGACAATTGACAGACTAATCTCGTTTTTGAGCGAAAATATCTCAATCTAACGTCAAAATGCCTTTCATGTGAATAACAAGGTTCGCCTTACCTGTATGTCGGATTTCTCGCCTTTGGCGGGTGTTTTCTCTTATTTGCAAAGGATTTAGGACATACGAAAGTATTGGTTTGAATATAATCAAGAAGTGTATGTAGATACGGACTTTGAAACAACTATATAACTTTGATAATATCATATAAAGCCATGTAAAGAGTTTATATAACTATTTACTTTAAGACATTATATTTATTTATTTATTACAATAAATAGCCTTTTCTTAATTCGTTTTACATACTTACATAAATTATCATTGACATCTTTAAGTGCCGAAAAATTGGCTATGAAGAAACATTTTATGATCCATATTTTTCTAAAAAGTTGTTGTCACCTTGCATTTTATTGATTGATTAAATAACACAATTGTTACACAAGAAAGTAAGTACGGAATACCTGTACCATTAATTATATCTCATAACTAATACCAGTCAAAAATAATCCCTTTGTGCGCTAAAGTCTCACTTAAAATTAACTTTTATTCAACATCCAAATTAAAATAAACTTCACACCAACGATATAAGAAAGATTTCACTTCAACTGAACATGTAACTTAGTGTAGATGCGACAATATCCCTTGATATTTCGTATGCGTTTCATTAATTCGATTTTCTTTCTTATGACAGGACGTTAAGGTTTACAAGTGGAATATTTATAAGTAAGTGTATTTATTTTACGGAATCCAATTTTGCGCTGACATCTCATACGTCAACTTTGTCTGTTTCTCAAAGGTTTCTCAATATAAGTCCTGTCATCTTGGTTTCACGCGTATTTCGCATTGCATTTTGTCGTTTTGTGTGGATGTAATTGAAAATTATTATATCTTATTTTAAGAAAATATATGAATGTGTCGTTGAGTGATTGTTAGTATGTCAGTTAGCCTATACCTACAAATTATCCGTTAATGGGAATTACCTACTTATATACATACATACATATAATCACGCCTTTATCCCTTACGGGAGCACCAAGGGCCGATAGAACCACATGGTGCTACTTCTGACCAATTTTGAGGGTATAGTTGAGATGTACCAAGTTCGGTTAGTATTAATTGCCTACTTACTTTTACTAAATTATATTTGAACGTGGCGTTGATGTGTTTTACGAGGAATTGCAGTGGGACATTTAATTTTATTAATTATAGGAATTGGTTATATTGTAGAAATTACTGAACTTTTTGTAAGTAGGTACTTTGGTAAGATTAGATTTAGGTTTAATTCTATTCAATCATTCATACAAATAGACAATATCTACTTTACTTGGGTTTCCCGTCCAGGAAATAAAAAAAAAATGATGTAAGTTAATTTCGAAACAAGCATCGATAATCATAACTTATTAAAAGCCATTACGTATTCCATGTTGCATCCAAAAATAATAAACAATATATTTTGCTATATAACATCTATTCTTCATCTAACACCGTTATCTAAAATATCAGAACAATAATAAATTCAAAACAGCAATTTTAGCGACTCCATAAACTTTTTCTAATAAGTGTTGGAGTCATGGAGCATATGCGTAGTGGAGTTGAACGTACAAGTTTCTTTTTTGTGTATGTGGATATAAGTAGCTTAACTACACATACGATTTTGATGAGTGAAATGACACAGACCACTTTTATCCTACCTCATCAGGTCTAGAACTATTTTTTTCCAAAACAAATGTGAACGATTCCTTTTAATAACAACTCCATGGTCAGCGTAGACAACGGTATTCGTTTATAATGCCATAAGTCACATAAAGTCCTAGTCTGAGACGATACTATCTCGGATTCCGCGGGCGCGCGGGCGCAAGCATTGCTGGGAACTTCGAATGTGAGAATACCTTTATTGAATGAGGGTTTGATGAGATCTTTAGGCGAAAATTGTTAAAGGAATAAATAGAATGTTACTTTGTTTAGCTACCTATACCTATAGTATAGCTGCTTTGATAATATGCTACTGTAGTATCTAAGTAGTACATTCAGAACCAGCAAGAATGCAATAAATATTAAGTACTGTACATGGTACTGAATGTCCTGATATATTTATTAAATAGGGCGTAATAAAAGAAGCAAAATTTGAGACACGAACTCCCAAGTTGAAGTTTTAAAATTGTATGAACATTCCTGAGTAGTTAAAACATTTAACAACTACACGCTATCTGGAAAAATCTATACATAGTATAAAATAGTGGACGCCCGCGACTTCGTCCGCGTGGAAATTGAATTGTAACTTATATGACACGTTTGTCGGTTTACCATAGCAGTGCCATCTATTGATTACTTACTCAATCCAGTCGAAAAGTATCGACATCTGTTAGAATCTTTTGGAGTTAACAGATAATTGTGACTGTCAATTAATTTTAGACAAATAATTTGCAATAAAATAAAATTGCGACTATAATTAAAGATCTAAGCTATCCTATCTCTCAAGTTGGACCAGACTGCTCACGGTGTGCCAATTTAATTTAAAATCGGTTAAGTAGTTTAGGAGTCCATCGCGGACAAACATCGTGACAGGAGATTTATATATGTTAAGATGAAGTTGCGAAGGGCGCCCAAAATGTGTTTGTTACCTAGGATCTCAAAAACTACTATATCAATAGCTATGCGGTTTTCAATAATGGAAAGAAGACATTCCAGGGATTCTATAGGTGTATAATTTAGGTGTACCTACTTAAGAAATTATTAGAGGAATCGTAACAGTTATCAGACGGACGGAAGAAAAACGAGCTTTTTGGAGGCTTGCATTGCGTGCGCTGCTGAAATAACTCAAAATACAGAATAACAATGTATGGGGGAATTATTCTTCTCAAAAAGTTCTATAAAAAAGTCTGCGATAGCATATGTCTATCCTTTAAGGTTTAGCCACAATAACGATTTTAGTGGTGTTCAAGTTTAATTTACGAAATATCTTATTTTTCAATTACTCGATGTTCCTACCGACATAGACCAATAAACATAAAACAAAATGCATATCAAATTAAAGCTGATGAAATGAGGATTCCGAATATATACATATCATAACACTTTTATGTTAATATTAATACACAAGATGCATTTACAATGCCGAGGGCAGAGATGGCGGCGGCGGCGGCTGCGTTCCGTCGTTGTGTCAGTCGGTCGGTCCGCATAGCACGACAGTGGCGGCGAGTGGCGGCGCGCGGCGGCGGCGACGGCGGTGGTGGGGGTGAGCTCATGTTGAGGTGCGCGACCCGAACGGGCAGACACGTGAGGGCAGACAACGTTGATGGTTGTGTCGAATTATAAACTACAGCTGTAAAAGTCGAATATCCGAGCGAAGCCGGAACCGCGGGCTGCTAGTAAACATTATGATGAAATAAATTGAGAGTTAGGTTGGATTTTTAGGGTTCTGTAACCAAATGGCAAAAAACGAAACGAAGTCCATCCGTCCATATGTCACAGTCACTTTATTCGTAAACTATAAGGACTACATAATTGTAACTTTGTAGATAGATATATTCTGTGATCCGCGTTACAATTGTTAATTTAAAAAAAAATGTTCAGTTAGTTTTTATATAGGTATAGAATTAAGTTTATAAAACGGAAACTAAAAACTATTCCAAAAAAAGTTTAAATAAATTCTTATACAAAGCTCGCATGAAGAATTTAATTTCCAAACTTTATAGTCCATTACGTTACCTCCTCACATTCGTTACAATGTTCAGTATGTTCGGAATTTTTGATGAACTTAAATGATTTGGTTTAAGTAGAAATATTTTGGTGGGTTAAATATTCTATCTTAACCATAAAATATACGGATTAACTTAGATATTTTAATGCCGATTAGTATGATTCTTATATTATGGTAACTAGGCTGATTAAAAAGAAGAAAACTGCTGGTGACTTTGACCATACGTAATATTAATACAGATTTTTTCCAATGGAAAATCTATAGTATCGCTTTTACCTAAGATACTTGTACCTAACCTATATACGTAACTAGTGGTCCGCCCTCGCTTCGCTTCGGTACATATCTGTACATAGATACAACTTCATATGTAGGTACAGCGGTTTTCGTAAAAATTTGGAACTTCCGTTGGTCCCCTTCCCGTGGGAATTTCGGGAAATCCGTTCTTAGAGCTTCCTTGTAGCCCTAATCCGATTTCAGCTTCGTATAAATAGCGGTTTTCGTAAAAATTTGAAATTCCCGTGACTCCCGTTCCCATGGGAATTTCGGGAAATCCCTTCTTAGCTTTCCCTCCCAGTCCCTAATGAACATACAGGTCCAATTTCAAATTTATATGTATCGCAGTTGTCGTAAAAAAAAGAATTCCCATTTGTACCCTTCGCGTGGGAATTTCGGGAAATCCGTTTTTAGTCCTTCCTCGATGTCCCCAATGAACATATATGCCCGATTTCA
Source organism: Carposina sasakii (assembly GCA_014607495.2). Taxonomy (NCBI): domain Eukaryota; kingdom Metazoa; phylum Arthropoda; class Insecta; order Lepidoptera; family Carposinidae; genus Carposina; species Carposina sasakii. The sequence continues at coordinate 11,290,460 of CP053161.1, forward strand.
GCTTCATATGTATAGCGGTTCTCGTAAAAATTATGAATTCCCGTTTGTCCCCTTCCCGTGGATATTTCGGGAAATCCGTTTTTAGTCCTTCCTCGTTGTCCCCAATGAACATATATGCCCGATTTCAGCTTCATATGTATAGCGGTTTTCGTAAAAAATATTAAATTCCCGTTGGTTGCCTTCCCGTGGGAATATCGGGAAATTCTTATAGCCTATGTTCATCCAGGTCCAAGAAGGATTCTAACGGTGAAAGAATTTTTTAAATCGGTTCAGTAGATCCCGAGATTACCCCTTACAATTTAACAAATATACAAACACACAAACTTTACCTCTTTATAATATTATATTAAGTATAGATTACAGGGCCCATCAATTAAATCAGAGTATAAACACAACGTCTGTCAAAGAAATGTGTCATAATCAGGAGGAATTAGCTATATCCAATCACAATATAAAATGTAAAGTAATAAAAAGAAAACCCAACGGTTTATGACTTTAAAACAATAACAATTAAAGTCATAGTCGTAAATAGTTGAACAGAAATCAGAATTTCGCACACATGTGACAAATGTTTTAGCTTTTAGAATTGCAATTGGAGTTCGTAAATATGTGCTAAATAAGTAATAAAAACGAACTAAGGTTGGGTTGAGTGGTTGAGTCACGTGAATCATAGATCTGTATATTTATGCATTATTGTCTTCACTAGAATATATCAGCTGCATCTCCTTAAGTGCATGTCGTGGGATTGATTAAGGAACTCGGGTACTCTCTCAGGCGATAAGCTAGCAACTTGTTAGTGATCAAGGCTGTGGGATGTCTTATTTATTTATTTGTACATCGACAGTATACAGATACAGTAATATTACATTTGGAATAATTTCAGCAGATTAATGTTTTCATCTGTACACTGATTTTATTATGGGTGTGCATCAACATTCATACAGGGTGTTTTTTCGTCCCTTAACGAAGGGTACGTACTCTATAAATCAAATAAGGTAAGTTTATGCCAAAAAATGCTGGGAAACGATGTAAATTTTTTTGATTTTTTTTTATTACTTGATCGGGCGAAATTTATAGTGTCCAGTATTTATGATAGCTTTTTGATAGACAGATATTAATGTTTCTCGTGAAAAAATCTTGCTGCACGCGTCAATGTGCATATATGCAGAAAAACGCAGTCTACTTACTCAACTTTGGATCATAATATTTTGGAAACCAGACACTTCCCAGGTATGCTTCCATGGAGAAAAATGATCGTGATGATGAGGAGATTCTGTAGTTTTTTGACGGTATATTCATATATATATTCATATACTGTTAACATGTGTGACTGTTTGACCAAAAATCACCCTGTATATTCATATATAATATTCATATACCTACAATCTTATAAAGGATCCTAAGATCCTGCAGTTCTGGATACCCTACTTCGGGAAGACAGTCGTGTGTATATGTATGTATGTATAGTATAGGTATATATCTCTATTCTAAAAGCTATTCTCTAGCTTTGTCTAGTTTGAAATCTTCCGAATAAGATTTATGTTATTATTACATATGTATTTCTATAAATAAGGGTAGTTTTTAAGATCTTGTACTTAAATTAACTAAATTATCATATTTTCTTGGAAAGGAATGTTTAATTTTATTCGAGACAAAAATGACCTTTTCTCAGATATCCTGATATCTATCCATGCACTTTTTATAATTACCCCTTGTATATGCAGGGTTTCTCTAGAATCTTTGATATCTGACCCTGCTATGCTAAATGTGGCTGTAGAATTTCCTTTGTGATCTTGTTGTTTTGGCTACCCCATTATGGGAACACAGCTGTGCGTAACTAATATTATAAACGCGAAAGTTTGTGAGTATGGATGGATGGATGGATGTTTGTTACTACTCTTTCACGTAAAAACAGCTGGAGCGATTTTAATAAAATTTGGTAATGAGTTAGCTGACACCCTGGGTTAACTTATAGGCTACTTTTTATCCCAGGAAAATATTTTTATCCTGTAAAATTTCGACATTCGATAATTTTTTCTACAGTCCACGCGGACGAAGAAGGCGTACTAGTATTTTATGATTCCGTTGAATGCTTAGGTGTGGTCAATTATATGACTAAAATAGAATATGACTAAAAAATGGATCCACCAAAGGCATCATAATTTAGCGATAATAATATTTTACCGCATGTAATTTCCACGATTTATACACTAATACAGTTACACGTGGTATTGTTAAATGAAATATAGTATCTCAATAAAGGGAACTCCTAAACTCGCATTACGAAACCTGCTACGAGCATATAAAAATTATACACACCTACGCAAAAACGAAACCAAGTAGGAGTTTCAAATAACCCGTTAGATAGATAAGTAAAGGGAATAATATAATTTATCACCTAATAACTTATAATGGTGCATAATGCGGTGACTAACAGTGTCAGGTTTCATATAAAAGCGAAGAAGCCGTTGGTATTGAATTGTTAAATAGCTTCTAGATTTCAATTCGATTGTGGAAATGTTGATTTACTGTTAAATATAATTTGTACTACATTGTGTAAGTTTTACGTATAATGCTTTGTCTTGATTGGCAAATCAATGCACAGTTTAAATCTTTGATCTTAGACACCTGGAACTTGGAGGGTGTGTTCATTGTCAGACGTGGTTATGTAAAATAGGCATATGAAGGTTTTTTTAAATTCCCATAGAAACAGGAGAAATGGAAATTTTAAAGTTAGCGCGGACTTACTAGTACCTTATACACCTCTGCTTGATCTTTTGCAATATTTTACTTGCATTCATCCCCTATCATACGTCATCTCGTGATTCCTTCATTCCCAGTATACGCATTACATATTCAACATAATCAATTTAAAACCTCTTAAGTATTCCTCTTCCCCAGTAATCGAATTATGCTACTGAGAGTCAGACCACACCTAGACGCGACGTGATCTGACTCTAAGACCACAGGACACGTGGCAAATCAATGAAGCTTTTCACATCGCTAAATGCCATAAAATAAATCATAATAAAATGGTTTTTATTTGGTGTTTGATTTTATTATGGCAATAAATAATCAAGCCTTTCAGTTAATTAGAATGAAGAGGAATAATAAAGGACTTAAAATATCATGTATGTTTGACGGTTCACAAAAATTTACTCTCGGCCAAATGCAACCTGCTTATTTTTTACTTACATATTTATTTTAAATTTATCTTAAGAGTTTGGTTGATAACATATGTTTCGGTCACGCCTTAAAATCTCGGCAATCTCACATCAAATATAGCTCAAACTTTATTTACTCTATGTTCACTAAACATTTATTGCTAAATTCCTGGTAAAGAATTTCAGAGAGAATTACAATTAGAATTCTTGATCAAAAGAACTATTAAGAAACACCAAGTGTAAAAAACAATGCGAATAGAAAATATAACCATATCATTCACCAATATGTATATTTATTTAAGGCAGTATTAGATACCTCACGACTCACCTTACATCCTGTAAGTCGTGACAATAAGTTTGTTTCCCCCCAAACACCACTGATTTATCTGACAAGACTTCAGGTGTACACGTGAGTGGGACCAATAAATGTACCGATTTGGTCCAGACCCTTGTTCTTAAAAACAAAGTCCATAAGATAAATATAAAGGCACGGGAACTGACGTTTTAAAAAGTACTTATTATGTACGATAACTTTTTTTTCGTTTCGGCTACAACGTTTTTGGCGGTTCTGTGCTTTTTGGAAAGCAATTTTGTTTGTTGTAGGTATACGAGTATTATTCTGTTTATAAATTTTTCGGTTTGGTAGACTGATAGTACCAATTTATGTATAGTTATGTAATATCGCACGTTTCGAGCAACAATGACAAAATTCCAAAAAAAAATTATTTACTATCACAACGGAGAGAATATTATTGTAAAGAAGGTGTACCTAGTTACAGAGCTGTAGTTTTGTAGTTGTGTCATTGTTGCTCAGAAAGAGCGAATAATGTTATTCTATTTATTTTTTAGCCATTGATCTTCAATACAATTATATTATGTTAAGAAAATCACCGTCTCGAGCTTTTTTAATAATAATGAAGGAGATACATTATTTACATTTATCTTCAATATTCAACATTATCAATGCATATAAATTGCTGGGAGAATTTAAATACAAATTGCCGAGGGAATCATCAAAGCGAACTTAAACTTTTTATGTGACTTTCATTGAAATAACGAACTTTAGATATTTCAAGTTAAATATGAAGTTAAATCGAAATTAAAATTTGTTTATTGGAAGATAAATTTTACTGTAGATTGGATTTTGATCAGAATGAATCCGGTTTATTGAATTTGTTTGAGTTTTATTTAAGGCGGTAGAGTATTCTAAATAAAACAAATAAAGAAAAAAAAAATCACTAATATATACTATTACTATATCAATATAAAAATAAATACGTCATTTACCAATATGAACATCATTTGAAGAGTTTCTATTTGGATTGACTCAAAGATGTATTTGCTCTCAGAACAGGTTAATGTTAGCAAATTATTTGGTCAGTTGGAATTTTGGTGAGTTCTGAAACACGATAAAATCAACCGTTTTATACTTCTTTTATAGACAATCCCCTTAACTGAAGTAAGTATTTGTGTTTTAGCGATTATGTTGAAAGGAAATGGTTATTGCGACATAATTTTAAAACTGAAGACATTATTGAAACAGTACGAAAAGCTTTTAGAAGTTACGCTGTATTTTGTTGTTGGAATAAGTGGATACGAGCACTAAAATCGCCACCCAAACTTTGAAATGCACGTCGATTAGATTTAATAAACCAAAGTAAATATTAGGCGTCGACTTCATTCGTATTTTTGAAGATGATTGACGTCAAAGCAATATAATTATCTAGGTATTTGTTTATGATAAAGATTAGGAGTGTTTTAAAGACTTGATAGCTTTTAGAAAATTGTTTTTTGTACGATTGTTTACAATTAGTTTACAATGAACTTATATGCACAATGCATTATATCTTGAACAACGGTTACCGTGATTATTCTAAGTTCATGTACGCTGTTTTATCTATGCAGAATACTAAGGTTAGTCCAAACCTGTGTATAAATCAATAGCAGGGGTCCAAGACGGAACTGCCTTAGGAAGCGGAAACTAAACCGCAGACCGTCCTATCGCATACCAGTTAACGTCATGTATTGCCGTGTAGTATAATTTTAAACTAGCTACAAAATATAGGTGATGCTTTATGATAGTTGAAGTATTTGTTTCCTGCAGGAATTGTTTGTTAGTTTACATATGTCTTTATTTGGGAATTGTTTTTATAAAATTAAAAGAAGCAAGAGAAGAATAGATCAAGAGGTGTGGTCTAACACCCGTATATTCAATTAACTGATTAAAGTAATTGTTTATTGCGATGTAAATTCTTATACATATACATATGTCATTATTTATTCATTTACTTGTAAATTGTTTACAATATACTTATTCAATGTTTTACGTGAATTTTTAAATACATAGATGTTTTATACATTCAACAGGCTAACCATAATATTGTTCAGTGCGGAACGTGAGGCAAGAATAAAGATCGAACGATCTATGAAAAACTTATAAATCTCGATAGCCTTGTTATATCTTTATTATATCTAGAGCATTATTCTATTAATTAAAAAACTAGTATTGTAACAAACTATAGGAGATTTATTCCGGAACCGGAAAGCCGGCCGCAAACCGTCCGTTCTCGCATAGGTACTTCAACTGTTGTGGTTTTTTATTGCCTGTATGTTGGTAGACGGTTTCCTTTCTGGTTACGTCATAATAAAATAAAGTTGTTACATACTTATTTATTTAGTAACTTGAACTGCTGTATTATGACATGTTGATGTAAGTAGTATATAAATTAATTTGTGAACTTACTTACTAATTATAGTAATTTTTATGTAACTATATAGTAGACTTTTTTGAATTGCACCCGTTAGAAAGTAAAAGCTCTCTGAAGACTTAAATTTTTATCCAGAACTTTTTAAGCTTTTATGGCATGATTGAGTAACATATGTTACATTACCTATAATATGTTATTGAAGTAAGTATATGTATAACAAATTATAAAATATATTTTTCTTATAATGAAAATGTTCGTTCATAATTTATACTCTATTAGATGTAAAATAGTATTGGATGTCTATGGGATTGTACGATTGAAATCGAAATGACTTTCGCCGACCTTGGCCCGTAGTTATTGTTTAAGGCCGCATACATATCTAATTGCATTGTGTAACCAATGGCTATGAACAATCAAACTCGTTGCTCAATTTATTAGTTACCAATATTGTATAGTCCACCAGCCAGACAGATGAATTATTTATTAATCTTGATAATATTTTAGGAAAATTACATTATTTGGCAATCTTTTAGCCTAAATTACTTGATTTGTTCCTTATGATGTACCTTGTAAGGTCCTTATTATTTACCCACTTCCATTTTGCTATTCTTATATTTTACATATTTTAAACTTGTGCTAATTTTATAATTAAATCATCGCATTGATGTATTATTGCATACATTACTCATATGCAAAAACAATAAGTACTAAAGAGCTCTAACTTTTATTGCAAAGGGTTCTTACTACTTCGGGAAAATTCTAATTGGTGTTGAAAAGTTTAATTCTAATTTATTGTGTTATTGGAATCCACGGTAGCTTTTAAAGTATTTTATATTAGACTCGTTGACTATATAGTCTCGCATCGCAAGCTATCATAATATTAGGTGCGGTAGATAATATTCCACAAAACATTCTGTGCCCGAAGTAATATTTGCAATAATTATAGTTTTATGTATTTGCTCAATAACATTTGGCTGTTACTATAATTCTGTATATTACTATTGTGCAAGAATTTGGCATGTTATGGGAAACATGGAGTAGAGACGTGTTTTGAGGTGAGGTATAAAGATTTGGTATGAAAATACGCTCGGGTTAAAATGACAGATTTTTTATATAATATACTGATAAGGCCTATAATGAGATTGTTACGTGAGAACAATAACTTTATTCTGGCAAATGTTGCAGTATAAAAGCATAATATGCACATACAGCATAACATAAAATAACATTCTAAATTGATATAGGTCATATAAAAATACTATTAAGCCCAAAATACGCACAGATTCAAAAATTCAAATTTTAACCCTTAGGTACCTACGCCCGCCGTCAATCATTATAACTAACTCAATTAAAGGGTGTGTCAATTCCGGTCAATTCAAACACGTGATCTATTACAAGGGGGACGGATCAAGGGTTCGATTTGCATGTTTGCTAATTAGGGCTTGCGAACGCGAATTCTATGCGAGCAGTCTTTCCGAAAATATCTACGTCCTATTTTACGGTCACGCTTTGGTAAGCGTAGCGTTGGATGCCCTCGGGTAAGATGGACCGATGACTTGAAGCGGCTGAACTTGCGGCTGGTAGTAACTGGATGGCAAAAATGGGTGTTCGAGCCTGAGTAGCGTGCGGCAGTGGACTGTAATAAGCTGACGTATGTATGTACTACTGCATGGTAGGTGGTTACGCACTATATTCGATATTCGTACCAGGTATAGAGGAGATACAATTGCCAATATTACACCATACGGCTACGAAGCGCAGTATGAAATCACAGGCTGATATTGCCTGGGTTTAACGGCGATACTTCTTTCTGTTCCTTCCTTTTGGTCTCTGTAGCTCACTGTAATATTTTCACGGTAACATTATACAATAATATACATATAAAATTATATTCCGATAACAGCGTGGGAAAGAACGGTTAGCTTCAGAAACACTACGAAAATGTTGTGACAGGATTAATGTAATAGCGCCAGAAAGAACAGCTAACTTCGGAAACACTACGAAACGATTTGGCAGAATTAACGTTCTTTAGGATTCGGATGAGTATGCAATGGCCCTAGTGTACCCGGATGTTACTCGGACATTGGATTTATATAATGATCGAATTCGTACAGGTGGGAATCAGAATTACTAATTGGGGTGTTTGAATTGTGTTGTAAGAATTGGGAATTTAAGTTAGAATCATCTTTCTATCGTCGATATACATACTCGTAAATGCGACCCAAAGTTGACTTTGAAAGAGAAACAGATCAAATTTTAGTTTAGCCAATTAGATAACCAAAAACTTTCCGTGAAAAGATAAAAATATCTTATTTATGTAGTGCGATTCAAGCTTTTCAATACAAAACGTTACTTCATACGTTCACCATCCAGCATGAATTATGTCTATGTTATATTAAAGGTGTAAAATTTTCACTTCGCGGTATTTCTTTGATTAGTCAGATTAAGCCTTTTTTAAAGCCTGACTTATATAATCACTTTGCCCCCTAGAGGTCACGCTCACTGTACCCTTATTAAGGGAACGTGCGAAAGGTCACATTTGCATGTTTGTTATTTACGAGTAGTTAGTACGTGTGTCACGGTACAATTAGATTGATGAGATTGGCTATCCCATGCACGTACGGGAATCGAAATAATTAGTTTAAGAGAGTGATACGACGAGAAAGATTAAACTTAATCTTTAAAGTGATGTTATTGTTATCATATTAAATACCTTTAATAATAAAACTTGCAGGTTGAATTTTAGAGATAGCGCTCTGAAACTGTTAATGGTTTTCAACAAAAAGCTATTGTATAGTAGAACTTTTGCATTTAGGGAAATTGCTGATGTGTCGAACTTCGAAAATGGAATAACAAAATGTCAAATGGATTAGTACCTATGGATGTATCTTTATAGATGTATAAAAAATAAAGTTAATTTGGTTTGCTATAGTCTGAAATTTCTGAATTGATGAATATGTAATATTACCAACCCATTTGTAATTGATGCTCTCCAAAATATTAATATGGCTTCTACCATTAGAATTCACAACAGCAATTTGCGTGGCCATTCGTCTGCCATCGCGTTTGTTTCCCCGCTATTGTACGCAACAATTCAGGGCGATGTACTCACATTTTATCCGCCGCTTTTTTATTTCGTTCCGCGTGATGCATGGTAGCACTTCCGCCATTTCGACTAACTCTACTATTCCCTTTTATGTTATTGTCGCTTAAAAATGTATGAGCTGCAAGTATAAGTTCGGTACGAAATACGAACTATAGGTAGAATTATGGAATGCTTTTTGAGAGGGGATTCATGGTTGATGAGAGTAAAGTGATGCCACTTTTACGGCGAATTATATTTGTACTGTTTAGGGAATATAATGTCTTTGGGGAAGCGTTTGGAGCTTTGTAAGTCTATTGTCTTATTAGTGTGCGTCACATAATAAATTCTAACTAAGGAACTTAGGAGCGCTTTGACTATCTAATTGGAATGTTTGTAGCTGTTTGAAATGAGCGCTAAATAGTTAAGTAAATATAATGATTATTTATTTACAATATGTAAATTCAAAATACAATACAAGTACGAAAATGAGAAACTAGAACCGGACCAAATATTTAGGTTTGAGAGTCAATAGTTCGATCAGTAGAACCCATTAGCTAATTATATGTAGTTAAAATATGTCAGTACAAATACTATACTTAACCACTGATCGAAAAACTAGCTTTTAGTCGACGAATATAAAATCAAATAGAAAAGATCAAGTCTTAAAGGACAATCCAGTCCAGTTGAAGAAGATACCCGCATCAGACCAGGAAAACAATCCACCCGAGTGACAAACGCTTGGGAGCCAACAATAAATTCAACAGGACAGTAAGCCTGAGCGCACACGGGGACTCCTGTAGGCTGATTATTTACTCTGCAAAAGCAAAGCAGCAGCAATGCGATAACGAAAATTTAAAAACTTTTAAAAATTTGGTGTTAGTTTTAGGTACCTAATATGGGGGCTAAACTGGCTCCGCTATACGTTAGTAATCAGAATTATATTAGTTGATCAAGTTTTTGACCGATGTTACACCTTTACTCAGCAGTGGGTGTAAGAGGCTGTTCACTAAAGTTATACAGGGTGTTGGTGACAGCCAGGCCTTGGCTGTCTGGCTGTCACCTACACTCTGTATAAATAAGCTATTGTGTAAATAAGCAGTATTAACAGCTCCTCACTCTTGTATATATAACCTTTATCTCCATTGCCTACACGATGATCGATCTGTTTCTCTGTGTGCGTCTCCCCTAAGCCAGGACAAACCAAAGCTCCCAGTCAAACAATCTCGACGTATTTTAATGGCGATACCGATCAATTCCATCTGAGCTGCGCGGGCGCCGCATTATCTTATAGGAAGAGATCGAATAGGCCGATCTATAGCCAATTAGCCAATTAGAAACACCAAACAACGCCACTACTTCAGATAAGAGTTAGAAATGATTGTGGCTATAAGATTTCGCTGGTTTTTGTTCAGGACGAGCAGATTTCTAATTAATGGTGGATTGTTTTTCTAAAATGATATTATCAGATCGGAAGGTTCGTTTAATATGTTAGAATATAGGTAGTTCATTTTCTAAATGGCCGGAATTAGCTCCCATTTTCACCATTCCTAAATACAAATGGTTCACTTTAAACGATATCTGCGGATTATTATTCAGTTAAACTTACAATTGATTTAAACTTTTAGTTAAAACTAGTGGACGCCCGCGACTTCGTTCGCGTGGACTACAGAAATTACAAAATGTCAAAATTATCCGGGATTAAAAGTAGCCTATGTGTTAAGTGGTACCTGTCACAATATATTCCTGAAAACTGCATCGAGATCGGTTCAGCCGTTTCCGAGAAAATTTACAAAAATCATTGTTTTGGGTTCTATTGTGTTGATAAAGGTATACTCCTATAATATTTTTTCTCATATACTGGGTGTAAAAAGACAACGTTGTTATTTTAATACCTTGTATTCTTTGTAACGTAACGATAATTTTTTTCTATGGAACCAACCCTGGGAAACGAAAAAATATTTTTTGATTTTTTTTTTATTGCAAGCAATGTATTCGATTGACAAATGTACCTACAAAACTAAAATTTTTAAATATTAATATGGTGTCTTTAAAAAAATGGTTTTTTTTTGTACAATTAGCTAGGCAAACATTTGACCGCCATCGTGCCCGATGTTAAGCAAGATGCGGCCTAGGGTGGTACATGTTTGCCTAGAAAGTGCCTATTCACTCTAGCTTTGAAGAGACCAATGTTGTAGTGCTAGGGAAATACATCGGCAGGAAGTGCATTCCACTCCTTAGCCGTTTGCATTACAAACGAGTTAGCATAACGTTTGGTGCGAATGGGTGGGATATCAACAACATAAGGGTGATACGCTAGTCTGCGTCTAGTATCCCGATGGTGAAAAGGGGCTGGTGGAACTGTATTGTGAAGTTCCCACGCACACTCTCCAAAGTGTATCCTGTAAAACACTGACAAGGCAGCAATTTTACGGCAGTGGGTCAGATCCTGGAGTTTCGAATTTGCTACGGTTTCATCTCCAATAAGTTTTATTGCCCGTTTTTCCACCGAGTCCAGTGCGGCTAGCTGATATTTAGCTGATCCATCCCAAAGGTGGCAGCAGTACTCCATACAAGTTGTTAACTGTTTCCAGATGGATTTATATAAAAAAAAAATGCTGATATTCATGTAACTTTGGACCTCAATATCTTGGAAACCCGTGGTTTCCCAGGGGTGGTTCCATAGAAAAAAAATATCTTGATGTTACAAAAAATACGAGGTATTAAAAGAACAAAGTTGTTTTACTTACACCCAGTATTTTCCATGTACAGACAGCGATCCGTTACATCTTTATTCCATGTACTAGTGTACGCCCGCGACTCCGTCCGCGTGGACTACAGAAAAAACAAAAGGCCGAAATTATCCGGCATAAAAAGTAGCCTATGTGTTAAGTGGGACCTGTCACAATATATTCCTGAAAACTGCATCGAAATCGGTTCAGCCATTTCTGAGATTAGCGTGCACAGACAAACCGACAAACTGACAAAAATTCCAAAAATCATTCTTTTGGGTACTATCGCGTTGATAAAGGTCTCCTAAAATATTTTTTTTATTAGACAAATAATGAACTAAATGCACAAACACGAGCTTATATCTCTAAGAGATTTCTTTCAACTAAACATACACATACATTACATCTTTTTCATCGTGTGTATTAACCACCTATATAAATACAAACCTCAATGGTTTAAGTGGTGTTCCTGTTTCTTACACCTATGTAATGAGTGATTGTAAAATAATAAAAAAAAAAGTTTTATATCGTAATTTCATGCCTAAATTAACACGGATTAATAACGGTTTAATTTGTAAGCCTAATAGACATACCATAGGTCATATTTGGGTAATTCTAATCCCATTTCTATTTTAACGAATTGACAATTTATAAATTGGTTATCGGCTTATGGTTTATTTATTAGATATGTTGAACAACATAAGTATATAGAGTCCAACCGTTTTGTATGCTCCTGATATGGAGAAGAAAGTAGCAACAGGCTGCAGGGTCGTTCATATGTTACCAATATTCATTTGGTCTGTGATCGTCCGATGTACAGTTTCACTACCTGGGTACTTTTAAGAGATGTTTTACTACGGTCATATCAACATTAGAAAAGTTTTCCAACCGAAAGCCATTTTTTGTTTTTCTCATTTATTTAGTACCAGTGGACCTTCGCGACTCTACTCTACTCGACTAAAAACATTTTCCCGGGATAAAAGTAGCCTATATATTAAGTGGAACCTGTCATAATATATTCCTGAAAACTGCATCGAAATCAGTTCAGCCGTTTCTGAGACGTGTATAAATGCACAGACAAACAGACAAAAATTCCAAAAATCATTCTTGTGGGTACTATTGCGTTGATAAAGGTTTCCTACAATATTTTTTCTCATATATCTTCCATATACAGACAGCGATCCGATACATTTTTATTATATGTATATAGATAGAAGATTATGTCCAATGAATTGTGTTTGCTAAAAGTCAAGGACTTTACTAAAAGTAGATAAGTTAGATATTTCGGAGCTAACATACATATTGTAAAGTCAGAAAATACAGTATACGACATAGCAGAAAATACTTAAAAGCAGAAAGTCTTTGTCTATCTATCTAGATATAAATTTTAAGAAACTTTGTGCTGCGACCAAAAACATTTTAATTAAAACATCTCTCGTTTCGTCTCAATTGACTTCATCAGCAGAATTGCCCTCGTCTAAGAAAGTTTCATTGCTGTTGCTTAATTTGGCAGGTAATTAAGTGTCACTTTAGTTCACGGGACGAGACGAGACGACTCGTGAACGCCTTGTTAACGTTAGACTGGGTTTCCACTGGCTCTCCGTGATGACGGTCCGTTTTTTATTACGATTCGTCTGTGGTGACGGACGGTAATGTACATGATTTTGGGACATTCATTGGGGGATATGTTAATTTGAAGACTTGTGGTTTTCTTCATGTTATAGGCCTTGCCAATAACTGAATCATTGTGACTTTACTGTGTGTTTTTGCTTAAAACATATTCGTTTTAAATATTGTTCAATGTGGCAGGATATCACAATTATCTACACTAATTTACAAATAGTGTTAAACTTCAGATACGATTTTATAAAAACACAACCACAAAATTTTGAAATTTTCTTAACATTTTCCTTATAATAAAGTTTAATCTACGCAAAAGGGCCGCATCGTAACTATATCTTTCTAAACTGAGATGGTCCGGTGCGGTGGTAGTTACAATGTATACCTACCATTCCGTCTCTGAGCTTTAGTGTGACACGTCGGTTTAATATGAAAATGTCGTGTGCTGGTTGAAGTGAGAACTATAATGATGAACAGCTTCGTAGGAATTATTTAAATGAGTCAGGTGTGGCTGGGATTTTTTGTAGCTTTTACCTTTAGGGCTTCATTCTAACAAATTAGTTGGGTTTGGGGATTTTTTAAAATAAAATCATCAGTTATCTGTAAAGTTGATCTTCGTTTTATCAGTAAGTAAGCAAAATAATAATAATATTTCTATCTAAAAATATAAATAACACTTTTTAACACATTTCAAGAAACTTTTTTCTCTCTTAGTCCAAATATAAAACCTGCTATACTTAAATTTATATGAAATTATTCCTATATGAAAAATTCTCATATAAGAGTAATTTTAAAACAGCTTTCAAGCCGCACGCCAAGGCTGGACAAAGTTATACACGTTTAAGTATAAATTATCGAATATGTCAGCCCTGTAGTACAGTAATGTGTGTAAAACTTCATTTGAATAACTTACTGTACGAGAAGCTAGGTTGGTTACTGCCGTGCATTTAAATTGGTTGCGTATATCTATTTAATGTCATAATTTTTTAAAATGGAAATCTAAATTTTCACTTGATTGTAGAAGTGAGATTCAATTTATACTTTACTTACACTATATCTGAATATTTAGATTAATTTAATACACTATGTACCCGAAAAAAATATGTAATAATTTAAAAATGTGTAAAACATTATATACCTAACAGTTTAAAAAGATACTTTAGGAGATTTTTACTCCCGCAGTGCTCTATTTGAAGTTTAATATGATATATTACAAGCTTTCCTTCTTTTAAATTAAGTAACCAATTTTACTGGCTCTTATGTATACACTTAGCCGGCGGCTACCTTTGTATTTATTATTATTTTTGTTATTTTTATCCCATTGTAACTTAATGTAGATAGGAGAACGACAAACATTTAATGAGGTGTTTCTTGCATATAAAGAGAGACAAGGGCATGTTTTATCCTGGCATGTTTGCATATTGATTATAATACTGTTTTAGTGCAAGTAAGTACAGCCAAGTTCGATGTAAATAATAAAAACTAGTTCAGGCAGTAAAAGTTGTAATAGTAACCTATGTAATATTTTTTTTTTAGTTTATCACTGGAGTTTTACTAAATGGACTAAAAATGAAAATCGTCTGCTTCTAGCGTTTTCTCGGGCTTTACTAATATAGGTATACGCTATACACTGTTTCATTTCGCAGATATTCCATACAGTTTGTTGATAAAAGTCATGCAATTATACCGAGAACTTTACGCACGATAATTAGTAACGCAGTTTGATAATAAATATGTACAACGTATAATAAATAGGTACTAGTTTTAACTAGGTTAGCAAGATGCAACATTATTAATACCAAATTAATTTAAATTTACGTACTCTTAACATAGGTAGTTGTAAACGCACAAGGTATCCAAATTAGAATTTACTCTAAAGTGCAAGTAGTATACTTGGCGCATCCACCGCCGTGTACCCGCCTGCATATTGATATAAAATGTGGATTGTTTATAAATTATGTTGAAGTGAATAGGGCTGTATGTTGCTTTTAAACGCCAGTTATGCGCCGCCTTTCAGCTTTTATTGGTTATAATAGTCGTCCGGTATTCTACAAGGAATAACAAATGACTTGGCCATTAATATTCATAGAGCTTATAGATTTTTGGATTTCTGTATAAAAATTATGTGTATTAGGCGGTGTGTTTGATATTTTGACTTTATTAAAGTTTTCATTTTTATTTATTTCTATACCTTTTTGAATCTTTTGTTTACCTTTTATATGTAAACATACGAGTAAAGACCAAATTAAAATGACATTAGTCATTTGTAATTTGTGTTTTTCTTGTGAATTACCTACCTATAATATAAATATAAGTTTTAGCTGAAATGAAATTTTAATAAAATAATTATAATTTATTTGAATTATCCGAATATTAAATATATTCCGATTATTAGTAGCTAAAAGGCTAACTCAACCTTTAGAATGCAATAAACAACCTCTTCAATTATAATACAATGCGAATAAAATTTAAACCAAAGATTATTGGAGACCGATTACCTGTTACCGTTAATACTGAATTTTGTTCGTAAAATTTTCTCATAACATAAATTATGGTTCCGAGTACTGATTACATTGTGTTTGCGTTGCAATTTCACGGTATATTGTCGAATAATTTTAATATTAATATTTAATAAGGCTGGTTTCGTTGTTATACTCAATGTAGTGCCTTTATCTTGAATGCGAAAAAATGGTACAAAATATGAACGGTTTTGTGTTTTGACCTTTTAATAAAATAAATAACTTAAAAATAAATGTTACCTACCCCGTAAGGTACGAGTATAAAGGCGCGATTATCCAGGTTGATTTTTGGTCATCAACGTTCCCGAAAACTACGGAATCTCCTCATCACCACGATAATTTTTCTCCATGGAAGCATACCTGGGAAGTGTCTGGTTTAGAAA
This sequence comes from Carposina sasakii, assembly GCA_014607495.2. Classification (NCBI taxonomy): domain Eukaryota; kingdom Metazoa; phylum Arthropoda; class Insecta; order Lepidoptera; family Carposinidae; genus Carposina; species Carposina sasakii. The sequence goes on from CP053161.1 coordinate 11,306,668, forward strand.
ATATTAGGGTCTAAAGTTGAGTAAATAGACTGCGTTTTTCTGCATAAATGCACATTGACACGTGTAGCAAGATTTTTTCACGAGAAATAATTAATATCTGTCTATGAAAAAACTAGCATAAACACTGGACACTATAAAATTCGCCCGATCAAGTATTTAATTTTTTTTATTAACATCGTTTCCCAGCATTTTTTTGGCATAAACTTACTTAATATGATGTACGTACCCTTCGTTAAGGGTGGCAACGAAAAAACACCATGTATGTATAGGTACATATGTAATTGAATGTTTATACTATTCTTGGAGTTTGAACTTCCGAATTGTAACGCCTAATACAATTTCATTTATTCTTGGAGTATTCCTTATACCTACTTACGTGTACGTGTGTACGGTTGTGTTACGGGTAACCACAAAGTGCAAATCCTACAGCCATGATTAGCATAGCGGGGATCCTTAGAAAAGATCAGTGATAAGTTGCCAGCTCGTCGCCTTAAGAAGCACCCCTGAATTTCTTAGTCGACTCTTACGATATGCACGGAAGCAGATGCAGTAAGTGAAGCTCCGTACTACTTCAGGTAATATTTAGCTGTTTAGGTAAATTATAAACTTTTTTTATTAGTGACATTATTCTTGCTAATTAATTATTTTATTTGTGGTACCTTAGCTTTAAAAACACACTTTTATTTAATATTATATAAACCTAAAATATTTACGAGGTTAGGTACTTAGTGTGTGACTGACTAAACCACAGTCGAAACGTTTTCCCAAAATTGCTACGAGAAAAATGAGAATTCTTAAGTTCACGCGCACGAGGTTGTGGGTGGCCGCTAGTTTATTAGAATAAATATGTTACTGCATAAAGACAACTACAGTAAAAATAAGACCTATTCCCGAGATATAAATACTAGGTACAAGTTTACAGCCTTTTAATTGTTAAATGAGAAAATTCTGAGTACTCGTGTAGATTTTATAATACTTGCTTGTATCAAATTATCAATTAGTGTTTATAGGAAAAAAATGTTTTGTAAGTTTATACTAGTTTTACGACTTGTTTATGAGATTTCAGTGTATTCGTTACATAATTTGGGTTTTGGGGCTATTCGGTCCGCTCGTATTTCGGTCTGCGGACTGAAACGCCTAACAATGAACGGACCGAAAGGCCCCAAAACCCCATAACTTTACTTTATATCCCATTAATTACTTCTTATAAACTTCTAATACACACATTTTACAATGTATAAAACTTATGCCACACTAAGATCCCTAGGTTCTTGTATCGTGGGTTTTAAGCAACGGTATATAAATACATAGATAATTATAGAAACATCCATGACTCGGAAACAAACATCGATATTCATTATATCAATATTCGTACTTGTAAATTCAAACTATATTTGCTCCTCTGAATTTTATTGTTAAATAATTTAAAATAAATAAACTAAAATTATTTTAAAACCTAGCCATGTAGCATAATGTGTTAACAACAGAAATTAGTTGTAACATAGGTTTGAACTTAATTCTTCAATGACAGGAAGCAAAGGCAGAGGTCGTTTCGTCACCACAATGCACTAAATGGTAGCCACCAGAACTTGTACACAAAAACCTTTTTAATATTCATATATTCTCGACACGGAGGTGACAGCAGTGGAATAGACGTCTTTGAAAGCAAAATAAAAAAAAACAATCCAAAATACTCACTATAGTGGTCCTACATAACTTGAATATGAATTAGCAACTGGCTCAGTAACAAAAAATGGTACTCCATACTTAAATAATGAAGTAGAATAGACAAGCGTATCTAATACAGAATTTATTACCTTATTATCATTATTTTCTATTACGGAACAAGTTTTAGAATTATTATCCCCACGCTTTACTATTCGAGTCATCGATATGTTTGAGAATTCATATAAAAAAAAAAGGTCGCGCGAAATCTTAATGCTGTACATAATTAATGCAAATAAACCAAAAAATACAAGGCCCATAAATTACGAAACGGAAGGGTCCAGGCATATCGAGAGAGACCTTTTAAGAAACCTGTACACAGATGCCTTTCCGCGAGCCATAGTTAAAATGCCCGAAGAATAGCTATTCATTAGTGGGTGCGAGAATGAGGATTCTTGGAGAAGCTTGAATATTCCATGGGCTCTCAGGCTTGTATTGTCTCTAGAAAAATGTCCGCCGGATGGTATTGGTGCTAAATTATGTCCAGTTCGTAGGACACGAGAGAAGCAGGGCCTTCCCACTAGTTATGTTCGGTGACCGCCGCCTTTGTTGGCACCAAGAATGGACGACTTATTGTTGAAGATGCCGACATAAATAAATATAACCCCGAGCAATAAAATAAATACAATAAAGATTTGTAATAAAAATAGCAAGATGTGTGAAACATAATAATACTCAACATTTTATGCAGTTTCAAAATTAAATTAATTGGGAAAATCTCTTGTGTTATTCGTTTTAACTCTTTCAGTCTTGGTGGTTAGTGTCACTAACTAATGAATTTAATAACTTCTGAATTTTTTAATTAAAATCTATGCCATCTACTTATAATCGGTTGAACTATCATGAAAGTTAGATTCATGCTTGACAAGATACGACCGAATATACCGCCAAATGAAAGAATGACAACTCAATTTAGTTGAATTGAATATTGCACTTACGTAATTTTAATTGCGTGTTTTATAAAAAAAATAACAGGTAAGTAAGTTAGCTTTTATCTTCAATGTTTTTTATTAACTTTATTCTCATTTATCTGTTTTATATATATTTACATGAAAATACTACTACTCTTAAGTTTTTTGCAGTGTATTCACATCGAAATGCGTAAATTATCATTAATAGTTTGTATCAATAGTCATGGTGGTTAGTGGCACTAACCACCTCATTTTTCGAAAACCTTAATAAATTTTTTTTTTTCCTACTTTATATGATTTTTTTATTGTTAATAATGCTAAAACTTACATACATATGTTAAAAATATTCTTAATCTAAAAGCGTGACGGAAAGAGTTAAGGAACAATAGGAATTCAAGTTATCTTTTCTGAAGAGTGTTGTTAATTATTCGATGAGATTTCGTTTTATTTGCCCATTGACTTGCCTGCAAGCTGTAATCTTAAATTCAATCACTGAGTCTGTACCTCCCTTATAATTCATTTACTTTTTGATTTTTAAAACTGCCGAAATACTCTCTTAAATTAAACGAAAACGACACGCAATGCATTAAGAGCTTGTAAAATTATTCAGTATCCCGTCGGAATTGTTGCAAGGTTAACATTATACATATTTAACGCATACATTGCCTTATCTGTGCCATCGGCGATACAGAGCGCAGATACTATAGAGAGAAATGGAGCAGACTAAAGAGCAGAATTCTTATGTTCGGACGTACGCATTAGGACAAAATTAAGTGCGGTTATATGTACACTTGTCACATTAAAATGCCGTTTGCTACTTCTCGCCGCTTTCGAAATAATAAGGGTTGGTATACACAATGCCACCATAGTCAACATGTTGGTAGTTGACCGACAACAGAAAATTATTGCACCACTAAGAGAAAGGGGAAAGAAAAAAGTGAAGTGGATTCCGTTTCAAACTTGCATGTCTATTTTACCGTTTGCTATTTTGAACATCCATATTTTTCTGAAATTCCCTTTCGTAAATCAACAATCGGACCTACTCAGACTGTCGGATAACTGTCGGTCCCAAAGGAAGAGTTGATTATTACATTTATTACATAACATTTATACGACTAAAACTGTAACACGAAATCTGGCTAAATATGTTATAGTTTAGAATTTCTCTGACAGTAATTACACACATCAGTAAATACGTGCACTACCTATTACAGAGCAAAGTTGGTTATACGAGTGTATGCTTTTTAAGTTAGTTTAGTTTTCATTTACAGCCCTGAGAAGTCCACTGTTGGACATAGGCCTCCCCCAACAACCTCCACTCCGACCGGTCGGGAGCAGCCTGCATCCAACCGACGCCCGCAACCTTGGCCAGGTCATCCGTCCACCTCGCGGGTGGCCTTCCCACGCTGCGCTTGCCGATACGTGATATCCACTCTAGAACTTTCCGACTCCATCGGCCATCAGTTCTTCGAGCTATGTGCCCTGCCTATTGCCACTTCAGCTTGCTGGACCGTTGAGCTATGTCGGTGATCTTTGTACGTCTGCGGATCTCCTCATTTCTGATTCGATCACGCAGAGAGATCCCAAGCATAGCTCTCTCCATCGCTCGCTGTGCGATCTTGAGCTTTTTTATGAGGCACATAGTTAGAGACCACGTCTCGGCACCGTAGGTCATCACCGGCAGCACGCACTGGTTGAATACCTTCGTCTTTAAGGACTGGGGTATCTTGGACATAAATAAGCTTCGTAGTTTAGTTTTAGTTACAGTTATATTATGACCATTGAAGATCTTTCAGGTGATTTATTTCAGTGGGCTAAAAACATTTTCTGAACTTGTATCTGAAGCAGATGCTTTGCGATTTAATGTACTTGCGTACCTACATGCATATAGACTCTGCTGTGTTCCTTGTTAATTCGCAAATAAGATCCTATGGTTACGTTTAACATAGCAGGGCCACTTGTAAAATATAAGTGGCAAGTTGCTAGCTAACGATGGCCTGAGAGAACGCCACTAGTAAATTCCTTCCTTGCAAAATGCACGGAAGGTGTTGCAGAGATGATATATTCTAATAAAGTCCTACATCAGCACAGGCTTATTATACCCTCAATATTGATAAAACAAGGTTACATTCAAATCAGTGGCATGTGTGAATTAACATTAAAGTTAACCGATGCCGTTGGCAGCACAATTATTCGATGAATCTCCGCCTTGAGTCAACTTTAGTGGTCTCGATATCGATTAATTCCGATAAAAGATTAATAAAATGCGCCGATGTTCAATGTAAATGTACAATTAAGGGACTTCCACACCCAACGTTGCAATACACGGCTATAATTTAAGTAAGATGTGTGTACTTGTCTTTAATTGCGTGGTGAAATAGGCTTTAAGTTTGCTTTTGCTACATTGTTGGGGTTTAATAGTGTATTGGCGTGAAAGATACCTATGTACTCGTAGTTCTCGGTTTGTTTTATGGTAAAGTATAACCCAATTACACGTAAGTTTTAACAGTGATTTTATTTATCAATTCATTCAATTGCAGCATCTATGTAGGTAACTGTTTCAGTTGAAATGTGTTCTTTATAGTACATATTTTAATGTCTAATCTGGTGGAAGTGAATGTAGTTTGCAAGACACAATGCAACTCTATCGGTTATCGCTATAGAAAGTGCCAATGTATTTTTATTCTACCTATATAGCATACTCTTATACTTCAATTCTTCTTCAATATTGGTACCTATATTCTATGTTAATTTAAGAGCCGATTTTTTCAAAGTTATTGCTGTCTTTATCTCAATCAAGTTATAGAGCAAGACAACATCAAATTTGCGTCCTTAATCTGACCATTAGAAAAATCGACCATAAATCGATAATCGATAACATAAATAATATTGTTTCCATTCAACCATAATTTCAATCACAAGTAAAAATTTCCAGTCACACGATGAGTCAACCGACAAAAACTCCGCGTGGCCAGTCGATTGGTCACGAGCATTCAGATTAATTATAGTTTAGTGACGCTCCAGCGGGTGTACGAGATGGAATCCCTAAGGGACTACCAGGTTACGCCGGTCAGAGGGATGAGCACGATTGGAAACAATCGGCGTGGTTCGAATCATGTTCCGGTTCTGAAGTTTTAGGTGCAATGAAGTGTGGTACTTAAACTTTGGTCACTAAAATGTGATGGGAGTGAGGAGGTTCTTCTGAGCAAAAGGAAGTTTTATTTAGTAAAAAAAAAAAAACAATATAATTTGGTTTTCTTTTTGTGATGATCCAGCCTCGTTGTATTTTTGCATCTGGGCCTGAAGCGCTGCGGAAGCCTCTGGGTGAGTATGTGATTAAATAGGCTAACGTGAAAAGTGGGTGAATAATTTGCAAACATTTGCCTCTGCCATTGCTTCCTCTACTTTCTTGATAGGGATAATAGGTCTCTGTGTATATTTCAGGGAATTACTACAATAGTCATACATTTATTTTTATTTGAGCTACCCCTTTTGATACAGTCAATAGTATTTGTAAAATTTGTATTACTAATTACTATTGAGGTTAACTAGACGGAATTTGGAAGTTATAAGATAAGTATTTTTTTATATTCTCTAGTGTAATATGATATATAAATAAAATATAATATATTCTTCTATGCTGCTCTGGGAGTGAAAAATAACGTGTAATACCACAGCTGCTTCTCTTCCCGGGCATACTGTAGTAGAGGGCAGTGGAGGAACAAGAGGGTCTTGGTGTTTTGTAGGCGTTGGGCTGACCACCGGTCACTACTAACCGAACTTGTACATCTCAACTATACCCTAAAAATGTTCAGAAGTGGCACCATGTGGTTCTATCGGCCCTTGGTGCTCTGCCTACCCCGTAAGGGATAAAGGCGTGATTATATGTATGTATGTATGTAATATGAACGTCAGTATCAGTATGTCTACATAGTTGCTGTCAGCATAGCTGTAAGATCATAAATTCATTGAAAACATTGTAATTAATTCAATTCCAGAATACCTGGAACACACGCACGCAGTACTTCCATCCTCACAATATTTCATTTCAAAGCCAACCGAGATAAAATGGCCGGACTATGAAACAAATAAATAATTCAAACGATTACATTTTAAATTAAAATCTCGTCGTCGGTTCAGCGTGCAGACAGCACATGTTGCTTTACTATCCTGGAATGTAGAGACAAGACTGGAAAAGGCTACATAAACTTTAAAACTTATATTAATTAAAGCTTAGCATTCTGCAAAATAATAGTAATATTCTACACATTCTTATAATATAATCTAATATAATATTATACTTATATTATAAATTTATAATACAATTAATTAGGTTATAAAAATACTAGGTAGTTACGATTATTAAACAAATTATAGTTATACATAAACAAATTATTTAATTTGCTTCTAAGCATACCCAGGCAACACAAATCAAGAAGAAAGATATACGACACTGCTGAAATTACAGCAATTTGAAGGTACATAAAACTAATAGAGTAAGATGCACAGAAAATCCCAGGGGAGTTATTATTTAAACCAATAAGATTTTTACCGCGCATTTAAGTACTATGCCGTTTTAATTTCATGTCCACGTCTATATATCTTCGGGCCGGTATCCCAGCTCAGCAAACAGGACAGTCGGTTAGACTGCTACCGTTTAACCGCAGTTTAATTAATCCACCGTTAACTTGTGGTTTACAACTGTAGATCAGGTGTGTAGAATTCTACTAAAGATACATGTGAATAGAAGAATAGAATGTAGAATTCTACTAAAGATACATCTGGCTAGGCTGAATAAAGTATATTCACGAACTAAGGTAGGAAGAACTATGTTGACAAATGGTCTACGTTCTAAAAAAAATCAAATTCTGCAAAACACTAATTCGAAAAGGCCAATTCTAGAAAAGGCGGTAATAACACAAATGTTGTTTATTTATTTTATTTATTTATGTATTGATTTCATATTCAATTGAGTTCAACTATTGCATCTTTCGTTTTATTTTACAGGTTACATTTAAATTTAATTTCAACGCGCTCACGGAAATAATTATATTGTCTAGCGCACCAATCATTATAATACTAAGTTATAATATTGTTTAATGACTGTTAAATAAATTAGATTTATACTGTAAATATCTAGATTACGTTACAGAAGAGAATAATAACTACAGCAAATCTAGCTCATGTGCAAGTATTGGTTTTATTATCGAAAAAAACCTGTTACGAGTACATAGGTATAGTAAAAACCTATCTATCAAATTTGGCTTTTATATTTTGTTTTCCCGTGATGAATTGATATAAATAAATAAAATATGAACATAATTTTTTTACAACACATCAATCTAGTCCCACTCAAAGATCCCTAAGGTCTTGTGTAGTGGGTCATTAAGGGTATATAAATATGATATAGATACTATTATGTACAAACATCAATATTGATCACATCAATGTTTGCACCTATCGGGATTTGAATCCAAAACCTTCGGCGCGCCAGGCAAAGTTACCACCAACTACGCCAATCAGGTCGTTAAGCGATAATTAAAATAAGGAAATAAGTTTGTGTAACATTACTATCGGCTATTATACTCTATTTCCTATTGCTTGAAGATTAGCACAGAAACAATTATTCCGTCCCTGTCATAGAATGGTTCGCTTTTACGATACTCTTTAAGTTAACTAAATTACACGGCTCTGCGCAAGAGTCGATTGCAGTAGCGTTTAATAGCTGGCTGTGTACAGAATGTATATTGCAAAGATTCCCAAACTTATAGGACCCATGAAAGGGAAATGGCAAAAAGCCGAATTTATAAACGTCGTGTCTTTAATGTTTCTATGACTACACAACAACAACTACTTAGTCTAAAGCTGAAGTCCAGTGACGTGGTTTTTACGATAGGTAAGAAGAGTAGGTATTTGTTGATTTAAAAAGTTTATGTACAAATTCACAGAACTAAAGACGGTGATATTCCTATAAAAGGTATAACAGATATTTACTTTGGTTGATCTATGCATGTTAGTGGGCTTCACCGAACACTTTGAGAATCGTTGCAATTCAAGCTGCCTGAGCAAATATTATGAGTTTAAGTCATTAAGGCATGTTATCAACGGTACAAGGAAGTTGCGGGGCAGGAGGTTTGTATCAAGGGCTGTAATCAAGCATTTTGTGGTGAACACGTTCGCTATTTACAGGAAAGAGAGAGGGAAGGTCACTGACTGATTCGGTTGAATGCACAGATTAAAATTAGCAAAAAGACAATGACATATAATAGCCATACTATCCTAAATATATTTGCATATTCATGGAATAAACAATTAATAAGCTTGGATTGAATTTATAACAGGAACACATATAAGAGGTATATATAAGCATTAAACAAATAGATGACTTCATCTTAAAGAATGAAATAAACGGCTTTTCGTAATGATCGTAACATAACAACTGAACAGCCAGGATCCATTGAAATGTTATTAGCTTGGCTGTCGTATAATGGCAATAATATTTCAATGGATCCTGGCTGTTCAGTTGTTATGTTACGATTATTAGAAAATATTTTATGTTCTTCAATAGTATTAATTCCATAATAATATTATAGAATTCTAGACCACCGGACATCTAAGTCCTTGTTTTTTTTTCAGTTTTTTATTATGTACATTATTTGGTTCTTTTATTAGCAGTCGGGTTTTTGGATTTTTTAAATTATGTTTTTTTATTTCATACTTTTTTGTTATAAGTACCTAGCTACTAATAGATACGCTTCAAGAAACATGCTCAACATGCTCGGCAGCAAGAAGTTTTCGTCTTGTGTGAGAATGGTTGTTACGCAACTTTCAATCGATATAGATCCTAAACGGTTGGTCGAATCGAAAAATGTTAAAAGAAACCTAAAAATGATTTTTAAATACCTATTCAACGATACTCTATTCGATATAGTTTGTTGACTTTAATTTTTTTCATTTTCACAAAATGGCGTCCAGTAGTCGCCATATTAGATTTTCACTAACGTCATGTCTTTAGTGATACTCCCCGAACTAAGAGGAATCGATTGACGTATGAATCATAAAAATCGGTCGAGGCGTTTGGTCTGTGTAGTGCTTCAAAGGAACATACATACATAGGCTGTTAAACACAATACCACTCCTTTGCGTCGCGCTGTCGGGTAAAAAAAAACAGTTAAACGCTTTTATACGAAATCATTAGTGTACCAGGAATTTGTAATCAGAAAAATGATGAACTTTTTACTGGAATTGTGAACTTGATGGTATAACAATCCGCTAAAACTTCTATGACTTGAAAAAATATAGACAACTATTATTAATATTTATCTATTAAATTAAAGCCTCGAGCACACCGGATGCGTATGCGTACACGTAAGCGTAGACGTACACGTACCTCTGAGTTGTAATGTATGGAACTATATAGGCACGGGCAGACCGGATGCGTATGCGTAGACATAAGCATAGACGTCAAGCGGTGACAGTTCTATACATTGAAGGCTCGAGCACACCTGATGCGTGTGCGTGCACGTAAGCGTAGACGTATACGTACCTCTGAGTTGTAATAGTTGTATGTATGTAACGGTATAGGCACGGTCAGACCGAATGCGTATGCGTAGACGTAAGCTGAGCGGTGACAGTTCCATACATTTAAGGCTCGAGCACACCGGATGCGTGTGCGTGCATGTAAGCGTAGACGTATACGTACCTCTGAGTTATAATGTATGGAACTGTATAGGCACGGGCAGACCGGATGCGTATGCGTAGACGTAACCATAGACGTCAAGCGGTGACAGTTCTATACATTAAACTCAGAGGTACGTGTACGTCTACGCTTACGTGCACGCATACGTATCCGGTGTGCTCGAGCCTTAAACTCAGAGGTACGTGTACGTCTACGCTTACGTGCACGCATACGCATGCAGTATGCTCGAGCCTTTAATCATAATCATTTCATTTATTAATAAATCCTTAAACAGATTATATTCGTATTTACTTTTAACATACATAAAAAAACAAAACGACAAGTAAAGAAAAACGACCTAGGAAATAATAGATTAAAACTATTAAAATTCGATTTAAAACTAACCAAATAGGTTAAAATATTTAAGTTTCCTCTATTTTTCCGTCAACATGATAAGCGATTCCTTATTCCTAGAAACAGATGATTCTTTTTCAATTAACCTTTTGTTTCTCTATTGTGCGATATAAAAGTCACGTCTCGCAATTTTATGGTGCATAGACATTTAAATCAATTCGTTTGTGGCCCAACTTTTTGTGCAGCGTCACAAATATACCCTAAACTGCGTGAAAAATTGGAACTAACCATGTTTCTTTCGCCATTATGGTAGGAAGAACGAAAGTAGCGACTCTCTCGGTTTTTTCTGATATGTTAATAGCTGATAAAATCATGGTTGAATTGAATTTTTGTGATCAACTGAGTCATACACGTTAATTGAACAGGTGGATTTTGTTTTGGTTGTTTTAGATTGAAACAATCGTTTCGTTATTTTGGAAAGAGCTAGTTTGCTTCTTAAATCAATCACAAATTTATAAACTTTACAACATATTAACCTAGAACCACATTAAGGCTACTATAATAAGGTCTCGTATCGTGGATACTTGATGATTTAACAAACACAAAACAATAATTCAAAGAGTAATAATTAGTAGAGTAATAATTCATGTCATAACAAAATTTTGCAAATAAATTGCTTGTAAAAGTGTAAAATTTTCTTTAAAATGATTTAATTTTTTATTGATATTGATTTATTTTACAGATTAATCTTACCTATATTTAAGCCAATTAATTTTTTTAAAGGATTTTGATATTCTAAACTACAACCTAGTATAAAACTATAAAACAAAGTTTTCAATTATTTTCATAATAAAAGTAATTTTTCTGCGAATTTTTATGCCACAACACATCAAGATAGAAGCAGCTGATGCGATGGAAACCAGCCTAGGTGTTAAGGTCAAGATTTTTTAATAATCTTTACGGACATACCCGTTATATAAATACTCATATAAATCATAGTCTCTTGACTCGCTGAGCGTTTTAGATTATGGTTATTAGCTCTTGAGTTATGAGTTTGGCGTGTACTGAATTATACCTTGATGGAAGAACAGCTCTCAGGTGCCTATATCAATGTATATGTAACTAAGGAATACTTACTAAAAATTTGATTTGGTTTCAATTTACGATATTAATTAATTTTTAATATTAGGACGTTTAAGGAAACACATAACACTGTGTTTCTGAAATGGGTTAGCCAGAACTACAGTCTATTTTTATTTGAGATCTCTTCCCTTTCCCAAAAAAATATCTATAAATAAATAAAAAAGAAAGTATCTTTTACTGCTGTAAATACCATTTAATAAGAAATCAATAAAAACGTAACACAAAGAAAACAATTGATATCAATCAGATAATTTAGATTTCTTAAGGTCGATCCTAAGAGACCTAAAAGCCTAAATGATTCAATAAATAACATCAAAAAATAAAAATAAAACATCTTGACCAAGATTGCCTTGGCTTTTTATAATGCGGTTCCCATTGGAGCATTTTTTACCGAGCAAAAGGGAGGTATTTGTCTTAAAGGTATTTTGCGTCGATTTGAATAACGTTTATAGTCTATAATAACGCAATAAAAGAATCGCACGCGGGCTCCAATAAACATCCAATAATTTTATTGCAACCAGTATTTCATGATATACCACAGCCGTAGGAGGATTGCAGACTGCTTCATTATATGGCGGGACACCTCCGATTAAAATATATTGAAAAATGGTTTTAGGACAAATCATATAAATTTATTTGCACGTCTAGTTTACAGAGCATTAGCGATCGCTCAAAATAAAGTTTGATTTTGTCCATATAAAGTAAAAAAAACAGTTTTTCTCGATTTCGTGATATTGGGACATACATTTGTGATAGGTACTTTCGGGTCACTTCTCAATAAACATACATGCTGAATTTCAGTTTCCTACCATCTAGCCACAGTAGTTTAGCCTGCGCATTGTCTGTCAGTCAGTCAGTGAAGAGAGAGTTGTTATTGAATCTAACACTAAATCTAGATTACAGTTACTAAAGGCTATTATTGTGACTTACAATAATACTTAAATTGTGAGTCACAATAATACTTAAGGAAATGGAAAACGTCGTTGACTTGAATTTATTTGTATTTGTATTTCATTTTCCTTTTTCTATTATTATAACACACTGACAGTATCCTTTTAAATCTACAATATCTATGTTTAAGCTCGCCTATCGAATTAACCCGTCATTCGCTGACGTTATCGTCGAACGACATCGGTAGTCGACAAGTTTTGTCGGCGATCTGTCGGCCGCTTTATTTTTACCGGGTTTGAGTAGAAGACCAAGCTGTCACCGGCGGGTATGCTCAACTTGATTTCTTGTTCTACGTCAGGGCTTGACAGGGCTGTACTATACTGCAAGTTTACTTTAGCTTGTATCGGTGGCGCTAGTGTGTACGCGATAAAACAATATTTTGATGCCCACTATAAGTTTACTCGTGCTCCCGTAAAAAGAGAAGTGATGTTATTTACATCCAGTTTAAGGTTGATTGAGGCTTTACCTATGCAAATAAGTATGGGCCGTTATAATTTTATATTGATTAGCGTAGTTATGTATGTTGCACACTAGATATTGACATTTATGGATTGACGTGTGTATTACCTACTAACCTTTTTTATACTGATCGACAGTTTAAAACTTGCTTGATGAAAAATATTCGAATGTATAGGTGATACGAGTGACGGGGCTATTATTTTTTGTAAAACATGTATAAAGTTTAATAGGCTTCTGTTTCGGCTTAAATATATAAATAACATAAAAAAGGACATCTAGGAAGGTATTCAGTGTCACATCCTCTAAATATTCAAAATCTAGAGATAATTGAATCACTTTACAATTTAAAAAAAATTACTTGCATTTAATATACCTGCTCATGATATATTTTGCAGGTGCAAGTAGCCCGCTGCAATGCACTTTAAATTGTATAATAACTTCAATTTAAACAAGTTGTAGTGAGTCGTTTAAAATCCGTAGTTACAAATAGAAACGTAATAAAAACTATAGCTTAATAACACGTTGCGTATCGTGCTTGCAAAAACCGCTGTAATCGTGGGTGGCTCATCCGATGTTAAAGCTAAGCAAACTGTGTGGCTGTGCTGCACTTACGGTCTTGATATTATATACATACATACCTAGGGTCACTAGCCTGTATCACAGATTTTATTTATTTTTATATATGGATTTTCTAAAATTGTCAATTAGCTATACCCGAGGAGGGTTGGTGTCACGCAGGCAGCCGGCTGTAAAACAATTGCTAAATCCTTGGCAATATGAGTTTCGAAAGGAACCATATTGCGCCGACCCCATAAATAATGGGATAAGGGCAGGAAGATTGATGATGATAATAACAATGACATACATAATGGATCTATTCCGGCCCGATCCCTTAAACTAATCCCTTTTTACTTTAAAACCACAACAAATTCCGGTCTGATCCCGTGGAGTTTTTTTTATGTGTAAGGTCAGAAAATAAAATATGAAATAAAAGTTTCTAAAATAGTCTCGATCTCTTAGAAAAAATCATCAATTATTCGAAAAACAATATTGTATGTGCCTTCTATTTGTTTTACTTGCTATCAGTACTAAAAAATCATTGAGAAGACACACGGGATCAAAACGGAATACAAAATAAATGGAATATTCATCTGATCCCGCGATGGGTTCGGATAGGAATAAATTAAATAAAACGGATCCTTTGCGGGGTCACTTGCTGGGATCGGAACGGAATAGATCCATATAGGTACTCACGGCTGTGTTCCCGAATTGGGGTAGCCAGAATTTGATATCAACAGTAATATTCATTAGGCATTCATGATACAAACTAGGTTCATAAAGGGGAATAGTACCTAGAAGTGGCATTAATGGATTTAATGTTATAGAAAAAGATTTATTCAACAAACTTGACTGATGTGGTTTTTTATAGTCTCAATTCATTAAAACAACCAATCTAGTAAATTTTTTATTACAAATATTCATTGGAGGAATTTAGTTTAAATTTTATACAGGGTGTGTGTGACAGCCAGGGAAATGCTGAACAAGTACAATTCTGCTGAACTCAGCAGTATGGTCGTATAACTATACGACAATACTGCTGAGTCGTATAACTGTACGACAGTGTTATAACTCGCAGGAAATAAATTTTTGGTTTGATTATCCTTTTCTCTCTTATTGCCTTTGCTCTCCGCGCCAATTGTATTGGACGATATTGTGACTAAATAAATTGACTTATTGGTTATTCTGTGACACATTGCTGTTTTTTGGATCACTTGTGACTCTCTATTAGGGTTGATCAGGTTTTTGAACTTTTTTGGGGCAACTTTTTTTTTCCTTTAAAATTTTATTTTTAAGTCATTAATAATGACTTAAAAATAAAATGACTCATTATCTAAGGCCTAAATAAACGAACTTAACTATTATTTTTCTGGAAATATGAAAAAAGTCGGAAAATTTTGGAATTTTCCTCTGAAAATTTTCTGTGTTTTCCACCTCAGAATCATGGTCTGAAGTCAAGGTATGCCTGGCTGTCACAAACACCCTGTATGTATACTATGTATTTGATGACCTGATTATGTTACTTGTATCATAGAGGAATAAAAGACTATTCCTCTATGCTTGTATTTATTCAATACAATACTTTCTTCTCTCCTAAGCACGCTATAAAAACTATGCTGCAGGGTTTATTGCCTATCTAATTAAGAGCGATCGACAGTGAAACACCATCAAGTTGTCAAATAAAAAATAAACGACACAGCTAACAGTAAATTGGTGAAAATAAAGAAAAATACTTTGAATCTACACTCTGAAGAAAGTTTGGAATCTTATGTTGTGTCTAAAATTGATTTAGGCGAGTTAACCTTAAATTACTAAAAAGTTAATATTAATTGCAAGAACAGCAATATGTTTTACTGTTAATACTTGTTACCAAAACATAAGGTAAAGGTACAATAATTACCTATAGTATAAATGTCAATAGAACGTAATATATATTGCCGAATCAATTTATATTAACTGGTATTTAAAAAGAAAAATAATTTATTCATATTCATTCACACCAAGATTTCAAATAAAAATAGGTTTATCTCTTTCATTGGGTCCTAACAACATAATACAACGACAACATTGTAGCCGTGTACAAAACACAAAAGTATGTCCAACATTTATTATTGAATACATTTTGATAGAAGGACAAACGCTTTCTTGTCTGTTTTGTGAGCGTTTGGAGCGTGTTGTGGTTTTATGTGCGCATAAATATCTGTGGATGGTCGGACAATGTTGTGGTAAGGGCGGTTCATACTGACCTATGTTTTCCGTCCACAAAAAGATGGCGGCTGGTCAGAAAACATAAAAGTCAGAAAAAGAGTATTATTTATTTGATAAAAGAATCAACTAGATACTGGAAATTCATCATTTTAGTCGTAAGAAGACCACTGAATATAAGCCTCTCCCAAAGTAAATTCTTGTAAGATAGTTCGGACTAGTTTCCTAAAATAAGTAATTTTTTTATCAGAGGCCTGCTACTACTTTAATTTACATACATACATATAATCACGCCTTTATCCCTTACAGGGTAGGCAGAGCACCAAGGGCCGATAGAAGTGGTACCAAGCACATGGTACCACTTTTGACCAATTTTGAGGCTATAGTTGAGATGTACTACTTTAATTTAAACTTTTAATATTAATATCAGGTAAGTAACTGGCAACTGCATGTTGTAAATAGACTACAGAATTTGAGGCATTCTCTCAGGTGATGAGGTAGCTACTTATTACATCTATCTTCACCATGGTACCTAATCGTGGCTATTAGTGCTCCCAAATAAAGTTTTTTTGGGATCCTATATAAGTATGTAGGTACATATGCTGTAACAAATTAAAATCCTTTAAAATGCCTATCGCCACGTTTTAATATAACCACATGAGCACAACCTAAGGCCTGTCTTGCCCTGACGCAGCCCGCGGCAAACCGGTCGTTATTTTTATTCGCCGACGAATGATTTTGGTAAATTTGTTTGCTTATTCCAGGTTCTCTTTGGGCATTAGCATCGAAATGGATGGTTACCTCAAATTTATATAACAGCTGAAATGTAGGACCGGGTTAGGGTCAGTTCTTGAGTCAACGTTGATGTTCTGTTGGATTTCAATTGTTTTAAGAGAATTTTCTTTACAGTGTCTAGCACGAGTACTAATTGTAGGTAATAAAGTTTGTAAAAACGTACTAGTTTTAGCTATTAAATGTTTTTTACCTGGCTAGGCCAGAAGGAGGGTTATGTCTTTCGAGTATATTGTATATTTCTTCGATATGCTCTAGAGTCTAAACGGCTTGTCGTATTTGGGGTTGAGAGGTAAGTACCTACTATTTACATTGGATTCGTCTTAGTCATGACATTGACACTCGGTATTTTTTTTTTACGCAGTCGGGTTTTTTCTTTGAATAATTAAAAGAAGTATTTCTGGAAACAACCTCATTGATAGTAGGACAAACGCTTTCTTGTCTGTTTTGTGAGAGTTTGGAACAATTTGATTCTGCTGTGGCGCTGTAGATGTTATAATATAGGTATAATAGTATATGATATATCTAACGTTGGAATTTCTCATTGAATATATCATCAATACCAATTCTTAGTATCCTACTTATCGATTTCTAAGTATCTGATTCTATAGGTACTTTAGTATCCTATCTGTTGATTTCCAAGTATAGAACAGTAACTATATTTCCTCCATCATTAGCTGCCAGGACAAATCTTCTATCAATAACCAAGAATGCAATGTATTGAGCTTGTGTCTTCCAATGACATTTAATATTCCATCTCACAAGCACTGATCCTATGATACTCAAAATGATCCATTGTGGCGGGTCTCCCACGCATCTTTATATCTATCAGATAGAGTTTAAGAATTGTCCATCCATCATTTAATGATAATGGTGTTGGACGTATCGCGATTAAGTTCTGTACTTGCAGGTATTCTAATGCCAAAATGTGAGGCATGAGAATGAGGTGATCTTTAGTAATTCAGCAGTACATTAGCGAAGTTTAAATTAGATGATGTTGCATCCTAATATGGAATGGATTATGGATTTGAGAGCTGGTAGACCCTTATTACTTATCCTGGACAAATAATACAATTAATAGTGATCTTTGTACATCTTCTTCTATAAGGTACATACAATAAAAATGTAACGGATCGCTGTCTGTACATGGAAGATATATGAGAAAAAATATTATAGGAGACCTTTCATCATCAACGCAATAGTACCCAAAAGAATGATTTTTGGAATTTTTGTCTGTTTGTCTGTGCGTTTGTGCACGCTAATCTCAGAAACGGCTGAACCGATTTCGATACTTTTTATCTCGGGAAAATGTTTTTATCCCGGATAATTTCCACATTTTGTTTTTTCTGTAGTCCACGCGGACGGAGTCGCGGGCGTCCACTATAAAGAGCTTCTGGTGAGCTAAGCATAGGTATTTTTAAAATAAATTGCCTCTCACTAGACAGAGTTCTAATAAGCTTTTTAAATAAATTACATAGCTATTATATTGGTTATACAACAAGGGCAGGCTGATGACTTAGATTTTCATGTATCAGTACAAAATCGCAAATAAACTAACTGGTCTACTAGCTGGTAAAAATGTTGAACTTCCAGATATCAGACCTTGTTTTTTTACCATGGACTAATTTATAAAGAATAGCCTTCAAAACCATAATTAAAACCTAAAAATAAGCTATAAATATTAATAAGAAAATGAAAAAAATATAAATAAACTTCTAATTTAGT
Source organism: Carposina sasakii (assembly GCA_014607495.2). Taxonomy (NCBI): domain Eukaryota; kingdom Metazoa; phylum Arthropoda; class Insecta; order Lepidoptera; family Carposinidae; genus Carposina; species Carposina sasakii. Next base: position 11,325,169 of record CP053161.1, read on the forward strand.
TTATTCCTGCTTTTCCATAAAGTCGGATATGACTGCCATTTATTTATACAAGCATCCAACCTTTTCAGGCAAAACTTTAAGAGCCTTTTAGCAAACTCAGCATATTCAAACAAAGCGTTTTAAAGACAATTATGTAAATCAAAAACGTAAAAGGTTCATATTTGGAACGTAACTATCTCAATTTGGGCTTAGTTTCTGTATTTTATTAGAGAATTATGGCTATTAAGCCAGAACTTTGCTTATTTACTGCCTTTAAGGGCCGAATACACGATATCACTGAATTGACGCAAATAGTCGTAATGATATTAATATGATGTGATATTTCTTTATTAACAATTTTATAATGACGTGATATTAGTTTAGGAAATAGAATATTAAAAAAAATTACGAGTGCTTTATATTTAAAATTATAGAATAAAGACTACATTAACCTCAGACCAACATAAAACATTTGGGAAAATCCCCTTTACATAAATACAAAAATTTAGATACAAAAATACAAAAGACTTAAATTTTTAAAGTATTTTAGAGCCGATTTTTTCCGAGGGCAAAGTTGATGATGTCTCAATCTTGATCAAGTTTTAGAGGCAAACAGCATTAAACAGATTCATCAGTTAGCACTATCTTAACACTAATACTTAGATATTTCTATAGGCCCCTAAGTAAATATATTGATCATTCCTAATGATATTTGCAGTGAGCTCGTAGTGACGTCGTGTGTTTAAGGCTTTACAGCCATTAAGTCGGGACTTAGTTATTTTACTGCCGTTATGTTTTACGATGGTCCACTTTAGATGTCGTGATGATTTTAACGTTTACTTTTAGTGTCCGTTGTCTTTACAGGTTGTTAAAAAGATTTAGTTGGAACAGTACCGATATTTTTTAAAGTAATCCATATTAGGTGAACTGGTGATAGCCCAATGGCTTAGACGTCCAATTGGAATGGAATGGCTTAGAATTGGGGGACGTAGGTTCGATTACAATCACGGACTGCACGGAAAGCACGTAAAACCGTTGGTCCTGTGCCTGATCTCTCTTAGGTCGGGTCCACCTGTCTTTGCACACCCACTCATGCGCTAATCTCCGTTGAGATAGGCCGCCATGACCGAAATACTATCGGAGACATTTTTTGTCTTCGTCTGTCATAATTTCCCGTTCCTGTGGAAACTTCAGGAAATCCCTTCTTAGTGGACCTGCCTATATATAACGTCTGTTAATATATTATAACGTTTCTATCTTCAGTAGTTTTGCCTCGGCATGTATCTGTCAGGACATATTAGGTACTTTATGTAACAGATAAGTACAAATTATAATACAAGTTACAATAATTATATCGGTTAAAAGCACATCGTGAGAAAACGCCATAAACAAAGACTTTGTTTACTAATAAGGAATATCGTGCAGTTATTAATTGCTGGTACAGCATCTGCCGAGGTCTGCTCGTGATCTTCAATTTCGACGCTCTACATCGATGCTCTGACTATAGGTGTGGGTCATGTTACTATAGGAATATGTGGGTGATGTGATGTAGGCCATTATCCTACATGTATATCACTTATGTCATTATGTACAGGGTGATTTTTGGTCGTCAACGTTCCCGAAAACTACGGAATCTCCTCATCATCACGATCATTTTTCTCCATGGAAGCATACCTGGAAAGTATCTGGTTTCCAAAATATTAGGATCCAAAGTTGAGTAAATAGACTGCGTTTTTCTGCATAAATGCACATAGACGCGCGTAGCAGGATTTTTTCTCGAAAAATAATTAATATCTGTCTATAAAAAAACTAACATAAACACTAGACACTATAAATTTCGCACGATCAAGGAATTTAAAATAAAAAAAAAATAAAAAAATCCCGGCATTTTTTTGGCATAAACTTACTTTATTTCATGTATAGAATACGTACCCTTCGTTAAAGGTGGCCACAAAAAAACACCTTGTATAGGTATATACTAGGTTGCGCTTGCGTTACCAATTTTTTAAATTTATTTCTTTATTAAATTACAAAATCTTAAATCTACATACAAATTGGGTAGCAAGAACTGTTGAATCACGAAGGATGAAGGTTTCTTCATAACAGCGACGTTTAGCATAGCGAAGCAAGATGTAAAAGATAATAGATGTAAATATAGGTTTCACGTAACTACTAAATATGGGTGCCAGGGAGTGTCCCCGTCAAGTCGAGAAAACAATAAGCTCGTGTAGTCGAAACTTCTTTACGTATTCTCGAAGCAATCAACATATTTAAAATTTCGTAATACATATCACCATGTTTTACAGTAACACGTGGCACATTATGTGACTACATACCTAGGATAATTGAATAATTTGATGTGAGTAGACGGGTCTTAGTTTTCTCCCATCAAATTTGATAAGTTTATCATGGCTTACTCTAGGCTATTGAATTCCACCATCTCGATAAAAGTACCAGTATTAAAGCGTACGTGAGTGCACCCGCCAAAATGTTGCAAAACATGACCTAATGTCAACAAAGGATATAAACCAGTCGTATCGTTATGTAAATACATATGTATCGTGAGAAATGGTATCAAACAAAGCCACCGCAGTTATTAATTGCTTGCAGTGTCGCAGCGGGCCGGCGCGTGAGCTTAGATTTGGACGCCCTATATCCGAAGGAATGCTGGGTACCACAATGTGCGATAAAATGGATGTGGCATGTGTAATGAAGACACGTTACGAGACACGTTTGTGGATATGATTGTACTTTTATTGCCAGCAAGCAGTGAAACGTGTTCAAGGACACTGATGTAATTAGTATTCTTTTTATACAATTATGTTTTACATATACATCTGTGTCTGCTTGTTTCCAAATAAATAAATAAATAAAAAAAAGCATTACCACATCAGTGGGTTATCGTTATTTTCTTCTCTGGATTTGAAGTTTTCATTATATTTTATCATTGTTTCTAATAAGTTAATTTGTAGAAGACTTCGAGTACAAGAAATAATTTATTATTTTTAACGCCACTCTTAAAATACCAAAATTTTAGTTTAGTACAGAACAGTTTGTGTGTAACTAAAATAAAACATTATGAAGAAAATTTCAATAGATATTATACCCATAATAAAATATTCAAATTCTAAAATATTTATGTTCATAACAAAATATTCAAAATCATTTTAGGGAATTATGCATTGCTTAATAAAACGACAAGATTACCAGTAAGAATCAGTGACAAGGAATCTAAGTACGTAGCAATTATTAGATCAAGATACACTAATTGCACAACTGGTAATCTCAGCAATACCATATCAAAACTGTGTCTAAAGGTGGGTTCCTACGGTCCGCGATATTGCAGACGGACGCGGACGCGCCGACGGCTACGGACGAACGCGCACCACGGACGAGGCTATCCCACGGTGCGTGCCCGTCCGTGGTCGTCGGCGGTCCGGGCCGAAATACGTTATCGTAGTGATAAATTAAACCTTAGGCTATATCTATTAAGGTGTATAATCGCGCTAACTGAAAGAGAATACTTTCAAAGTAAAAAAGTTATTTTTTTGCCAGCGGGATTATAACACGCAGCCTTATTGAAATAAGGACTATTTTCTCTGAAATACTTTAGTACCTAGGCATCGGCGCCCGGCAACCCATGGAATACTTGAGTGTATTTATTTTGTAGCACGATTATGATCTTTATTCGTTATAGGTGCGCCCACCACCGGGCCCTACACCCTCCACTGACCCTCGGATCTGATAACTCATAACTGTGAAAACAGGCACTTGCACTAATTAGAATCGCCACGAGACACCAGACCCGAGCACTGGCGATTGTTTGGAAACGCCGCGTGTGTTCACTCTGTGGTTCAATTTCTTATGAATGACAAGATGATCGCGTTCTGACTCGGCCTAAGCGACATCTAGTGGCCGATACGCACACTACGAATTAATGTGAGCGGCGCTCCAGATTAGGCTAATTTTTCATACGAAATCTTCTGTTTCACGCGACGGCCTATGTTGGTATATCTTTTTCGCACCCATTGAATACAGTACTAGGAATCGTACCAATTTTCGTATCATTGGAGCGCGAGCGCTCCACTCGATACATAAGATTACAACCTACCTACATAAGACGAACGCGTAGGCACTATTGTATAAGCATAGTAGAATTGAAAGATTATAAATATAGATTGCCTATGTAATCTTCGTGGTTGGGAGTGCACTGTACCAGCGCTCCTTAGGACAAGCCAGTGACACAGTCCTATTATTAGGAAAAAAATGTATGGTTAGGTTCATTTAGAGTAGAGGTTTGCAAACTAATTTCGGTTAACGCCCACATTGAAAATCAGTAGCGCCCCCCATTTTTATTCAACCTTAAAAATTTCATCCACAAGGGGGCGTTATCGCCCACTTTGGGAAAGACAGGTTTAGAGTCTAACTAAACGAACCTAACCGTAAAAATATATATATACGGGGTGTTTTTTCGTTGCCACCCTTACGGGTACGTATTCTATACATCAAATAAAGTGAAGTTTATGCCGGAAAAATGCTGGGAAACGATGTAAATTTTTTTGATTTTTTTTAACTACTTGATCGGGCGAAATTTATAGTGCCCAGCGTTTATACTAGTTTTTTCATAGATAAATATTAATTCGTGAAAAAATCTTGCCACACGCATCAATGTGCATTTATGCAGAAAAACGTAGTCTATTTACTCAACTTTGGACCCTAATATTTTGCAAACCAGACACTTCCCAGGTATGCCTTCCATGGAGAAAAATCATCGTGATGATGAGATTCCGTAGTTTTCGGGAACGTTGACGACCAAAAATCACCCAGTAGACATACAAGGTGTGTGTGACAGCCAGGCAAATACTGAATGAAACAGTGAACAAGTACCATTGTTATGACGACAGTGTTATTAGTCCCAGGAAATGCATTTTTAATTTGATTATCCGCAAAGTTTGCTTTCCGCGCGAATTGTATCGGGTGATCCTGCGACTATTTAAATTAGCTTATTTGGTTATTGTGTGATACGAGTACATTGCCGTTTTATATCACTTGTGACTATCCAATGGGGTTCATTAGTATTTTGAACTTTTTGAGACTTTCTTCGAAAATCATCCATAGTTCAATTTTTGTTTTTAAGTCATTATCTAAGGCCTACATAAATGAGCTACACAATTTTTTTCCTGGAAAAATGAAAAAAATGCCGGAAAATTTTCGAATTTTCCTGCTAAAATTTTCAGTGGTTTTCGCCTCAGAATCATGGTCTGAAGTCGCCATATCAATATTTGCCTGGCTGTCACAAACACCCTGTATAGGTAACTTACTGTTTTAAAAAATCAGAAGTGTATTCATGGGCGAGTACTACCATAATACTACCATAATCGCTATTGCATCCATGCAGCCGTCGACATGGTCGTCAGTTTTTATGTGGTCGCCTACAGACATCTCCGCACGAGCACGCACGAGCGCGCACCGCGTCTGAAGCTATCCATTCGCCATGGATCGGGCGCACCGCCACGGACGTGTCTGCAATTACCACGGACGACCCTATCCCACGGTGCGTGTCGGTGCGGGCTGGTCCGCGTCCGCCTACATTTATCACCACGGATCTAGACGCACCGAGACGGACGCGTCTGCATTACCACGGACGCTCTGTTTCCCACGGTCCGTGGTGCGCGCTCGTGCGCGTCGGTCCGCAATATCACGGACCGTAGGAACCCACCTTAATACATCCGCTCACTTCACCGGATCCAATCGTAATTGACACGGAACATACTTCACAACGCATTTGTCAAGCACAGATTCATTGTAATTACTCATCTTGTCCAACAAATTGATATTACAGCCGTGCTTAGAACTTAACTTATTGCCGTTTTCAACCAAACTTAAACTCGCACGTATACATGCAAAATCAACTCTATCACTCAAGATATAAAGTTGGAACACCCGCCTAATTGAATAACTAGTGGTTAAGACTGATGAATAATGGATAGTATTATGAGCGTTATTAGAAAGTGGAATCACCTTAATATCAAACGGCCTACTTAAATCGTACGTGATAGAAAACATATCGAGATACCCATCGGTAGTAAATAGAATATGACAATGGATGTATTAACGGTTGAGTTTTTATCAGCGGCATTGTTTGTGTGCCTTTTTTTAATGGGTCAATGAACTGAGTTATTTTTGAGATAAGATTTTAATAAATGGAAGTTCCTGGGACGTACCTAGTCCGTGGTAACTACACAAATGCCATTCCAGATATTGTTTAACACATTTGTCAATTTTCAATTAGAACTTCATGTCTTTAATCCTGCAACAAAATCAGCAGATAGTTAAGTTAAAGGTCTAGTCGAGTTCGGAATGTGACGTTTTGTACTAATCCAAACTAAACGCGCATAAAGTTATTAGGGTTCATTAGAAACATGCTAAATGTATTTTACTATAGTAAACTAGGCTTAACTATAGATAACACGAGATAAATAAACGAAAAATAATTTAACCCTTAAGTAATGTCAATCCAAAAAAATCAAAATCAATTATTTGACATGAAAGCAAACAATTTGTTTGTTTAATCTTTTTATATGTTACTTTCTATGTTCGCACCAGTGACGTGATTATAGGTCATCTAAGGTTCACACCCCAAAATGAAATCGCTACCAAACAAAAAAGAAGGTAAATTTAAACATACAAAACCCACAATTTAAACTAATACTAACAATGAACCAATCGATGATTTATAGAAAACGGAATTTTGATTAAAATCTATTCGGTGCAATCGTCAAGATAGATTACTTAGTGGGAGTAAACATCAATTCATTCTAACGATGAAGTCAGAATCAATAGGAAATGTTTACTAAATTTAGAAACAAATTAGGGGAAGATGGGGTAGCTTCATACAGTTTTTGTATTTCGCCTTATAGAATTTTCTCTGGTATCAATACCTGTATCGATCCATCAAAAACTAATAGTCTTACTATCTGACTTTACATCAAAAACATGTAATTTGTGTGAATACACTTGTGTGGCTTTTAGTGAAGGTTATAAAAAAATTATCAAAATGTATGAATGTACCCCACATGCGGGGTACTTTCATACAGGCTATGGGGCAGATTCATACATATGAAAAACTACCACAATTAGAGCATGAAATGTTTTATTTATTTATCAAAATCAAAATATAAAAACACGAGGTTCTCGAAAACAAAAGCAATTAGTCTCTATGAGAAAATAATACTAAGTAATAACCAAATGATACCAAGTAAAAAGATAATACCTATATATAATAAAAGATAAAGGGCCGCGTGGGGCCAGCAGAGTAGAGTATGTACCACCCCATGCCTGCCCGTGGGTGTTGTACGAAGCAATTAAGGATTCCGGGAGGTGAGCAGCAGCGCCTCCCGTGTAGTATAATCCGAAAATCACACCGCGGTCACCAACCCGCCTGCCCAGCGTGGTGACTATGGGCAGAAATACCCCAATGAAGGCAACTAAAAAAGGTCCCCAGTTCCCGGCCGCCATACTACCCCGGACCACAGCAGCGGCCCGGATCATGGTGTGGCAGAGGGTGCAAAGAATTTCCTGGCTACGGGTAATGGCAGCCACAACAACCTGACCTTAGCAACGTATAATAGACGCAGTTTACGGCTGGACGAAAGTCTCCAAATACTTGAGGTGGAATTAGAAAAAATACAGTGGAATGTTCTTGGATTATCAGAAGTCCGAAGATACGGGGAGGACACTATAACCCTTGAATCAGGCCACCTATTCTACTTCAGGGAGGGGAGCACAAAGTCCCAGGGTAGCGTGGGATTTCTCGCCAACAAAACCCTCCGTGATAACGTGAAGGAGATCTGTAGCGTCTCGACCCGGGTGGCGTACCTGATATTGATGCTGACCGATAGACATTGTCTCAAGGTTACACAGGTATATGCGCCATCGTCGAGAAGCTTGGATAAAGAGGTGGAGGCACTGTACGATGATGTGTCGAAGGCCATGCACCGCACCACTAAGACCCCCTTCACTGTTGTCATGGGGGACTTCAACGCCAAAGTTCAAGCTTGAAAGGAGCTGCATGGTAAGGCAAGTTCTCCGTTCCAATTTGCTCCAAGCAGGACATGATGCGTTCCAACTGGAATTGAAAAATCTATTTGCCGCCCTGGAGACCCCGGCAAGTGTTGACGAGGACTTACAAAGAATAATTGGGGTAACTTTCAGGGTATTTAATGTAATTAGTCTTAGCAAATTCATATGCAAGTTTTTAACTTGGATACATGTCAGTCCACAGTGCATCTTAGAACAGTCTAAGATATATTTATTTAAAAGATCCTCTTCTATTTTTGTGAAAACTTGCTGCGATGCAAATTTAGATTCGAATTCACGATTTTCGCTACCAAGAACCTGTTTTTTGCGTATTCTTTTGACACGGCTTTGAAGTGTTTGTGCATTAACTCAATATTTGGCTGCTGATTGCCGTAAAGAGAGTTTGTTTTCCAAAACATCATCAATAGCTTTTAACATTGCCTCTTCGTCCACCTCTCCACTTCTAGTTTCCTTTTTTATTGTAATTTCTGACCATATTTTTTTCTGTAAAACAAAATTATAATATCATTTCAATTCTACAAACTAAAATAAAAACGTGGGGCACATTCATACAGTATGAATGTACCCCGACTACTGCTGTATGAACCTACCCCATCACAAGAAAATAATTGACCCTATTACCTGTTAAATAAAATAATACTGAATAATCTAGAAACAGCTGAATAATCAAAAAAACATGTTTAAATTGAAGTTATAAAATTACTTACCCATGGCTGAATCACGTTGCGGGTTACCTCGTCGCACGTTTCACACCGACTGCTGTCAAACTCCGTGAGCCAACACACACATAAGTAAGCTACGCGTACACGCATAAATCGTTCAGTTGATGTGCGCCTAACAATAGATATCTGCAGTGTATGACGGTGCCCCTTGTATGAATCTGCCCCACTTCCCCCTACACGATAAACTTACATTTTTATTTTCGTTACTATTTATAACGTTGCATTAGGTTCATCATCAGCCTATTACAGTCCACTGCTGGACGTAGGCATGCCACAAGACTGCCATGGGGGGTATTTGCCCATAGTCACCACGCTGGGCAGGCGGGTTGGTGACCACAGTTTGTATTTTGGACTATATTGTCAACACGGGAGGCGCTGCTGCCCACCTCCTGGAAACCCTTAATCGCCTCGTACGATACCCACGGACGGACACGGGGTGGTACGAATTCTACTCTGCCGGCACCACGCGGCATTAGGTTATAACGTTGTAACTGGTTAACTACGATTTAAGAAAATATTAAAAAGTTAAAGGAAACATGCAGCATATATCAAAAAGGACTTATAGGATCATAATGTAAATCCTACAGCCACATTTAGCATAATAAAACCAGTGACAAGTTGCTTGCTGAGAAAACGTCAATGAGCTCCATAGTCGACTCGACTAACTTACGAAAAACACGGAAGAAGATCTAGCTGATGAATTCCTATGTAGCTCCGCATCAGAAGCACAGACCATGTTAAGTACAATACATGTCTTGACAATGATTTACAGCATATTAATAAAGCTTTAATAAAGATCTAAAACTACAGAAGTTACCTTGACCTAAGCCATATATCGAAATATAAACCTTTCGTTAATTATCCAAACACTATCATCTAAACGACCAACCCAATCTAGGACACACCGAAATAAATCATCTAATTTTCTCATTCTTAATCAAGTCATTGTCTTCTATCTAATAAATACATACGTTACATTCAAATGTACATTAGTGCACGTCATTAGCAAATGAAAGCCAAGAGGGTCGCCATATCAAAATCATTCGATCGGAACCTAACAAGCCTAAGAACAATAGAATTACATTTATATCCCTTAATTATCAACCCGTTGGCAATAAACTTGTAAAGGGTTCGAAAAAAGATATTCTAAAACCACCCATTGAGTTTTATCATGCGTATGATTAAAAAGCACCCTTTATGGTCAATTAATTATGAGAGGACAAATTTACGGAACGCGATGGAACTAGTATAGTTGATATAGATTAAGAAAGGTGCTGAATAGATAGTAGCGACATTTAAGATTGTGGAACATATTTGTTTGATTAAGGTGTTTGATTGATAGATCGTTAAAGTTAAGGTGCATGAAGATAGGTTTGATAAGTCTTGAGTCATAAATTTTCTTTAAATGAAAAAACTCAGGATTTCGTTAAAAATAACAATAATTTCATTTATGTCATGTTAATATGCTTACTTGCCCACATTGTGCGAGACAGTTCGCCGCAAAGATTGGCTATTATAGCCATTTTCGTGCGCATGCACATCAAGCCGACTAGGAATTGAAGAGTGATGGCCGACAACGGGCGTAGAAGTCATCAATTCTATTTATTTATTTTAAGATTTTCAAATAAAACTGTAGAACTATAGTTTTCCGTTCTTTTATGTTATCAATTTATAGGTCTAAGTTTCAACATTTTAATAACAGTTGTTAGTATCGTAATACTGAAATCAATACTGTAAAAATATTAACAAAAATTATCTGTTTTCCTTGAGTTATTAACAAGCTTTAAATAAACACGAGCAACATGACCACCAATAAAATAATAAAAAAAGCGGGTGGGGCTGTGTCGGGGCACACGGCCGTTGGTTTTAACGTGAAACGTCTATGTTAGCGAATCGCTTTTAAAGTAAAAGATTGAAATGAAAACAAGATGGACGCTGTTTTAAGTATTTTAATAAAAAAAGAACAGGTACGTAATAGAAACATAAAATACATAGCAAATGTTTATATATTTATTGTCACTTTCTGGTTATTTTAAATAGCAGCCGCCCACGACTTCGTCCGCGTGAGGGGGCGTTGTACCCGTGCGAAGCCGGGCAGGTTGTTGTATAGACTGTAGCCTTCCTTGGTAAATGGGCTATCTAACACTGAAAGAATTTTTCAAATCAGACCAGTAGTTCCTGAGATTAGCGCGTTCAAACAAACAAACAAACAAACTCTTCAGCTTTATAATATTAGTATAGATATAAATACTGTCCAAATTACACTTATTTTTGTATAAATCAATCGGTTCAAATAAACTTGACAAACACACGAAAGAATCACCACGCTATAAAGTCGGAGTCACGAGTTACACTGAATAGAAACAAGCATGAGCGCCGGTTTCACACAGTTATCGCAGTATCCCTCCCCCGCCGCCCCGCTTGACCCCGACACGAACTCAATGTCATAACAGCGAGCTGACTATATAAGTGAAATATTTACACCACATTTTTGTTTCTAAGACCAATAGTTTTTTAATTATTAAGGTACGATGATATAGACCTTTTCGTTACGGTCCAGTTTTTAAACCTGGTACCCGTATGTGTCGGCGCGATTTTAAAGACGTTTCACGTCAAAAAAAATTATACCCTTTCGAGATATACCCTTTTAACTCGAAAACGGCGTAAGTGCCTCAATTTTACAAAGAAGATACGCTCTTCAGTATTAGAGAGGAAGGTGCAGGTGAATGGCAGGTGTTAGTGATTTGAAATAAATATCTCATTTGGAAAGACATGTTATTCTGCTACATTAATTAATTTACACATGACCATATAGGTCAAACCAAGCAAGAGTATTGAATTGGACTGAGTAAAAGAGATAGAGAATGAGATGGATGATGACTATCAAGAAATTAGTTGAAAGAAGGTAAATAATGCATATGAAATCGGCATTAAGTCAATTAATAAGGGACAGTAAGATGATAGACTAGAAAATAGATTACAAAGGAACTTGTAGGCCAAAGACGAACTTTTTACATTGTCAGATTGTTAAACTTTATACATTTTGCAAAATTCCGTAATTACCTCCTATGTAAAACTTATATAATTATCGTCCCAGTAACAATAGGCTTTGCTTATATCAAACAATGATATCAGACCTAATTAAAAACAACTTACAAAAGTAGGGATTTAATGTGAATATAAAATAGGTACCTACAAATATATCAAGAAGGTAAAGCTGTTGTTGTAGGGGAGACTGGGGCTGGTAGTGACAGGGGTAGGTAGTTACAGTGGCAATGCTGGCGAAACAGAGAACGCTATACTGGCGTTAGAAAGAGACAAATACTCACGCCACCGCGGGCTAGCACGCCGCGAGAGCCAGTGGCGCTATTGTCTTAGTGTGAGGAGCCCGGACGTGCTGCCATTAAAATTGCAGGTTAGTAAAATTTTCATTTTTTAGTAAAATTGGTCTACAACCGAAATACTATAAAAGCAGATATGTCTCTGTTATATAATTTACGCACTAATTCTTTCGTTTTGTGATGAAACTGCCATTATACAGCTACATTCATTTATGTTTTCACTACGTAACCTTAAACGGTCATTTTTGGCGTCGGGGCTAAAAGTTACATTTGTTCGGGGCAGGTTGTGATTTGTCACTACCTGCCCCGTAGTGCTTCTTGCTGACTGATATAATTTATGTTATGTAATTATTTATTTTTTGTTGTAGGATGAGGACATATAAAAGAAAAACAGAGCGGGGCAAAATATCTAAAGATGTTTACGAACAAGCAGCAGCTATTTTGGAGGAGGACAAAACTAAAAAAATTCGTGGCATCGCAAAAGACTTTGAATTGTGTCATATGTCGCTTACAAGATTTTTAAAGAAAAGAAAAGAAGCAAAAGAAAGGGGCATATCTATGGAATCACTCACAATGGGATATCAGAAGAATAGACAAGTATTTAATAATGAACAAGAGGCAATTTTGGTGAGTTATTTAGTGAAATGCAGCCAAATTTATTATGGATTGACGCCAAAGGATGTCAGAAAACTGGCATTTGACTGTGCACGTAAGTACAACATTGTAACACCGCAATCATGGCTTGACAATAAAGAAGCAGGAGTTGATTGGCTGACAGCATTTCTTAAACGCAATACGTCGTTATCTATAAGATCACCAGAGGCAACTAGCTTGAGCAGAGCCACATCATTTAACAAAACGAATGTTAGTAATTTCTTTTCTAAATTGGCTGACGTATTAGATAGATACAAATTTCCTTTGTCTCGCATATGGAATGTAGACGAGACAGGTGTGACAACTGTACAGAAACCCAGAAAAATTTTGGCTCCTAAAGGGTCTAAGCAAGTTGGTTCAATTACATCAGCAGAGAGAGGGACTCTCGTAACTCTCTGCGCAGCAGCAAATGCAGTGGGAAACTCAGAACCATGTATGTTTATCTTTCCCCGAATTAAATATAGGGACTATTTTGTTCGCGATGGACCTCCAGGCTGTATTGGGGCAGGAAACTCAAGTGGCTGGATGACTGGGCTGGAATTCAGAATATTTATAAAACATTTCATAGATAATGTAAAACCTTCTGCAGCCGACCCTGTTCTCTTATTATTAGACAATCATACATCACACTTGGATATTCAGGTCATCGAAACAGCAAAAGAAAACCATGTGGTATTGCTATCCTTCCCACCACATTGCTCACATAAACTGCAGCCTCTAGATGTAGGTGTATATGGACCCTTCAAAAATTACTGTGCCAGTCAACAAGATGCTTGGCTTAGAAACAATCCTGGCAAAACAATGACCATTCACGATATTCCATCGATAGTGAATAATGCTTTACCATCGGCATTGAACCCAGCAAACATTATCAACGGATTTAAAAAGACTGGTATTGCACCGTTTAATAAAGATATTTTTCAGGATGATGACTTCATGTCTGCTTTTGTTACTGACAGACCAATAGACGAAACGACTAACTCAAACATCGAAAATATCCCTATTACAACACAGAACATGGAGGCCGACACTTCAGCTCCTCCTCCTCCTCTTCTCCAGTTGCCTGTAGAGAGTGCCACCGTGGCACAACACGAAATCTCCATTTATATAAACCCAGTCGCTGGTTGTAGCAAAGATATAATGCCCAGTGAAAATAACTTTTCTCCCGAGATTATTAGACCTTATCCAAAAGCCGCTGCGAGAACAAAAAAAATAACACGAAAAACTCGCAAATCGGCTATTTTAACAGATACTCCCGAAAAAAATGCTTTGGCACTGGATCAGAATAAAAAAAATAAATCTAAAAGTGGACAGACATCCAAGGGGGGAAAGACAACAAGAAAAAAAAATCAACAGGAAAATACCAGCAAGGGAAAGAAAACAACTAAGGAAACCGGAAAGCTTTCGGTAAAGAGAAAGGTGTTACATGATACAGATGAAGAAAGTGTAGAGGATGATTATTTTTGTCTAATATGTTGCGATCCTTTTGATCCAAAACAATCTGGCGAGGAATGGGTAGAATGTGTTATCTGTAAGAAATGGTCACATGTGAAATGTGTTAGAGGAAATATTGTTCAGTACATTTGTTTGAATTGCGAAAGTGACTGTTCAGAATACAGCGAGTGAACTGTAAAGTTTTTCTTTAAAGATCTGATTGTTTTTTTAAGAGGTTAATTATTTTTGTTAATGAATGTTCTTTCATACATATATATTGTTAATAGACAGATAATTATAATGTTATAATGTCTGAAATTATGCATATTTTGTTCTCACGAGGCACAAAACCAAAAATAATTACGTTGTTTTGTTTTTAATTTTAGAAAATTACCATGTTTTTGTTTTAATGAGGCATTAGACTGATTTGAATTAATATTAATAATGTTATAAGTAAAGTAAAATAACTGATTGTGATTATTATTCCAAATAAAAACTCTTATGATACGTTTTTGTTTTCTTGTAACTTTTTGCCCCTTATACTGTAACAACCAGCCCCTGGTGCGGGGCTGAATGTGACACGTCTCTTATTTTAGAATTCATTATTTTGTGTCTTTAATATTACTCTCCTACATAAAATTAATTGTAAATTAAAATCTTGAATAGTTACTTAATCAAATAAACCTATAGTTAGGTAAAACAAGCAAATCAACAAAAAAATATGTCATTTTGAAATAAAAATGTCACAACCAGCCCCAGTCTCCCCTACTTCATTTATTTAATGAAGTCGAAACAAAGAAACCGAATTAGCTAATTCATGGTAGCTGACTGTAAAAGTATAATCAAAAGTCATAAAAGAATAAAACGTTTGTACACTTTCCGATGCGACACCGATACGACAAGGAATAATGCCTCTCTGTGGTAGCAAATTATGGTCATGTTTGATAATTATGAAATGCCACAAGTAACTGAGACATGAATGTTTTCTTTCTTTCTTATCATTAACACGCATTTACTTTTAATCCACAAAAAATCTTACACATCTCTAAAATTGTTTATACTGAATGTAGTAGCAGTAGTACCTAATCCTTTATTCAGTTATCATCCGCTTATTGGCACCGGGTAAATAATTTTTGAAAATATTATTTTTTATATATTTATATAAGTAAAAAGAGAGAGGGCAAAGTAATAATAATTAGAATACGTAATAAAAGAGATACTTAGTGTAAAAGTGAAGTATATCGGTCTATCAAAGTCGGTACCTGTAAAATCAGCCATTAGCGAACACAGGGCTTGATTGAACAATATCGTGTAAGTGCTGATATTTGTTAGGTCATTTAGGAACAACCGTGAAGGCTTTGTTTGGTCTAGCTTTAGCGCGTTTTGTTAAACCAGCAAGTTTTCTCGGTGAAAAGCTTCATTTGTTAATGGAATTAGCACGAAGTTCAAAAGGAACAGTAAGTATAGTTTTTTATTTTGAGTTCTATTTGTGGATTCAAGTACAGTGTAAAGTCGAAGTTAGGGTTTTATAGAATCACCATTATAGAATCTTTGTTTGTATTAGCTTTAGCTATATGGAGTCCACTGTTGAGCATATGCCAACCATTACCTCCACCAAGGACCTTATTCATATTTTATCCTAAAAACATAGAAAAATGATTATATTTCGAAAAACAGTTCAAGCCCTAAAAAAGAAGTTGAAAACTAAAATGTTATGCGCATATTTTACAACTACATATGAATTTTACACTCCCAAATAGAACCAAATAACGCTGTAAAACTGAACATAAATTCTTCAAGAAGTTTACGTTGGTATCAGAAACCAGGTGTAGGTGTACCACGCGATTAAGTATTGACGTCACCTATAAAAGGGTTGTAAAAGTGACCCTAAAGGCAGATAAAACACCCCAAACTCCATATGATGTTACTCTAATATGCATAGGCAGAATTTTATTTGAGGTCCACTTTGAAAAACGTAGTAAATGCTTCTAACCAACTTATAGATAAGATCGAGATCGGAAGCTACAGGATTATTCTGTACCGATTTCTCAAAGTATAATATCCAAATTATTTTCAATATCTTTCAGACCATTGGGTCGTGATTAGGTACTTTTTTTTTAATGAGCGATAATTTCAAAAAACTCTTCAATGTTATGGAGATTGTTTCGAATTTTATTCGGCTACCTGCATAATATAATAAATTGACATAAAATAAATATTAGACAAAACTTCAACTTTCCACCCGACCCAAACTTTCTAAAAAAGTTATTTTTTCTAAAGGATAAATCTGTGTTCTCAGAAAATAAATTCCACATTTGTATATATGTAGCACTAGCTACCTATACAGGGTGTGTGTGACAGCAAGGCAAATACTGAAATACTGAACAAGTACCACTGTTTTGAGTAATACGACAGTGGTATTACACGCAGGAAATGCATTTTTAACTTCAACATCCGTAATTTTTACTTTCCGCGCCCATTGTGTCGGGCGATCCTGTGACTAGTTAAATGTTCTTATTGGTTATTGTGTGATCGTTTCTGTTTTTTTTGGATCACTTCTGACTCTGCATTAGGGTTGATATTTGAACTTATTAGAGTATAACTTTTTTTTAAATCATATTTTGGTAAAAATTTTATTTTTAAGCCATTATTTAATGCCTAACTAAACGAACCATACTATTTTTTTCCTTGAAAAATTTTAAAAAGTCAGATAATTTTGGAATTTTCCTGCGAAAATTTTCTGTGGCCTACGACTCAGAATTATGGTCTGAAGTCACCATATCAATATTTGCCTGGCTCTCATAAACACCCTGTATATAGGCCAACATCATCATTACAAGTAAATTTGAATTACAAGTAAAGGAAAATATCCAGAATAAGGCCACGAGGTGGACATTGACAATTTAGCCACACACGGATTCGCTTTACCGTTTTTGGAGGTAAATGAATAAAATATTAACGCGGGTGCGATTTATGAGGGAGGGCGAGGTTTTAATCTAAGCTAACGGCCATGAACAGAGATATAGAGCCATAGATCGCGAATGTGAGGCGGAAATAGGGCCGTTGTAAAAGTCTACGACAGGGCAATCGTAATATCGATCGGTGAGTTCAGGCTTTTCTTGGAAATATGTGATTATATAGATTTCTATACCATGGTAACTAGACAACATAGAACATGTCTAAAAAAAGGATTTGTTAGTACTAGCTGAAATGGGGTAGATCAAACAGATCCTACAGCTAAGTTAGCATAGCTTAGACAAGTTGCTACCTTATCGTCTAAGAGAATGCCTAAGTTCCTTAGTTGACAATTGACGACATGCATGGATGGAGATGCAGCTGACGTATTCTAGTGAAGCCCCGCATCAGCACAGGAGACTAAAACAGCTGTCAAATAATAATTATTATAAATCATTTGTATGTTTTTTTATACCTATACAATAGGTATGTTTACTTGCTCGTTTTTAACTCTCGTTTAACTATTTTTAGATGGTACACTGTGAATAGTCTAGCACTCTCTAGTCTTTTGCGAGTACTGGGAACTGAATCTCCTCGTTATCCATTCAATTATATTGTTAAATTGACGTTAAGCTTATACCCATTGAAATATGCCTATTCATATTTTATTGCTTTCGAAATATTGAATAAACTGTCACAAAGATCAGTTCGGACGAGAATACATCTAGAATAACGATAGAATAACGTTGGGCCGTTATTCTTGAGATCTTGTCAAAGTTGAATTGCAATAAGGTATTAAAATATTCATAACCCCATCTATTTCATTTATATCTTTGGTTACGGCAAGATGTATGGTAAAATTGCTGAATCCGTTATGAGGTGGTTTAAACCATTTAATAGCACCTCGTATTTAGGTTACCTCTTTTGAATATTTTATGATACAATTGAGATAAAGTATATTTTTGAAGTGTCTTGGGGTGATGGGACAGATGGAAAAGTAACGTGAGTGTGTCAGGTTAAATAAAATGTATGGGATTATTTATCATACAAAAATTCTTAGTCTATTTGTCTGCAGTAGCTGTAACCAAATAATTTACTGTAATCCAACGGCTTGAATGTTCAGATACGGACGATTGTTAGTTTTGATGGCGATTTTAAATATTTCACAGAACACATAAATACCAACCAACGATACGACGTAAAACCTATCCATAAAGTGTATCACAGGTTTCATGTTCCCAATCAGATTGAGAACGAAATCAACTACCAAGTGCTCTACAAATCATTTGCCGAAGAAACTATTTGTATCTTCAAAATAATTTAAAGATGACCAAAGTCTGGTGTGTACAGTGGCTCCACTAACAAGTGCATACTTACGTTGGTGGGTACCGAGGCACCAATCAATAGTCCAGGATTCATCTTGTTACGTATTTACATTCAATATTTTATGACTGAATATTATTTATGGTAAAGTTTACGATATATTTATCTCTTAGTATTAAAATGGCTATGGTTTTATATAAAGTTGTGCTTACTTATGTAAAGTATATAATCCAAATATATTAATTTAAAATCAAGTGGCCTTAACTTGTTTTATGTAGGGTGTAGTCAGCTACGGTCTATCTATTACAATGTACAATATTGAGTTCATTCTTCGAAATATTCATTCGTCAAAACATAAAATCACTCTATAAGTAAAAGAAAAGAATCGACTTGATAATTTAGAGGCGTTCTCTCAGACGATGAGCTAGCGACTTGTCACTGATTTTTTACATCTAACCTCGCTACAAACGTGGCTTTACGATTCCCTTAGTAATTCTGCAGCTCTGGTTATGCCGTTTTAGAAAGACAGATAGATGTATGTAAGTATATGAATGATTGATTTGCCTTGTGCTAATTATAATGACATTTGTTGAACTTAAAGAGTATTGGAGTTTCAGTAAATGCTTATAATCACATACCAGGGTCGACCAAAGCAAAGAAGAAAGCCAGTTGTTATAACTAAGGCCTACGCATATTGCTTCTTCAAGTACTCTCGTAAAATATATTCACAATATGGCAAAATTGTTTATTTTTCAAACATCATCCACCTCTGACTAGATAATAAACTTTAAGATGGCCTCTTCCGAATAGTGCGTGCGACATTTATAATATAAACCCCTGTTATTTTATTTATGACATAAAGTAAAATTGCTCCGAGTAATGGAAAATTCTATGGAAGTTATATTTGAAATATGACATTATCATGACTTGTAAATTATAAAGCGTACATGATATTCATGATAAGCTTTAAGAAGGAAATATCTGCCTCTTTGGCCTATCTGGTAAAAACTTTCTCGTATGATTGGAGTTATATTATTTATAGAGGTCCTTTAAAATCACACATTTCTTTTTAATATAAGATTGGCACGGCACAAATTAGTCTTATAACATTTATATGACAACCCTGAAAAATAAATTCTAACTAGAAAACAAAGATTTTAACTCTGTTTTCTTTTATAAATTTGAGTAAACTATTAATGATATAGAAATGGTACAATAACATATATATATTTTATTTATTATTTTTTCTATATTTTTAAAAGTCAAATTAATTTTATTTTATATACATATGGCGCTTATCCCAAATAGACTTTCACCCCTATTATAATCGTCTTACAGACGATATTATAATCGTCTGTACCTATATTATGTCTATCGCATCTATGGAGGACCGTGATTAATGCTTACTTTCTTCATGTGCTTACCACTCCGGAAAATAAAAGATTTTATGTTTGTACCATTTCATGACCTGCAACTGTTCATAACTCCGTTTGTATATAGTTATAACAATAGCATTTTGCAGCCAGAACTGTTTATTACATGAATCTGCGTACGTGATGCCCCGGTGTCACGAACCACAGATAATTAAGAGATGCACGACGAACCTTGGCCACAGAGCAGAAACTATATGAGGTAGCTTTTTCTCCCTTTATTGTTACACTAGCGACCCGCCCCGGCTTTGCGCCGGTGTAATGCTGATATTATAAAATATATATAAACCTTCCTCTTGAATCACTCTATCTATTATAAAAACCGCATCAGAATCCGTTGCGTAGTTTTAAATATCTAAGCATACATAGGGACAGGCAGACAGCGGGAAGCGACTTTGTTTTATAATATGTTGTGATGGGCAAGATTTTTAGCGTAGATAAAATGGCTCGAGCTTATGTAGCATTTTTATGCTACGTTTATCTACTTTTCTGTTTTCCATCATTCTTTCCAATCTGATTATTACTTCTACAATTGAGGGTATTGTTTTCTACATCACAATTATCGGGACTATATTGGCAACGACAAAGTAGTATATTCAATTGTATCAGCTGTTACTATTCGGAATATTAAATATCTGACTAGGGCCCGCCCACTACCGGGGCTCTACACATTCCGCAGACATTGTATTTGCCTGTTTTCCATTATATTTTATTAAGTTGACCAGCTGAAAATACAAGTATGCTGTGTACCAGCGTACTGAATGTCTCCCAAGATGCTGAATTCATGGCGTCATGACTCGAGAGAGAAAGCAAATGGCCACTATTAGTCCACGCCGCAGTCACTGTCTTAAGATAAGTTATGTTCGGTCTTGCTTCTATTGAGATGTAAACATAATAATTATCTTCACTGTTTAATAGAAATTCGAGTATTTTGTTTGTTTCTGTATTAACATGATGAAATTAGCTTCAAGTACTGATAACAGAAAAATGTAATTTTATTTTTCTTAATTTGACAGGGGGTTTCGGAATCGAAAATTATCAAATAGACAAAAACATAATAGGTCGAATCGAGAAACTCCTCTAAAGAAAATCAGTTTTTTGAATTTTATCATCTCTGAAATAAAAACTATAAAACATCCTATGCTGATGTGAGGATTCACTAAAATACATCAGCTGCATCTCCTTCCGTGCATGTCGTAAGAGACGACTAAGGAACTCAGTGCTTTTCTCTCAGGCGATGAGCTAGCAACTAGTCACTGATCATTTACATCTATTGCTGCTATTCTAACGTAAATTTACCTTTACCTTACAGTACATTATGATATTATTATGTTAACTTTTCCGTTAGAACTTTAACATATCTTGTTGGACAATATGTGAGATCTTAAAGAGGCGTGGCCCACGCGTGGGCAAAGCGATGCGTCGGTGGACATTGTTTTTTTATCCACAAGATCACATAGATATTACGTCCAAATATTGAGGTCGAGATGTTATCGTAATTATAATGTTCCTCTATTGGTATTTACTGAATAGAAATTTGATTGTATCTATGTATCTGGAATTTGTTTTAATAGGTTCAATATGCATGTAAGATAAATATAGGAAAACGGTGTTAAAACATAATACAATCGAATTAAGAACCTATCTTTTAAAGTCGTTAAAATATAATTGTGCTATGGAATTCAGTCAAGAAAAAGTTTTCGAAACATAGCTAGTAAATAATACATAGAGTTTGCAGAAAAGAAAATATCTAGAAAAAAATATGTACATTTACCATTAGAAGAACTTTGAGGACCATTCAAAAAATATTTGTAGAACTGCAGTTGTAACAAAAAAAAAACCTAACTTAATTCATAATACTTTATCAGAATTTCGCGTGTTTTACATTCTCTTTAACGTAAAGAGGATTTCAATAAAAAACGGAATTATTGCCAAAGTAATTTCGTATTCGTGTCGGGAACAAAAAGTTCCAATTATGCGTAAACTTGGAGTCCACTTAAAACCGAACATTGCCGTTGAGTTTTTAACCCGATAAAATGATGCAAACATTTTTGTGTCTGGAAAAAAAAATCCATCTGATACATTGACATGATACATGGATACAAAGAAAGGCAATGCGACAAGTATTTTTTTATTCAGTTTAAATGACACTACATAGTTGACTACAATGTTGGCTTTAACTTTTTGACGTGAAACGTCTTTAAAATCGCGCCGACACATACGGGTACCAGGTTTAAAAACTGGACCGTAACGAAAAGGTCTATATCATCGTACCTTAATAATTAAAAAACTATTGGTCTTAGAAACAAAAATGTGGTGTAAATATTTCACTTATATAGTCAGCTCGCTGTTATGACATTGAGTTCGTGTCGGGGTCAAGCGGGGGGGCGGGGGAGGGATACTGCGATAACTGTGCGAAACCGGCGCTCGCGCTTGTTTCTATTCAGTGTAACTCGTGACTCCGACTTTATAGCGTGGTGATTCTTTCGTGTGTTTGTCAAGTTTATTTGAACCGATTGATTTATACAAAAATAAGTGTAATTTGGACAGTATTTATATCTATACTAATATTATAAAGCTGAAGAGTTTGTTTGTTTGTTTGTTTGAACGCGCTAATCTCAGGAACTACTGGTCTGATTTGAAAAATTCTTTCAGTGTTAGATAGCCCATTTACCAAGGAAGGCTACAGTCTATACAACAACCTGCCCGGCTTCGCACGGGTACAACGCCCCCTCACGCGGACGAAGTCGTGGGCGGCTGCTATTTAAAATAACCAGAAAGTGACAATAAATATATAAACATTTGCTATGTATTTTATGTTTCTATTACGTACCTGTTCTTTTTTTATTAAAATACTTAAAACAGCGTCCATCTTGTTTTCATTTCAATCTTTTACTTTAAAAGCGATTCGCTAACATAGACGTTTCACGTTAAAACCAACGGCCGTGTGCCCCGACACAGCCCCACCCGCTTTTAAATGAGACATTAGCCAAATAAATAGATGGATAAAAAATTTCAAGTTCTGTGATAATAGTTCTCTGTTCTATATACATACCTACATAATTACATACGGATGTGTCCCGAGTCCCGAATTGAAGTAGCCAGAACTTCAGAATCATAATGGAGTTCTCACAGCCACGTTTAGCTTAGCGGGGTTAGATGTAGATGATCCGGATCAGTGACAAGTCGCTGGTTTAATGCCCGAGGGAATGCCCGAGTTTCGTAGTCGACTCTTACGACATGCACGGAGGGAGATGCATCTGATATATTCTAGTAAATCCTAGTACAGGTATTCTATAGTACCTAATGTTTGTTCATACTGGCAGTTTTTACTTCAAACTCGATACTAACAAAAATTCAAATGTATCCGTTTATATTCCCCCAACACCATTCCCTCACGGTTCTATTTTTGAAGTTTGAAGAACTGGTTCAAAAACATAACACATTTAAAAAATAGTTGGTGTCTTACCTGAGCCGCACATTAAAATAGGGTTCCGTAAAGGACACATCTGACGTTCACTAATAGTTTTAGATGTCAATACAAAAATATTCTTCGACATTTTAGAAATAACGCTATTAATGTTTTAAATTGAAAACTTACATAATAAAACTTGAATTTAATAATTTAACGTCAATACCTATTCAATAATTTTCAACTTGAAGCAGATTTTAATATAAATCTTGTGCATAAACGCGACAAAAACTTATAAATAATATTTTTTCAGCAATCCTCCTACCGCATGTCGTACGTGCGAGTACCTCATACTTAAATGATGCCCAAAGGAACTCTAAAAACAGGAGCGAAATCCATGTATATTTGATATTTCTACATTCCGCATCCGTCCCTAACGTCAAACAAAAGTTACTCCATATGTCATTGTGTCAAGCAAACCCAATGCATTATGTATTGTTTCCATTACACTACGGAAATTTAACATAAACTCAATGTTAATGTTGCCATGAATAAAATGCGATTTTTTAGTCAAGCCGGTCGAATGCCGTAAGCATTGGTGCAATGGGCCTGCTTTTTATGGGAGTACTGATTTAGTTTTTCAGTTGGGATCGGCGCTAGTGCGTTTCTTATGTATTATATTATGTTGTGGTTTTGTTCTGATGTTAGCTTTATTTCGGCTGTGAGGTTAAAATTGTGTTATTTTTAAATTTAAAATTTGAAATGTTGATGTGATACCATTATTATTTTAATAAGTACTATTGCAAGAAAGGCATGGTTTAAAAAATAGGACAAGATATCCCATAAGGTCAGCTGAACGTCTACATTGTGGCCTTTGCCTCTATTAACGAACTTCTTAGACTATTTTAATATCTATCTATAAATAAGATTTGCACATTTAAAACTAATATAAGAATTGATGACATGAATTTAAGTACCGAAAATCATATTTATTACATCATGAAGCTCATAAATAATCGCAATAAAAAATCCCTTTCAAAATGTTTTAAGATCTTCAAATTATGAACGAAAAATTTTACGTCATTTAAAAAAGTTCTCCCTTTTTAAACAAAAGCAATTGAAACATCTTTGAAATTGGAACCAGTTAATTCATTTACGAACTCGAGTTGGTAGCTAACTGTATCGACATTCGTACAAACAAGACTCAAAGTAGTCTTGTCTAAACAGAGCGTGATTTGCTATTCCGTATGTATGCTTGTTCGTGTTCAATATTTGTGTTTGTCGCCTAAGATAAACTGAGCGTGCCAAGGCTTGTTCTCGGCTGGTCGAGCGACAATGACAGTTCGGTTGTGTACAATGATTTTTAGTGGGCTGTCTAAGTGAAAATTTTCTCACATTATTTGCCTTGTCACTGTACGATGTCTATGAACATTTAAGACAACATTTTATACAAGTATTATGGTTAAGTTTTATGACGAAGACAAAATCTTCTGTTGAAAAAAAGTTATTATAAGATTCGTAAATTACCTTCATAAAATTTGCTACTTCTATGTATGAAAGCACGGTTTGCGAGAGGTAGTGAGTTCAAATCTCACTCGGGTAAATTTCACCTGAGATTTGATGATATTTATAATATAAAATATCTTGTTTAAGATAAATTTATAAGTCACTTATCCGTAATATAATCCGCTAGGATATGGTTGATCGTTTCATCTTTGTTTACCGAGATTTGGCTACTGTATAGCTATCGGAATGAAAAAATAACGTTGCCAAAAACGTAATGTAAAAGAGAGGGTAAAGTTCGTCATCCGAGTTAATTGACTCGATAGCTCAGTTGGTTAGAGTGAAAGCACGGTTTGCGGAGTTTAAAACTTATTTTCTTAATAATATTTATAATACTTCTATGTACATTTTATAGTTTATGATATTTCCATAGCAAATAGGTTTAGGTTACTGAACTGTACCTACTTATCAAATTTTTGAGATAAGGCTAAATGTATACATCGGACAGTTACATAAAAATTAATTAACCTTTTAACTCGACAGAGAATTTCAAACTTGCTACCCATCCATAAATATCACTAAACACATCTGAGCATTTTAGGCAACTTAATTGCCTTTCAACATCCGTAACTCAATATTTGCTTGTCGCATTCCAAAAAAAGAAATCTCTGACCACCAACGCTGCGTTTTCTAATTGTATGTCTTCGGTTCTATCCTGAGTATATTTCACCTCTTTGATTATACCTTACTGACATTTCAATTTGATATTCCTTATCACGTTCTAGAACATCGATATAGTTTTGTATCGAACGATCTGCGTAATAAATGCAGCTGGCTGACATAGATCTAGTGCGGAGAAGATATTGAAAGAAATAAATTTTGTTGCTAACTTGTGTGTTCATTTTTTATTTAGAAGCATTGAACTGCCGCAGTAATACAGATTGAAAAGCACTTCCTTTGTTCTCTAGCTAAGCTGGTTCCATACCTGTATTACCTTTATAATACTATTCTAGTCTGTGAGTATACGTTTCATCTTCAGGGAGGTTACCAAGAACTATTAAAACAGGATTCTTTACATAGGAGCCGCTAGTATTAGCAACCACGGTATAACGTTACATTTTGCTTTCATAATGGAAACACTCTTGTATTAGGGAGTTTATAGTAATACTGATGCAAATTTTAGTAACCCAAGAATATCTAACTACAATCTTATTACCAGTATATGATAAGTAGGCTGATAGATATGAACGAAATTAAATTTTATAAAGTGCCGAAACGTTAATGAAAACAAAAAACCTACAACTGCATTGACAACCTCTCTAAAAGTCGGTTGAGATGATAAAAAATTAAAAACTCTTACATGATTATACTAGTAATTTCGAAATGAGTCTTGTCATTAAGTATACGTACGTTAACTCAGTTTTGTTACATGAAACCAGACACCCCTAAAATGTCGTGTAGACGTTAGTAAACACTCTCCCATGTATAACTTACATGCACATACGTGACTGAAAACTCTATCATCTAGAGACGTAATAATTGCCAAACTTCCTGTCTTAATGGAAATCTTAATTAATGTTTAAACTTTAGCTATACCTTGTTAGCACTGTCTGGAGACAAGTATTCTTCATTATGCTGCGAAATAGTGGACTTTACAGTGGCAAATGTTGTTTGCGGTTTGTCCTTTGTACGTAGTTGTAATTGTTATTGCTACAATATGAGAGATATAAATAATAGCTGGTAATTTATGTAAGATACTATTACTGTTAACCTTTAATTGTTCCTTAAAATTACTACTCATTTCTTCCATTTGTACTTCCTTCAATACGAGGGCTGTTTGATAAGTCCTTTTAAAAACTATTTGTAAAACCATTTTTCTGGTAAATGGCGTTAACACTGGCAGGCACAATCTTTCAAATGAAGACTGTCAAAAATTCAGCAAAAAAAACCAAGTTTTTGTCAGTATAACCATTGTTTAACTGTGATCACTCGTAAATATTCAACAACTATGGAAAAAACTGAATTTCGTGCCGTTATAAAACATTTTTTTATGAAGGGTTGCAGTGCTGCCACAATAAAAACTGAACTTGATTCTGTTCATGGCACTAACGCACCAACGTTGCAGACTGTTTATAACTGGATAAATGATTTTAAACGTGGTCGGTCAAGCACATCTGATGCTCCACGCTCTGGTCGCCCAATCGAAGTCACTACTGAGGATGTTGTTGAAGAAGTCCATAATATTGTACTCGACGACCGCCGAGTGAAGGTGCGTGAAATAGCTGAGAACACAGGCATCTCCACTGAGCGAGTACATAAAATCCTGCATGAAGATTTGGGTATGACAAAGCTGTCTGCACGATGGGTGCCACGTTTGTTGACAATCGAACAAAAACACGAAAGAAAGCGAATTTCAAAACTGTGTTTGGATATGATGAAGCGTAATCCTCGGAATTTTTTGAGTCGATTTGTCACTGTGGACGAAACTTGCGATTATTACCTATTCCCAAATCTGAAAAGATGGCTTGGAGGGCAAAAATTTTTGACAAATGAGGACTGCATCGCTGTTGTAAACGCCTATTTTGAAGACCTCGACAAAACGTAGTTTTTGGGGGGGATAAAAAAATTTGAAACTCGCTGGAACAAGTGTTTGGCCCTCAAAGGAGACTATGTTGAGAAATAAATGTAAATTGTTTAAAAAAAATAAAAAAAAATAACTTTTTAAAAGGACTTATCAAACAGCCCTCGTATCTTATAGGTTTTCAATGAAGTTTCCTTAGTGATATTTACTCGTAATGAAGTAATTTCAAGACACATTTTCTTGCATAGAACGAAGCGGTTTAATTATTATATAATGTTATACTTTTATGCTCTAAGAATATGCACGCCTCTTTGAAAAGACTGTCCCAATCTAAACCCGTCGGTACATCTTAAAAGCAAATTACCCGTAACGCTTGACATATCATTCGGTACATTAATAACTAGTAATACAATAGTTATTACAATACCAATTCGAGCAGGAAGCCAGTAAACCGATTATGTTGATCGCTCGTCAGTCAATGTGACATGAGCACAATCGATTGCATCGACTTATGAGCAAGATATCGATATATCGATACTTATCTGACCGTTATTTTGAGCTGTCGGTTTTATGGGAACGACAATTTGGATATCGAGTCTTAATTTTCAAAAGAGAATGCGTGACTTTATCTTTTGGATATGTTTGAATATAAGTATAGTTTAATAAATTGGTTCGCAATTTTGCATACATATTGTATAAAATTGTAACTGGAAATCCTTCAACAACTACTTTATTAGTTTTCCTTTGAAAAGTCCAAAGTAAGTTCTTTGTCTACAAAATCGTAATCTAATAATCAAATATGGGGAATCTACGAAAGTAACTTTGACTTTACTTGCATTTTACCTATCATACTTATGTTTATTGGCTAAGCTATTGATGTATGTGATAATTAAATAAAGTACCATCATATTTAAGCAGTAGAGTTTTTGCCATAAAGTTAATATATCTTCCGAGTTCATGCGTACCTATTATATTTGCATTGTTATTTATTGTAATAAACTTTCTTTAAGATTAACTATCACAATTTCGTATTTAACTAGTTAAATCTAGTTAGTCAATTTGACAAATAATCATCAAAACATAAATCGAACACAATCAATGATCAGCGGGAATCAGTAACTATGTTCATGATAAATAACTAAACCAAAACTTAAACTTAAAAATCCAAAAACGAAGCATAACACTTATCACCAAAAAATAAGTATCAGTTTTTTAACACAAACGTTTACATATACGTAGGTATTCAACATTAAAATAATTGGTTAAGACTTAAGACACTGATTCATATAAAAGATAGTATCAAGCAAGCTGTGATTTAAATAATTTGGCCATTTATTCACGACACATATTATGATTTGATGTTGACTTACATCTACTTTAAGATTGGTTCGTTTGGAATGGTTATACATAATCTTATATGATGGCATGACCTTATGGTGTAGTTACCTAATTCTTATTGGTATGCTAAGTTAAGCTATGAGTAATCATGGTCTAGTACCTATATTTTAAATAAGTAAATAAAGGGACAACAATGAAGAAGGTATAAAAAAGGAGGTGGGACTATGAAGTGAGTCGTGTGGCAATCGTGAGGCCATGACGTCATGATAGGGGCGGAGCTTCAGCGACAGTGTAACGCAGAGCTGAAACCACACGCTTGTGCTCCGAAATGTAACCGCATTAAAATTACAAAGACACTAGCGCTTTTATCAGGGTACTTTTTTTTACTAAAACGTAGTATAATATTGCCATCTAGCGATGAGTAATAGCACTAGTAAAACAATCTTGAACCTTATTTATAATGAGCAAGTAGTTTGACTAGTAACTACAAGGTGGTTTCTATGTAAACGGGCGGGACTATAGTGTTCACTGCTCCCCTCGTACCTTCACCCCCGCTCCGCCGCACACGATTTTTGTATGAAAATATACTTAGCCGCTACTCCTCTTTTATTTCTTCTCCATGGTATCATTATATTGAGTAATATTTATATTTTAATATGCACGCAATGCATGTGACTCGGTTAATGGGCTTATCAGTTATTATGTGACACATTGCTGTTATTTTGATTACATGACTCTCCATAAGGTCTGATCAGTTATTTGAAATTATGTGAGCGCTACTTTTTTTATAGATATTTATAAAACTCACTCGGCTTTGCCATATAGCGGCAGTCGGCCTAGGAGTAGGCCGAGAACTCGCTTCGATTCTTCCAGGGTGGACGGACGTGGCCCGGTAAAGGGAATTCTGGATGCAGCATAAAGGAGGCCTTTGACTAGCAGTGGTTACAACATTTTTTTAAAACTCTAGTTGAAAGTTAAAAGTAATGTCACAAAAATTCGAACAAAATAACTCTTGTATGCGCGGTGGCGTTTGATTATATTTATACGATGATTAACATGATAAATGGACATCATTATAACTGTTGATTTGTTTTGATTAGGGTTATTTAGTTTATATGGCAATAATTTCAACACTTTTTAAAAGAGTGGGTTTTAGCATTTGGCAGACATTTTCTGATTAGATCGATGAGAAGAAATTGCACGTTTTAGGTAATTTATGTGCATTTTTACATGTTATCTTTTTTCTGTAATGAAGTGCGGCTACTACTGGAAACTACTGATATTATCATTGAAGAAAATATACAAAGGGTTACCAGTTAAAGTTACTAGGTTTTCTGGTCGCCTCTGTTGATCCTGGCACACAGGAATTGCAGAGGCGGGAATGAGTGGTGGGCCAATCCCGGTAAGGATTACCATAATCCTCACCGCATTTTCCAGCATGTGAAATCCACTGCTTAGTGGTTTAATGACCTCTACTGCGACCAGTTGGATATGGCCTGCATCTAGAAAAGACCCGTGACCATATTAGTACGTACTAAATAGATTTTTTCCATAACTTAACAAGACAGAAATTGACATAATTTCCATATCCCTCGTTCCCACTGGCTTTGACCTGAAACATCTTCATTTTTGCTCAGAATTGGTGCACGACATGCGAGTTGTTGATTCTTGATTGCAACTGCGTTTAGCCTCCGTCATTACCTGTTCAATGTTAGGCGGTGTGCACATGGATTTTCGCAAACCTTGGATGGAAGAAATAATTATCTGCCATTTTATACACGTACACGGCAGATATATGCTATATCTAGGTATAGCATAGCGTTTTATATAGTTATATAATTTTAGTAAGGCATTGAAAATCATTCATAATTATTTTATTTCTTATAATTCATAACAATGTACTTACTTAATTTAAATACCAAATAATGAAATCTGAAAATAACAAATATACTCATTATTAAACTTGAAGATCTGTACTCAACTTGTGTGTATGAGCCTTGCCTTACACGACCAGGCTATCATTAACCGTTCAGCTTGGGATTTATTCCGTCATGGACGGTTCCCTTACGCAATTATCTGCGATCTCCCCATTGTTGTCGAAATTTAAAACAAATTTCCTGTACATTTCAGATGTAGGGGGTCGCTTTTACTGGTGTGCTCGCTGTTTGGCTGGATCGAACTAAAATGATCAAGATATTACCGGATTAACTGGTTATAACTGCAAACTGTACAGTACATAAGCCTTTGTTTACAATTCACGTCGAAATATAAATAAATTGTAATTGTAACACATTAACAAACATTTGTTCAAAATATCTGCCTACCCCTATGGGGCATACAGGTTAGATTGTATTATAAACAAAGTTGGAAAACACGATTATCTGGAATAAAATAGACAGACAACAAAATATTGCCAAATTCATTCTCCATTCAAAAAGATTTCCTGTATTGTTAAAGAAAAATTTGAACTAAACATAACATAATCCTTTTCCTAGCTTATCCCGGTAAGTAGAATTTTGATTCATAAATAAGAAGATAATAAAATAAGAATTTCGTAGAAATACTAAACGTAAAACAGTGGCAAGGTGAATTGCTACCAACCCGCATTTTTCTGCTTGCCAAATTGGATAAGCACTGTAATTACTCGATGGCTGTATGGCATGTAGACGGGTTTATGAGACGGAACCATACGGGAGGACAGCAAACATTTACATGGCGAAAGACCAGCAGAATATACGAGTTTTCATTTCGTGTAACACGATTTGCCACTGCAATTCCTGTGCCTGGATCAACGGAGGCATCCAGAAAAATTCACATCGTATCGAAATTCCGGGAACATAAAAGCGACTATACAGAGTTAAAACTAATAGAAATAACAGAATGTGAAATAGAAGATATGTTTAATATTAAATTAAGAAATTATTAATAAAGAAATGGAAAAAATTCCTCACCCGAGTGGGAATCGAATTGAATTATATTAAATTAAGCTCTTTTGGGATAATGTGCTAGGCTATACAGGATGTAAGTGGCAACCAGGCAAATATTGATATGCTGACTTTGTATTCTAAAGGGAAATTCACAGTAAAATTTCGTCAGATTTTTTAAATTTTCAGGACTAAATTGTTGTAGTCGTTAAAAATAAAAGAAAAACAAAAGACTGATAAAGCCGAGTTTTATTAAATTGAACTCTATAATTAAATAAAGTTAGTTTCCTTTTACATATAAGTTAATTCCGAAATAATTTCAGATCCAATTACAGTTCTGAATGTGATTTACAAAAACAAAACGAAAGAAGATTATTCTTTCTTACATCGTAATCAATTGTCATGTATGGTCACAAAAATATCCGTTCTGGCGGCAAAAATCGGTACTAAAACCAAATCACTATAAGTACGATATTATTTTTATCGATAATAGCGACAATACAAACAGATAAATTAATTTTGTAGCCCTGTACCTCACTCATATCGGATATACATCAACATAATTCAATTAAACATTAAGCTTGAACCACACTTGACGTTTACGACGTCTTGACAGCGTCACGTCACGTCAACGCATAATTGACGTTTGACCGCTGTCAGTTTGACGTGAGATGACAATGCGGGTGTGATGTCGCTTGTGCAACGAGGGTGAAATGATATTCATGTAATACGGGATTTATGTAGACACTGCTCTATATCTAATAATGTTATAGTTATGACTTAGTTATAATTATTAAACTACACGGATAAATTGAATGAAATTTGATTCCTGTTTGATTACTAAAAATTTAATTTTATTCAAAACACAGTTATTACTTGGTCAAAAATTGACTATGCTTGGCGGGAATTCTTCGTGAACTACTAGTTATACTAGAAATTTGATTTAATTTAAGTCTTATTTCAAAATCTAATTATGTACATATTAGGTAGTAGTTTTTATTGGGATAATTGTGATAAAATTGGCACCAGAGGTCTTGATTCCCACCCGGGTGAGGAATTTTTTCCATTTCTTTATTAATAATTTTATAATAAAATAATTTATTTTAATATACCTACATAGAATAATAGATTTACCTTTTAAAAACCTTCTCGATTTAAAAAGATAAAATAATGTAAACTGCACGAAATTAAAGAATAAATGGTTTCACCACACAAATAATCCTTGTAAGAGTAATGAGAAGAGGTCGTGGGTTCGATTGTAGTGATTGTAGGGTGATAGTAGAATAATCTTTTTCTTCAAAATAATCTAGATTCTTAGGCTTTACTGGAGAATACCACGAGGATATGCTGGAATGTTACTGCAATCTCTGGCCTCTGGATCTACTCGGAGGTTGAACCGTGGGGTTTTCATTAGTATATCGCCATTTTTCTGCAAGGGACTCGCACAATTTTGTCTCATAACCCGTCCCTCTTAATGGCGAATTTAATTTAATTTCAGAATGAAAATTTTCAAAATATCCAAATACAATTAGCTAATACAAAATAATTATCTATACATAGTATAAAATGAAGTTGCGAAGGGCGCCCAAAATGTGTTTGTTACCTAGGATCTCAAAAACTACTATATCAATAGCTATGCGGTTTTCAATAATGGAAAGAAGACATTCCAGGGATTCTATAGGTGTATAATTTAGGTGTACCTACTTAAGAAATTATTAGAGTAATCGTAACAGTTATCAGACGGACGGAAGAAAAACGAGCTTTTTGGAGGCTTGCATTGCGTGCGCTGCTGAAATAACTCAAAATACAGAATAACAATGTATGGGGGAATTATTCTTCTCAAAAAGTTCTATAAAAAAGTCTGCGATAGCATATGTCTATCCTTTAAGGTTTAGCCACAATAACGATTTTAGTGGTGTTCAAGTTTAATTTACGAAATATCTTATTTTTCAATTACTCGATGTTCCTACCGACATAGACCAATAAACATAAAACAAAATGCATATCAAATTAAAGCTGATGAAATGAGGATTCCGAATATATACATATCATAACACTTTTATGTTAATATTAATACACAAGATGCATTTACAATGCCGAGGGCAGAGATGGCGGCGGCGGCGGCTGCGTTCCGTCGTTGTGTCAGTCGGTCGGTCCGCATAGCACGACAGTGGCGGCGAGTGGCGGCGCGCGGCGGCGGCGACGGCGGTGGTGGGGGTGGGCTCATGTTGAGGTGCGCGACCCGAACGGGCAGACACGTGAGGGCAGACAACGTTGATGGTTGTGTCGAATTATAAAATTTTCAGTGCGGCGCGGCGCGGCGCTTCGTTTCAAGTTTACAATTGATTTTTAAAATTTAATTTATGTTGATTTTTAAAGAAACTCAATTTCAAACTACCTACCGGTAATTTATTAGTTTTCCGTAATTAATAAAGAACCTAGGTCTGTCCATCTGTCAGATATAATAATTGGCAACTTATTATCACTTTGAATTGGAAGGAGTTTCTATTTTCATAACTACAGCTGTAAAAGTCGAATATCCGAGCGAAGCCGGAACCGAGGGCTGCTAGTGTCAATTAAGAAATAATTGAAGCCACAACCTTTTAAACGTTTTAATTGAATTAGAATGGCTTATTTCTATTAGTTAGAGGCAATAAATGAGAATTGGTGCACAAACCCTTTGTACCGTTGGCCAATTGGCCAATTGTGTCGCGTACCATCCTTGTTTTGATGTTATCTGTGGTTTGTCGTATGCGGGAGCCCTTATATTAAACACCCATATTATATTGTTCCTAGAGAAAACTGTAGACATCTCGGGTATTGTAAAATATTCACCTACTGTTAATGCGTAAGAAATATGTGGAAAACTTCGATTTTCTGGTAAATCTCTGATGGTACTTCATATAAATGGTGTCTTCTAACTATAATAATATCAAGTTATATTATACATACACATAATCACGCCTTTATCCCTTACAGGGTAGGCAGAGTACTAGAGTATATTTATAATACGCATAATCGAATTAGCGACCAACCTGTGAATATTTTCCTAGGAAATTTAAATCTCTTTTAGTTGCACATTCAATGGACTTTTGAGTTTCATATAATAATAGCAATATTTAGTTCCTAATGGGAAAAAAGTGATTCGATAGTCCTCTCTACTCCATTTCCTGTTTGAATACAACAAAGGGTGCGTATAATAGAACCAGGACAAGAATTTAAATTCAATATATTTGTGTTTACCTCCAATAACTGTCCCGTTGGCCCGACACCCTAGTGATGGTGACCCCAGTTTACGTGTAAATAGATTAAATCTACTAAATTTGAGACACTACAGGGTATTTTCTAAGACACCAGTTTACAAAATGTGTGTGTGTGTGTTTTCATATTTTACAAGATGTAACAAAAACGATATGTTAAGCAAAATTTGAGACCAGAAGTCACATGTTTCTTGTTCCTAAAGAACCCAGAAATGTCATTGGATGCAATCTAAAAAAATAAACAATAATTTCGAGTCTCAAATTTTGTGGATAGGTTCTATATTAGTGGGCAAATTTCATAGCATTTTGCTTATCTTCTGTTACACCATAAAATGTGTAGGGATAGGTACTTATAGTCATTATGAAAGTATAGAAAATCGTTGTCAAATATAAGTGATTTCGTCAAGCCATCTGTATTATTGTAACCAACGCAAACAAATAATTTATCAATTGACCAGTTTATCGAAAATAAACAAATTCATTTTAAGCCCTTTAATTGAAAAGGAGTAAACACAAAAGATTGTACTCCCACCTGTAGGGCCATTGACCTTAAAACTTGCAGACAAACCAACTTCACCAGTTCGTGTGGCACATTTTGATAACAAAACCTAAGAGTATACATTTGAAGGTATCCGTATAGACAGTAGCGCCATAGCTGTTGTACAAAGTGGTTCTCCGTACATAATGATGGGTCCCGTCATTGGTCTGTCACTGTCATTTCAAGAAGAAGAGTTAATTTTCTCCATGCACTTAGTTTATTTAAAAAAATAGTTAAGTCGGTTCATGTTTCTTGAATTATTCATTAGGTTCCGCGGAATAAAAAGTTTATTGTTCGCTTTATTATTATTTATTTATTTATTAAGTTTACAAATTGTGATTGTACAATATCCCGCAAAACTGTTATAACAGTTTGACTGCGGGAACGTGCCAAGCAAGTTACTTTAGATACATTACCAAAAGTTGAATACCAAGATATTAGATTAGATATTAGAATATTATATATTTAGACTAAGACTAAAGCAGACTACTTTGTTTTAGTACCTTAATTGGAACTTTTGAATTTATTTCTATTTATGTTATTTCTAAAACAAATTTCTAATATGAGTATTAAAATACTTCTTAAGGATTCTGCATGTAAGTTGTCTCTGACCGTATTTCGGTCAAGGCGGCCAATCTCTACGGAGATTAGCCAGGTACGCAGGAGATAATTATAGTGCACATGTGTGTGCGCAAACACAGATGCACTCTCTATTCCGTCACTCTCGTAGTCCGATGAGACGGAAAGTAGACACGACCGGAGCGAGATCAGGCGCAGGACCAACAGTTTTACGTGCTTTCCGAGGCAAGTGAGCGAGCTAAGTGACAATTTTACAACATTAAAATCTGAACATGAAATAAATTCATTGGTACAGGCCCGTGACTGGGTTCGAACTTACGCCTCCTGCTTGGAAGGCGCACGCCTTAACCACTGGGATATTACCGCTTAGACTGTATTCCCGAAATGGGGTATCCAAAACCTCAAAGTCATATAGGAGATCCTACAGCCAGCTTAGCATGGCGGGGTCAGATGTTAGGGATTAGTGACAAGTTGGTAGCTTATCGCCTGAGAGGATTCTGAAACACACGTAAAATAGATATGAGTTGATAACATTCATAAGTAGCTACAATAAGGCTAAGAAGATATTCAATGAAATCTTGAATAGTCAAATCAATCTAAATGGCATGGTAAGGTAAAGTACCTTGAGTGGTCTAAATATAATTTATATAAGACTTAAAAAACTTTTTTATTTTTTCAAGGGAACCCCAAAATCCCCAAATGGGACCTCCAGGCAGTGCGGGCCGGGCAAAGCCGCGCGTCGTGCGTTGTTTGTCTTTAATTAGTCGGTAAGAGCTGATTCACGGCACGGAGGGTGAGTGAGGTTCCTGGCAGCTGATTGGTAGACGCAGGCGAAATTGTGATTTTAATTATTTATTGGTAAGAAATTCCGACCTGTATGGCTTAGGGGTCCGACATATACCTAGAGGTTATCGGTTAAAATTTAACACCTTCTTTATGCAATATAGAGTAGCAGGGTAGCAGCAGCAAGAAGTAGGGTTTAACAAAAGGGGTATGTTCAGCGAAAAAAAAACTAATAAAATCGCCCACTATTAAGAAACTATCCAAAATTTGGGACTCGAAATCACATGTTTATTTTTCAAGTGGTGTTACGTATGAACAGTCCTGAGTTGTTTTGAATTAGTTAGAACGTTAAGGAATAAATTTATAATATTACTTACTTTTGTAAAATGTAAAAATACACAGGCAACTAAAACAGAATGCACACTGTAAACACAAACATAGTATTGTCGTTACGGCCCGTGCAGCTATTTTTCGCTATACTCTGGAAAATATATATGTGTAGAATTATGCATTAACGATGTCAACATTAAACAGTATTTTTTATTAACTATACGTTAAGTACTGAACTAAACTAGCATAACTAATAGTAACTTACTACAAAAGCTAATTATACATTGCAGTTAGCAATTAGAATCATTATCATCTTCCTGCCCTTATACCTATCTGAAAATTGTTCTCTACATTTTTAACTCGATTTCATTTTGCTATCCAGGGTTTAAGTTATTTTGCAAATTACTAAGTTTTACAATACGATTATGCATAATCTCCAATACAAATGTGTAGAGATACATACTTATAGGTTTATTGTTTATTTTTGAAATCTTTCACGTCTACACTACTATCTTTGCCAAGCTCTACTTCTCCTAGAATTTCCTCTATTATTTATGTACTACTGCCTTATACACCTTCTCTACGTTAATAATTGAACACCCTCGCGACAGGGGTCGGTGGGGGAGGATTTTTCATAATTTACACAAGTTTCTTTATTGCAATCCAAGGGATGTTTTCGAGGAATTTTGATTTACATGTGTTTGTTTCTGATTTATATTGACAGTGTTTTTTATTTGGTGAAATTGTGTTATTGTTCCCCAAGACATTGTTTTGTGGGTCAACCATTCATCATTAAAAAGTATTGTAAACTCATACGGAAATGTGTATACCACTAGTGCTTCAACATAAAATTAAGAATTTTATAACTGTACCTACTAGTGCCGCGTGGTGCCGGCAGAGTAGAATTCGTACCACCCCATGTCTGCCCGTGGGTAGGTATCATACGAGGCGATTAAGGGTTTCCTGGAGGTGGGCAGCAGCGCCTCCCGTGTTGACAACATACTCCAAAATACAAACTGCGGTCACCAATCCGCCTGCCCAGCGTGGTGACTATGGGCAAATACCCCCCATGGCAGTCTTATGGCATGCCCTGGGGAGGCCTACGTCCAGCAGTGGACTGCAATAGGCTGATGATGATGATATCTATTATCATATCTGTGCTACTAGTAGACTCTTGCGAATTCGCATGCGTACACTTTAGAAAATTCGTAAATTTCTGTTCCTGTGGAAATTTCGGGAAATCCTTTCTTATCGGGTGCCTACGGAACACCCTCCCAGTTTCAGGTCTCAACGATCAGTGGTTTTAGGCTTTATGTTGATTCGTCAGTCATTCAGGACACAGGAGATTTTATATATATACTATAGATATTAAATATCTACTTCTGTATCAACCGTAACCAAATACGCCTAATTAGGGCCAATATACCCCCAAGATCTAAAAAACTCTTTATTAATGTAAGCTCATAACACTTCACTATAAGTTTTACTCAACAATATGTACCTATAAGAAGCTGTGAACTTAATAAATAAAGTTAAATAAGTATATAGTATAATCAATTTAAATTTTAAGATGGCGACAATTTTAAGTAACATAATATGACGGAAACTAAAACAATAATACACTTATAACATTTTACTCTCCATTACCGCATAAATATTTCAAAACAATAATAATATAGTTTAAAATTACATTGCATTTAAATCGAGGATTGTGTTATAAAAAAATCTTGACTGAAATATGAGAATGTTGCCATTTAATATTAAATGTTATAGAAATAAAGGGATTATTTCATACGTATGGCATTCCACAATGTGTTGATACGGTGTTGTTTATTGCTCATTGTTTTCCAATATATACTTAGCACTTAAACAATTCATTGGCAACAATTTTATGTGAGGCCAGAGAGGTCCCTTATTTTAAATTGTGGTTGCAGATAGATTTTTATGCGGTTATAATGTAGGGTTACGAATCGTTGATCGCGAGAGTTAAATTAACTCACTTTAACCTAGTTCCACAGTAAGATCCCTAGTATTAAGCAGATAGAAGCAGATCCATGACTAGGACATAAGCATTTATATCCATCATAACTGACTTATTGGTCGATCGCGGCAACTTCCTTGCCCTCTCGTAGATTTAATTTCATTTGCATGCGGTATTTTTAATAGATATTCTATACATTTTACTGTGAAGTGGCATATTTAGTCACTGTTTAACTTACCGTAAGTGTCTAACTACTACGACAAACTTCTTTCCAATCATCAAAACTTGAAATATTTATTTATTACGGAAGCAAGAATTATAAATCTGGCGTATTATAGCTACTTAATAAAAATGATAGATTTTATGCAAATACTGTAAAAGGAATGTCACCACCATTTGATATAACCACATCATTTATAAGGTAGTTAGTTGGATATCTAATGTGGGCACAAAAAATAATTTATTGCAGTATCTTATAAATATCACTAACGAGGCAACCTGTTAGGATACAAATAGGCAACATGAAAGCTTTAGTATTAACAGAGTACCTATCAAATTACATACATATGTAGACGACTGTATTCCCAAAATAGGGCAGTCAGAACTGGAAAAACACAAAGGATATGCCACAGCCACATTTTGTATAGCAAGGAAAGTTTCTGCGACTACTCGAGAAACATTCATACAATTTTGAAAAATAAATATTAGGATCTTGTGGACAGAATAGATTATTTATCTGAATGTGTATTGTACATCAAAATAACACCTACGCTATATTTCAGTTCAGCTAGTCTCTCATAGTAATATGTGTGTACATTTAAAATGCATTATTTATTCCCTATGATTTAGCAGCACATGTCAACACTTATCGAGTCGTTCACATGCCATTTGAATAACAAATTCGCCACTAATTGGGTGTTATGTTGCCAGATAAACTCTTATCTACCATATGTATCTTTATAATATTGTATTATTTGAAAATGATGTTAATTAAGCTATATTTCCGATTCGAACGGCTTTGAGATTGTCTGTTTGTTTAGTTTGCGCGAGCTTGACTCGACTATTGACATACTTTGAGAAGAATCATGGATAAGACAGTGGACATGTGAGGAAACAAGAATATAGGTAACTTAATTTTAACAGAGTATAATGTGCAGGAATTAAAACATACATAATATACAGGTTGTAACAGAAAGGGTATGTTAAGCGAAAAGCTATGTAAATAGCCCACTATAGAGATCCTATTTCCAAAATTTGAGACTCGAAATCACATTTTTATTTTTCAAAATTGTATGGACATTCCTGATTTGTTTCGGAATTCTTAATACTATCTGGAAAAATAAAAATGTGAATTTGAGTCTGTAATTTTGGAAATAGGTTCTCTATAGTGGGCTACTTACATAGCTTTTCGCTTAACATACCCCTTTTGTTACACTCTGTATACACACACGACTGTTTTCCTGAAATGGGGTAGCAGGACTGCAGTATCATAGAGGAGATCCCATAGCTACATTTAGCATATCAGATAGATGTAAATGACCAGTGATGAGTTCCTAGATTATCGCCTGAGAAAATGTCCGAGTCCCTTAGTCGACTCCTACGACATGCACGGAAAGCAGCAATAAGTATATTTAATAATTACAAAGTAACTTACGGTGATAGTAACAGAGTAAATTTATAAATATAATTATATTTTTCCCGCACAAAAAGCGTAAAGAACTTACATTCAGCTACAATTTTATTTATGGCTAAGTTTAATGTATAGGCATGTCAAACAAATATCTTGTAAGACGTGTCACCCAAAACAATTTGAGCTATTTTAGTATTCCCTCACAAAAATAGTTGCTATTTTACATCAAAGTCACGTTCTTTGGTAACATCTGCCGGTACTATGCAACAGTTTTACACTATTAACAATATCGTCTCGGCTAGAGACTGCCTATCTTAAAAGTTATACATAATTATATCATTCACTGATCTTAAAAATAAGATCAAAAACTAGTCAGCAGGTAAGTAACAATTTCAGTGTATTAGTTGATGTTTAGCAACACCATATTTTAGCACAGTCGAAACTACTCAGCGTAGTAAGCTAAAATTTGGTAAGGACGTTTCTTAGGGAATGTAAATAAACTAAACACTCCCATCGGAATCATTAACGGGTATTCTAAAATTTACGCGTAGAAGTCGTGTAAAGCCACTTAGTTTGCAATAAAGTTAAATAAAAAGAAAATCAATTCATTAAAAACTGGTTTAACCCAGATAATGCGGGCTCATCCTAGCACTAATTTTAGTACTACTTTGTAGCCCTAACGAAGCGTTTTGCGATCGAACTTTTTTACTCTTTTCGGAGAATGTTAGAGGCCATTATGTTCTAAAAACTTTAATGACGTATTAAGCCCACCCACGATGGATTTAGAAGCGTGCTCTTAGTAGCACATCGTAAATTGGTATTTTTGTATTGAACTCTCCGGGGCTACTATGTGACTTTAACTCGTTGAAGACTGGATATTGATCCTTAAAAACCTCTATATTTGAGTTGTTGAGATTATGGTTAAGATATGCATTGACCTAAAGTTCTCTTGACTGTATTTGGACTTGAAACCAAGATGGGATAGTTTGGGTTCGATTTCAGACTACATACTCCAAATATTCTACCTATACAGTTGACTTACTTTTTTCAACGCTGTGTCAAAAGTAACTACTACCGAAGTAGTTAGCCTACAAACTAAGCACTGAACTACAGCAAGTTTACTTAGCAATTACTTATTTTTATCAGCATGTTTCCTTCATGTCTAAAATACTTTTACATTATTACAAGTACACACGTTATACCGAAAACCGTTTCGCATTTCCACAGTACCCATTTGGTACCAGTAAACACTTCTCCGAACATGTCACTACTAAATGCCGCAAAGACATTTCTTAACAAAACACTACCTAAACCACGAAGGGAGGATCAAGTGGAAATACTATATTAGATGTAGACCGGTAACATATGCAACCGACTCCGACAACCGACTCGACTAAGTAACATAGAACATAGATTGCTAGCTACCATTTTTTTCTCACAATCCTTCTGATAACATTGTGCTACAGCGTAGCGTTGTGATACTATTTAGTACGGACAAATATTATCCACTATACGAGTACATTAAGCTCGGTGACCCGCCCGACAACATTACTCGGATAAGTATGATGGCGGACTGGGTAAGCAATTGCTTGCTGAGATGAAGCTCAGGGTGCCAACTGGATTTCTGAGACGGCGGAAGGCGAGACTATTCGCTATACCTGATGGTAGGACAAACCTGTATCGGAAGGCTCTGCTGACACGGGCACTTCAGCTGCTCAACTTGATTACTGATCGGGTGGACATTTTTATTTGTTCCCTTAGTGAGTTCAAAGCAACTGCTTTATATGTTATCTGTTATGGTTAGATTAGGTGTGTGTGTATGTATCATATGTAGTAAATGTAATATATATAAATAAATAAATGTAGTGTGCTTTAAACCACCTCCTCAATACATGTCCTTCGTGACCTAAAAGCTAAACGTAACTAGCACGGCTTTTTCCCGAGACCACGGGGAACTGAAATTCCTTCCTTCACGATTGCGTGTGGTCTAATTATGCTATGTACCTGTACGATTGTAAAAATGCTTTATTCTTTTTGTTTACCCTGTTTGATAGTGGAGATTCCCACAACAGTTCCACGTCTTTGATGGGTATTATCTCTAATTCTCTATATGTACATATAAAATGCCTTGCCCTGAATTTCTGATGGATTAACAAAATTCACATGGGAACGGAGAAACGGGAATTGTAAAGATTACGCGAACTAAATCGTAGGCGGCCACTAGTCTATACAAAAATGCTTTATACATGACTGGCGAATAAACGCATGGGCTAAACTGCTGATTAGATATGTACCTAAAACATAGGGGGTGAAAGATAAGAAAGGATACCCGGAAATTTCTATAGGAACGGAAATTCTAAAGTTTACGGGGACGAACTCGTCCGGTTGGTAACCGCAGTGTGATTTTCGGACTATGTTGTCAGTACGGGAGGTGCTGCTGCCCACCTCCCGAACTGACAACATAGTCAAAAACATACGGTGCAAGCAACGTACATATATTCTATCATTAAAGTTGTATGGTTAGATCAGTGTTTGTGTTACAACATATAATACAGTTCTACATATCAGACCATCAGAAACCGTACATTATACTTGTATTATTATTAATAATTACATTATTATTAGGTATTATAATATTACTTAAGATTAGTTTATTATTAAAACAATAGGTAATAAAAGACAGGTTAAACTGAATATTAACAACTCTAAAGTCTTTCACGAAAATGTAAAAGTGTTCCGGAT
Organism: Carposina sasakii; assembly: GCA_014607495.2. Classification (NCBI taxonomy): domain Eukaryota; kingdom Metazoa; phylum Arthropoda; class Insecta; order Lepidoptera; family Carposinidae; genus Carposina; species Carposina sasakii. Next base: position 11,368,708 of record CP053161.1, read on the forward strand.
AAGCGAAAAGTTCGCGAACTGGCAAACAGCGATACCCCACTTTGAGTCCATAATAAGCTACCTACTTTACATGTAAAGGAGTGTGCACAATATGGCCCAATTTTGACGATATGCTTTTTGTCACGTTCTTCTTCTTCTTCTTCAGCCTATTGCAGTCCACTGCTGGACGTAGGCCTCCCCCAGAGCACGCCACAAGGCTACTGCTATAGGGGGGTTTTGTCACGTATTTTGTGTTAATTTGACTCATAATTTTGTTAAGACTATCAATATTCGAAGTTGTAAAAGGTGTTGAAGAGTTTTCAGAAAACTTTGATGTTCAATCTGAAAAATCATCTAAAAAGCAACGTGACAGCGATTTTAGAAGATTGTTCAAATGAGTACATACCGTATATATAGGTAGTATAATGTATTAACACGATTAGAAATAAGTACTCGTAATTTCTACCTCCGTTCCTGTACCTACCTTTGTAAGCACGCCCTAACCCTGTTGGAAAACTATTTCGTTGGCACATTATATTGCTGTTTTTCAGTTACATTTTACCTGAGGCTGAACTATTAAAAACTTCAGCAGTTTTATTAGATGTCTTGTTTTAGATATGGTGTAGGCTTTCTGTTGCGATACCACATTATAATTAGGTATATGCATGCATGCATATTATCATGCCCGTCATCCTCAAAGGGGTTAGGTAAAAAATAAAAAATGTGCAAATTGCACATCGAGTTTTGCCTGTAACCGATTTACCAATGTACTAAATGTTAGATAGTTAAATGTTACATATAAATATTGTAAGTACATATGTAAAAGTTCATTATTATATTGGTTATTGCTTTAAATGATTGATATCGTCGGTTTAAAATAAAAAATATCGAAATTTTAAGTATTATTCTAACAGGAAGGTAACACCATTCTATGCCAGATAGCATTAAAAGTAAAAATTTTGGAGTTACGCATTTTGATAATTAGACCGACGATATGGTTATTTTAATCTTGTTTAATAGTTTAGGGACTTGGTGAAGACCTGAATATAAAAATGTTATGATTGTTGCTTGTAATTGAACAGTAAAATCAAAACCATGCGATTTTAAAAAGGCTCCTCATTATTCAGGTTAAAATTCCACCTATCTCGACTCCTTAATAAAATCCATTAAAATTTTAACCTCGTTCACCAATTAGTGGTAAAAAAACACCGACAATTTTCTTATGCCTTTCCGATTTAAATTTCCAATTCTTGTTCGAACAAAGAACGCAATAATGTCTATCCGACAGGTCTACACGTAACTTCACTTTACCTGCGCAGGAGTCTGCGGTACGATCATGAAGGCATAATAAAAAAGAGATACGATCAATGTACACACCTCCGATCGCCAAATAAGTCTACGCAGCGCAATATGTATCAATTACTGGCCAATATTTACTCTTATCATAGTCTAGCATTCCGCTTGTCAACGTCTACAATATTTGCTATGAACAACTTGGGCCATCTCCTTTTAATCCTTTCTTCATGGTTTACACTGAATAAATCCATTAATCTACTGTATACTCTGAAATCAGAGGTTACGGTTCAAAATTAGTTGCTAAAAGTGCGTTGGATACCAAACATCTTAGATATTTGGGCCGAATATTTTGCCACACTATTTATCGGTTTCCGATGGTCCTGTAAGAATTCTAAGCTTGTGAAGTTAATTTAATGAGCTTTTTCTTGGATACTCGTAAATAAAGTTCGAAGATATAAATCTGGAGGATTGTGAATGTCGTTTTCTGCAATATCTGAAGTAGCGGTGCAGTACCTAATGTAGCAGCAGACGTAATGGAATATTACACATGTCGATACTGTACTCGTACCTAAAGAGGGCATGAATGACGGCAATTCTATCCTAGAACACAAAAGCTTAACCTAGTTTATATTTCAACTTAGGATAGTGAGACAATTAAGCAGAAAAATACAACGCATGTAGCAAAGCTATATAGGTAGACAACACAAGTGATGAAGCTACCGGAATTGGCCAACCACTCATTCCCGCTACTGTAACTCTTATAAGCTAAGATCAACAGAGAGTAGGTATGTGTGACAAAATTGTTGTACGTAAGTTGTTTAGATAAAACAAGACGACAATGAGAAGGCAGTCTACATAGAACTTGTCTATTCCCAACATAACGGTGTAACAAGCTGCCAACCTCATCCCGGCGATTTGAATAAATCCGGATACTAAGAGTATTTGGTAGAGTGCCTTTTTTCTAGATTCTGTCGTGGGAGCCACTTTGTACGTTAAAAACATCACTTTGCACTCTCATAGAGCCCATCCTAGGCTTGGACTTGTAAAGGCTAATACTAGATTATCTTACAGTCGATTTTTTAAAGTCTTTGTAAAGCTCTCAACAGCTTTCTAGGCATTTTGATAGAGCTTGTGTCTCTAATCGATGAAAACTTGGTAAAATTTAAATTGTCCGTCAAATCTGTCCCTTGACCAAAGACCTATGATTATCCCATGTCTGTTTATTTGTTACCTCTTTACGCTTTATTAACTTAACCAAGCTTCTTGAAATTTTTTATACTCTCTATTGAGGGATCGCCCGCCACCGGGCCCTATACCCTCCGCTGACCCTCGGATCTGCCTACTCATGATCACGAACACAAGACACTACAGTCGCAACGAGAAGCCAGATCCAAGCACCTAGCATGCAACCATAAATACATAGCTGCTAATCCGAAAACCAATTAAAATTTTAATCGACATATGTTTCGCCAACACCCGTGGCATCATCAGGATTAGTTTTCCATGTTAGTTCTATCTACCGAACCAACTAACTCCTTTAACTAATTTGAACTTCCGAATAGTGACGCCTGATACAATTCAAAATTTTTTATACTCAACTCATTGTTGGGAGTAAGAAAAAGGACATAGGCTACTTTATGTAAAAAAATTATAAATACTTTACTTTACAACCAGTTAATAAATACTTTATGTATGTAGTCGCAGGCAACCTTAAATAATAAATCTAAGATGGTAGCGATTATAGCTTAAATTTGAGGCAATAAAGACATTTGAAGATAATGCGGGCTTTTAATTTCTGGCTTAACTTACTGAATTTTACAACTTCCAACCCAATAAACATCTATGGCTAAGCCATAAAAGCCTTAATATCAATTTTACTTGATGACAAAAAAGGATATGATGCTAAGACAATGTAACAATTTTTTGAAGCAACAACTAAGTTTGCAAAGTTATCGAAACTGTGTCTAATAGAAAGCTTTTATTTAGCGCTTTTGATAAGAGAAGTTCCTAAACAATGTTAACTTAAAAACTATCACAATACATAATGACCAAATCCACCCTAATAGATTGTAGATCAACCAACAGAAACAGAATCATTTACTACGAATTGATACAAATCGCTCCTGGCCATTGATGTAATAATACCCTAGATATACCTACATATATTGTCACAACCAAAATGAAATCATGTGTAAATAAGTAATTAGGTAAAGAAATAGACAAATTCAATGAATATGAACATGTTCATCTTCCACGTATTAGTTATTATGGACGCCCGCGACTCCGTCCGCGTGGACTCTAGAAAAAACAAAATGTCGAAATTATCCGGGATAAAAACATTTTCCGGGGATAAAAAGTAGCCTATATGTTAAGTCATATGTTAAGAAATCGGTTCAGCCGTTTCTAAGATTAGCGTGCACAAACATACAATCCGTTACAATTTTATTATATGTATAGATTTTGTGTATTGGTTATACTTACTAATATAAGCCAACTCGTACAAACCAAGACGAGACGGCACAATACGAATATACACGACAGTTCTTTCACACTAAATATAAGGTAAAACAGATCGTGCTAATCTGTGGAGAATGTAGAGGACCTATCTATTATCTTCCCAAATCCATGTTATTGACCAATCCGTCTTCTTTAAGTCTAACGTGGGCATTGTCCGAACGACATCCATCTTTATTCGGGGCCGAATAAATGAATATTTAAATATCGTTCGGGAAAAACGTATTGTTTTCGAAGATTCGTATTTGAATATGACCTATTATCTTGTTTGTACTTGAACAATCGGGGCTTGGAGAAAACAGAAGTACATTATAATAGTAAAAATGAAATATGTATATTTGGGTTTTTAGATATTAGTGTTAAGTAGACAACTGCAGTGTTTTGGTAAATCGTATTTAAAACATTTTCTGAAAATGAAAATCAGCTAGATTCATTTATCTCCCACGAAACTAAACTCAGTCAGTGGGGTAAGCACGAACCTTTTTACGCGGCGTAACGCTAGCGACTCGCTAGCGAAATCTATGGGAATTGACATTTTGACGCTAGCGTTACGAACTATCGAGAGGTTCGTGCTTACCCCCCAGAACACTGACAAACTGACCTGCATGAATAAATAAGCTAAAAAGCTAAAGTAAAAAATAAAAACTAATAAATTACTCATCGATAAAATAATACACATTCACCACTTTTCAATTCATCGCTAACAAGCATTTAGGCTCGATGAAGATATAACAAAATTCAATTTAAATTTGCTAACAATTTAGTGCCTATCTAAATAACCGGAGCACGCTCGTGAAAATCAATATTCTATAGAACCCTATCCATTGGACGATTATCTGGCTATTCAACAAGTTGCTGGCAGTTTTGAAACATACTGTTATTAGCTCGATATTACTTATTTGACTTGAGAACACAATTAAAGTTTTACGTGGTCACTCGCGTGTTTTTTATGAGAAAAATAAATAAGTACAAAGATATACTAAATGTACTTTCATTAGATTGGCTAGTAAAGGCTTGTAAAATAAATCACAGTAAAAAAGTATTAAACGCTTATTGTGTGACCCTATCCTTAGACGGAATATGTGTGAAAAATATGGTCAGGTAAGTTATCTAACTATCTACAGTCTAACTCTTAATATTGAAATTTCACTATTAAGCTCAATAAACAAATAGCACCTCTGAAAATAATCACTGCATAAAACACGCTTAAGGAAAGCCTTTTAGCCCTTATAAATCATGTCTTTATCGCCAATATGACCTCTCGCCGGTCGTCCAGAAAATTGTTATTGTTAATCGTTGGGTAAATAAGTAATTGAACAAATCTGAGTTTAAGTGGTGAGCCGGGCTCAGTGTAATCTGAACTAAGATCAAATTAACTTATGCGCTCGCTCCCCACGGTTTATTTGAAGGTAATGAGGAGTAATAACTAAGTAGAAAACGTGCTAGTATAGTTAGCATATAAATTAGAGTATAAACGATGGAGCTGATAGACGCGATTTAATTAAGATTTTAAGTCTGTCGCCAAGAATACAGCTTTGAGCTCATCCGTTTTTGTTAGTCCAATTTTGAAATGACAATCGAATCCGCGACTAAGCAAACATTATAACTATTATTAAATTTTTGTGTATAGTACATAGGCTATAAGAATTTCCCGATTGAAGCTGAAATCCGCTTGGGGAAGAGGACTAAAACGGATTTCCCGAAATTAACGGGAATTCAAGTTTTTACGAAAACCGACATTGAAGCTGAAATCGGGCATATATGTTATGGGGACAGCGAGGAGGACTAAAAACGGATTCCCGAAATTCCCACGGGAAGGGGCGGAATTCTTTAGAAAATTAAATTGCTCTTTAAGAAGTATTTTTAGAAAGTATTTTAATACACTCTAATATTTCTAAAAGTCTATTTTCTATATTTTGGGAACGGATTTCCCGAAATTCCCACGGGAAGGGGACAAACGTGTAATTTTAACTTCATATAAATTAGATTTTTTCTGCTATATTAAATATGTCTCGGATAAAAGTAGATTTCCTCTGTATTTTTCTGGGTATTCACCAAAATCGGCTCAGTAGCCATAATAGGACTAGACGGACAATATATGCCTTTTAAATAGATTAATCAAACATAATGATAGTTCCGAAAGAAAAAGTACCTAGTAAAAAACTATTTATATCTGTTATTCTACTGGTCGTGATATTTATTAAGATTTTAGAAAATACAAAATCTTATTAATGTGGGCTGTACCTATGCACACCATTGGATCCAATTGATAGATGATTTGAATACCTCATTGCCTAAGGCTCACCTAATGCCAACAATACACCTTGCCTCTAAGTCCATATAAGGTATAAAATTAATAGCAGTCCCTCACAATACAAATTTGTCCCATCAACTTTCCGAGCCTTTTCTAAGCTCGAGCCCTGCTATCTGTACTGAACGCATGATTAAGGCCTTGTCTGCATGCAACAGAAATACAAAAAACCTGGTTCTTCACACTTTACTTAAGCTCTAACAACTTTTTCATCTTCATCTTTTATTTGATGTTATACGTTTATGAAAATAAATGAATATCTACATGAAAATAAGTACAATCGTGGAATATAAATAAAGAAAGTGATATGATAAAAGAAAACAAGTAATGAAGTCTTGAGCCTGAAGAAAGCATCATCATCATCTTCCTGCCCTTAACCCATTACTTATGGTGTCGACGCAATATGGTTTCTTTCGAAACTCACATTGCCAAATATTTGGTACTTGTTTCACGGCCGGCTGCCTGCAGTCGAGTCTGAAGAAAGCTTTTATAGTAAATAGTAGTATTACTAACAATTTTCCATCTGCGTATAATATTTGTTGATAAATATTTAGTATGCTTTACAATAGTATCCTTAGCCTAACACCTGCTGAACTGCCATATGCAGCAACAACCTACGTCCAAATTGCCGGCCACACAGGCAGCTGCAATATGCTATCCCGTCGTGATGTGCTCGGGGCATCCTCAAATCTGATCGTCAAGTTTACAGCTCTTGTTAAAGATGGCGTAATGGTTATTGGGGATACTGCGCATTAATTATCGATGATAAAGTAAATGCTTATAGAAGATTGGGGAAGGCAGGTATGGGATATTCTAGTCAATTGAAAGTAAGTGGCAAAGAACACAATTCGTATAGAAGGCTAAGAAGCTGAGAATTTGCGATGTAAGTCAAAAATCCATCGAATATATTTTCAAAATTGTTGAAATTTTTTTTCCAATCCAATCTTGCGATCGGTCAATTCGACCATTAGCAGATGTGTTGTGTGGTTTGAGTGTCAGTGTTGTAATTTATAAATGGATTTTTCTAGTTAGGTATATCTTTGGTTTTGTGTTCCTGTTCTTCTCTCTCTAATATCTTCAACCATTACATTTTTTAACAGGTTTTATTTGAACAATGTTAAACGATTTATTTGCCTACTTAATACTTTCTCTTAATTCCTAAGTGTCTAAACTGCAAGTTGAAGCAAGTTTATAACAGTTTTATAATAATAACGTAGGCGTTTATTGAGTTGTATTGACAGATCGATTTCAATTAGAAACAAAATGGTGGTCGGACCTCGGCCAGTAATTACGCAAATGTACTGTAACTGCATTCGGAAATTATTTAGCTGTGCGGTAATGATTGTAATCTACTAAATACAGGTTAGTATCCTTCATCTGATGGGAGAATTTAGCTGGAACTAAAAAAGGAAAAAATAGTCAGAATAGCTTATAAAAGTACTACAGAACGACTAAGGAACTTAGACATTCTTTCAGGCGATAAGCTAGTAACAACCAAAACACAGTACTCACTGTGTATAAGAAAGTAAATGTTAATAAAAAGAATCAATTTCATCTATTAACTGTCAAAACAGTTTTACATGTTATTAACTATAGGTATACGAAGAACTGTACCTACCTCTTATTAATAATAAAAAAATATATATATCACTGATCATGTTCCCGATATGCTAAAAGTGGCTGTGGGATTTCCTTTAAGATCCCTGCAAATTAGGCTACCCCATTTCGGGAACACAGCCTTGCATATTATGTAGTAGGTATGTATGTAATAGTTAATATGGGTTTTGACTTACTTGACTTATATTCGTGTGTCCCGAAGTGAAGTTCCCGTGCCCCTAGTTGGGGCAGCGGGCCCAAAGGAAGCTAATATGGGTGCTGGTAATGAAACGCTTTCGTTAGTATCTGTCTCCATATTCAAAGTATGCTTTTCCTAGAACGTTGTCACATACAAAACAAATTTTGTACCGGCTGTTTCAGCAATCATTCTTGCAAATCACCTGATTAACTCTTCGCATTTCACATGTTGCACATTTGTCGACCAAATCATGATATCAATCGCAACGTACTCCTATACAGGGTGATTTTTGGTCGTCAACGATTCCCGAAAACTACGGAAACCTTCGCCAGTAGGGTCCACGCAAATGTACGAAAAATAATTAATATGTAACTGACACATTCGGAAATTATTTAGCTGTACCCTTCGTTAAAGGTGGCCACAAAAAACATCCTGTATAAGAAATTCTCTATTCCATTTTCTACTCCATTGTTTTTATTCTTTATTGTACACGTACACAGAGATAATAAACAATACATTAATTTTAATCATATAGGTAGTGTGCACGGTTCTATTGTTTCATCATCATCAGCCTATTGCAGTTCACTGCTGGACGTAGGCCTCCCCCAGGGCACGCCACAAGACTGCCATGGGGGGTGTTTGCCCATAGTCACCACGCTCTGGGCAGGCGGGTTGGAGACCGCAGTTTTTATTTTGGAGTATGTTGTCAACACGGGAGGCGCTGCTGCCCACCTCCCGGAAACCCTTAATCGCCTCATACGATACCCACGGGCAGACATGGGGTGGTACGAATTCTACTCTGCCGGCACCACGCGGCCAATAGTTCTATTGTTTAGCAAAATAAATATGGATCTATAGATATACGTTGAGCTTCTATGAGTTAAATATAATTTTACTAAACTTGGTTTTGTTAAGCTCAGCTCTTCCATATATTGAAAGACTTTTAACAAATTGGAGCGTTAATTATTTTTCTCTTCTTATATCTAGAGTTTCATTATATTCATAACGCAGGAGGTGCTTTGTAGCACGTGCGAAGGTAAATGTGCGACCAGCTTAACACCAATTTTTCAAACCAGCGTATTTGTCACGCCAAAAAAAAAAACAATTGCCGGTCGAAACAAAGAAAATCACAACCCATTCGTATTCCAAATTAATGCTTGCAAGTGGCAAGTGCCGCCACCCACGTGCGACTGTGGAACTATTTGTCACTTGTCACCATCGCACGCTACTGACTAATTGCTGTTATAAATTGACACAACCGGTGTACAGGCGTGCACACTTCTAAATACACCATCACTCTCACTTTGCTGCACCACATCAATCATGGTGATAAATAGGTCGATGCATGCTGTACGTATTGGCAAGCTTATATTTGCGTGCGGAGAAATGTTGAACTACGAATTTGCTATGCTTTTTATTAAAGTTTATGTATACAGTAGCGGCAGTTAATTTTTACTTAAGATATATTTCATGTTTGAAACTTCTGAAGACAGATGCAGGTGATGAAAGTAAACGGATGTTTGTATAGTCAAGGTCGATTTCTTACCGGTTGAGGACAAAAAGTTTGTCATTTATTAAAATGTACTGTTGATAGGTAAAGCCGTTCGCGGACCTCACATGTAGCATAGCTCGTTAGCTCTCCTTAGTTATTTCTACAAAACGAAACTAATACCTCTCCAGCTCAAGTGCGACAAACCGTCTAGGCTTCAGAGCGTGCGAGATATATATTCATACATATACTCGAAAAACATAACCCTCCTTCTAGCGCAGTTAGCTAAAAGAATATCTATAAAATGCGTAATCTAAATGTAGTAAAAAAAATATTCAAATACTACACTATTAGAAAATAAGCGCTCGTTCGTGATTGAACAAATAATGTCCTCATCGTTACTGTGCAACATAACTACAGATAATATAATATTTACTACATATTAACGCGGTGCTCACATCAAACAGTTTAGAGATTGCCTGCACAAAGGTTTAGTGGAATTAGGATATGCGGTTCATTAATAAGTTATGTCATAACCTGACTATGCAATATGTATTTCAAAGATTGAAAAGGCTGCAGATGTGCCATTTTCTATTTTTGAAATAACTATACTTTAACCCTACTCGTACTACGAGTAGGTACTAATGATTCGCGCGTAAAGTTATAACTTTGTTCTACTTTATTTTTGACAGCAAAGGAGGTTAGGATTTAACATATTCGGAGTTCCGTCTGGCAGCTGTAGTATAAGTAATTCAAAATAAGAAAAAATACGGATAAATTAATAACTTCACTGTTTTGAAGTCGGTTAAAAACTAAGTAAGCCCATAACATTTATTTAGTTTAATTCTTAAAGTTTATAATCAGTATTCAAGCCTACGCTGAATTTTCTTTGATTTTATGATACGTTTTTTATAGAGAAAATATCTGTATACTGGATGTAAAAAGACAACTTTGTTCTTTTAATACCTCGTATTCTTTGTAAGATCACGATAATTTTTTCTATGGAAGTACCACGGGTTTTCAAGATATTGAGGTCCAAATTTACATTAACAGTATCATTTTTTTTACATAAATCCATCTGAAATCAGATAACAAACATTTTTTCTCAAAGATACCATGTCAAAATGTTAGTTTTGTAGGTACATTGTACTTTGTGCATCAAACGAATACATTGCTTGCAATAAAATGACAGTATTTTTTCATAATTTTTTGTCGTTTCCCAGGGTTGGTTCCATAGAAGAAAATAATCGTAACCTTACAAAGAATACGAGGTATTAAAAAAACATTGTTGTCTTTTTACACCCTGTATATACTCTATCGAAACTACACTGACTACGGTTATGTGAAAAACTGTACACTTATCTATCTGTCTATCTGTTCTGTTTCATAATCTTTGTCCATCAAAGGCTTGAATAATGCAATTATGGCATGATTTCGTCTAAGGCCCGACCAGACTATCACTCGAGCCAATATTGCCTGTTATAGTACCTTAAATTGTTTCCTAGCTGGATATTGCATTCGTGTAGAGGGATATGATTGATAGGTGATATATTACATGCTCCTGTGCCTGTATGCATGCGTAGGCATATGAGTATATGCCCAAGCACATCATGGCAGTGTTCGTAAATACAGCAATAAGTACAGGATCCTAGTAAATACATTTTACACAGCTATGTTATATGTTATATATGTTATATTGGCTAAAGATTTGTAATTGTAAAAAGTGTTGATATTTATTTTATTTAACTATTATTATTTTATTTAAGTGATGGTTGGCTACTAACATTAACTTATGATAACAATATCTATATTAACCCACTAACATTTGCATGCCAATCAATGGCAAAATATGCAGGAACTAAATTTTCATTGATGTTATCTTTATTATGTACCCATATTTATGCAAATAAATTATCTGAATCTGAATCTGAATGTTAGTGCAGGGCTAGATTAGTAGTACGAGAACACACAGTAAATACTGAGGTTAGAAAGTTGTAAATTAGGCATATAACTTCACATGATGACGATCTGGAGAAAATCGAGAATGATTAGGTTTGCGACCGCTAGACCTTATAGGTACAGAATCTATGGTTTCACTATACTTCTTATAACGTCGAATTCAATGTTTGGAGTATACCATGCCTGGCAGAAGTAACGAACCTTTTACATTTCATCATTGGGTATCTCCCTTAGGGCGCTGCTCCAACTACGACTGTCTAACAAGCAGCAACAACGTAACACACTCGCGCATGAGGCCGTGCGTGAAGTTGAAGGCGCATCTGTTTTTTGGAAAAGCGAAACTGGTTTAACATTAATAGGTTCTGTGGATCTAAGAAGACAGACGGTGCAAACTGAAAAATAAAACAATGCAGTTGTATAATTTGGCTTGCGAATTAACTTAGGAGGCATTTAAAAATAACAATGGATAAAATGCATTATTTGACATCTTGATCCCAAAATGGCATTTCCATTCTGAATTAAAGGCTCTAGCACACCGGATGCGTGTGCGTGCACGTAAGCGTAGACGTATACGTACTTCTGAGTTTAATGTATTGAACTGTCACCGCTTGACGTCTATGCTTACGTCTACGCACACGCATCCGGTGTGCTCGAGCCTTAAATTGTATAACACATTGGGATGTGCCATATTTAGGACTTAGTCGACGAAAGGAATTTAAACAAAATTAAATCATACAGCTTTTATTGGTTTGAAGGAAAAAAGCTAAGAAACTTATTTCTGATCGGGGTCCTCTGAGCGCACACCTTTTATTCCGAAATCCAGTATAATCCCACTTTCTTCGCGAACATAAATTGTCATCCAAAAAAGCTTCCCCAACCCCAAAACCGCGATATGCAAGTGAATATTCTATGCATGTATAAAGTTTCGTACGTTTTTTCTGTGTATCCGACGAAAATTGCATAAATTTGGACAGCAGAACGCAAAGTGGGTTCGCGTGTAGCTGGGACGTGACTCTATTCCGTAGGCCTTTGGACTAGTCGCATAATGTGGTCGCGTCCTTAAGTGTGGAAGTTTGTTTTGTTGACGCTAATGTACTTTAGTCGCTGAGGTTTTTCGAATATATGTGCTGGAGTTATGTAAACGCTAGTTTGCGTAGTATTTTGTTTTAAGCATTCCAAACAGCAACAAAGATAAAGTACGTGTTTATAGGTACATCGTTAGTAGTAGAGTTGATACTTTTAATTACATTTGTAGCTATAGTCATTATTATGTAAATTACAAACACTAAAATTGATAATGTACTTAATAAAACCATGTTATAGAAGGATTTCAAGGAAGAGTTCTGCCTTGTTTCCCTCGTTATACTTACCAGCCTGTTACCAGCCTTAAAATATTTGTCGACATCATGCTAATGAGACCAAACAAATTATTTAACAATACAAGCGCTGCATTTCCTTTAAGTTCATGTTACGATTAACAATTATCATGATCATCAGTGATGGTTACACAAAATGATTTCAATGTTATCCTCACACAAGAAACTATCTCCAAATCTGAATCTTTACATAATTCTCACAAATCTTCTAATCCCCCTGCGAATTGTTTTGTGTATTGTTTAAGATTTTCCTAGTAAATTATTTGAGTGCTTAATTAAGTTTTGTCTGTTTGTTTCATCAAAATGTGCGATAGTGTTAATCCCTTCACACTTGACAGTAAGATAGCGGGGAATGGACGCTGATTAGATTCTAATTGGAAATGTTAATGTGGCGCCGTATCTTTTATATTTAAAAATATTTATTCATTGGATTTTTCTCTTCAACTTTGTCTAGATTGAATAGAATCAAATAGAATAAAATCATCAAATATTATGCTTGATGACACGAATGTAATTATTATCTGAAGTTTAAGTATTCGTGTCTTTTAGCATCATTTTTTATCATTCCATTTCCATTTGAAATATAGTTGTATGCCCCATGAGTAGAGACTGTATATACAGCATTTACAGTGTCTTTTAGTCTTCGAACATAATAATAGAATAATTACCTGCAAACAGGAGAACCCGGATGATATGACAGTATGATGTATAACTCTATTTTCAGTTACTTTTGCTCAAACTCTAATGTAATAATATGTAATATGTATCAATATGTACTTAATACGTAATAATATACATATATAGATACAACTGTGTTCCCGAAATAAGGTAACCAGAACTACCAAAATCACAAAGAAGATACCACAGCTTAGTCAAATGAAATATCAAAGAGTCGATTTGACCACAATATTATTTCCCCGTGGTACTCGTATTCTGGCCCTCGCATTCCGTCAAGTTTACCACTATTGTTTGCAATGTGTGTAATCTGGGCCGCGGCCCAGAGGCGAGTTTCCCCCTAACCCCTAGTGAAGCCCCGTATCAGCGCAGGAAAAGTCATAAGTTAACTAAATACCAAGACGTTAAAGGTTTTGATTATATTAGTATTATCAGACCGTCTACTGACAATTGCAAAGACGTGGTCAAAAACAAAACATACTTAATTAGGAGATACCAATTCACTTGCTAGACTTGTTGTGGTACTAATAAAATTTTTCGCTGATCATTAAACCAACTATAAATGGTTCCCTCAGTCTATGGTACCCAAACAATTTCGGAATTCACGCCTACGATGTAAATGTGACGTTATCTCCAATAAGGGCCAGTCATCACCGAAAATATTTACCAAACACTGAGTTACTAGCCTAGGAAGACATCCGTCGAGATAAAATCCGAGATTAGGTCTAATTAACTGGCACCACATTAAGGCTTATAAAATAAAGAGCGATTGAAGATAAGGGGGATTTGTGATACCGGGGGCTTTGTGGCGGCGTTAGATCTTTTTGGAAATAGTGGAACTGTATTTATGATATACTAACTATGTCTAATGATTTATAGGCAAATGTTGCAACTGAACTGTGTTTATACACGAAGCAATGTCGTGGCATTAAAATTAAAGATAAGGAGGCTGTATGTAGGTGACAAATGACGCCAATGATAAATGATTTTATTCAAAGGGTGACTTTACATTTCATTTAGTAATTACATAATGGTACTGTAAAATTATTTTCTTTAAAATTCAAGTCATTTTCTTACTAAGTAGATACACGCAGTTCTAAGATGACAGCGAGTCTAACAAGATGGTAAATAAAGGAGTGTCTTTAATTATATATCAGAAAATAGTCGCACGACCGACAATGATCGATATAAGGATATACTTAACTAGTCTCCAACAATACCTTTTCTGTTAAAGAAATAAATTGATGGGATTCCGAGTGTCTTTAGGTACTTCGCAAATTAACGTCGTTTTTGTCGTTTCCAATATCTACATGGCATGCATCTTATAGACCACACATGGAATAATTTAGTCATGTAGGCATCTCACTTTGCATATTTTCTGCATTATTGGCTGAATGTCTTTTGTCAATATTGTCGGTCGGGGCGACTCATTGAGTAAAGACTTGGGTTTACTAAAAATACAGTATGTAAATTGCATCTTGACTGAAGTTTTTGCTGGATCCGCTGGTTAACTAGCCGTTAAGACTGAGCTCGCTTGTAATAATAAAAATGGTTTATTTTTTGTAACTAACTTTCTTCTTATGATATAGTTCAAGTTGACTTTTCAGTTTAATGAAAAACCTTTTTAGGTATAACTACCTATGTTATACTTCGCCTATCGCGAACATAGCTTTTTTTATTAAACTGTACTATATTATAGCTGTCTCTACTCTGTTACCATTTACTTGTGGTCAGTTATTTAAATTTTTTGGTGATCTATTGTGTATGCTAAGGGGGGTATGCTAAGCTGGGTATGCTAAGCTCTGCAAGCACGGCATATTGAACACAAAATTTAAAAAAGCCCCGACCCAAAAAAAGTACGCATTTATTATGACAAAAGGTTTAAAATGCTAAACCCTATAAAAAGCAAAAAATAACTTTTAACACTACGTAAGTACCAACTAAAGCATGTCGTCAGACTATCTACTCGGGACCTTTATGTCGGAGGCATAACCGCTAATTTTGAACTGCAAATGGTTATCTTGGCCTGCTGTTGACCGTACGTATGAAATTTTGGATTCAATTTTGTCGCGTCGGGGGACCGCATCATCAATGTTTTATAAAGTAAGTATTATCTTAACAAACCAACAAACAGGATTACACAATTTAACATTACTACTGAAAATATCCTTTTATTCTGCAAACAAATGCATTCTCATTATCTTAAGGGGGAGGTTTGTTTTAATGACTTCCTTGGGACATTTTTGCGCAAACAGAAGTACTTGCTCATTAAGCTGTGTATATATTCATTGTATAAAAGCCAATTAGTATGGAGCACTTAATTACTGATACCTTTTGAATAAAGCCGGTCGTGGGCAGTTGAGCTGACGAAAATGGTAATGTAATTAATATGGATAATGATCATTTGTTATTTTTTGTTGCTTTAAGGGGTCTTCAAAAGTTAACTTATATCAAACTCACCGTCGCTTAAATGAAGATGTGTAGCGGTGCGTCTTTGACATAAATTATTCTTATTTTAGAGTATTTTGTAGACTTTCTCGTTGCTTTGTGTCTAATAGGTGTTAAACGCCTTGTAGATTTTTCCGTCTGATTCTCAAACTAGAAACATAGTGGCGCTTGCTGTTTATTACTTAGTTCATCTATCTATTCTCAAATGTAATTTTTGAATCATGTGCTGATGGAAGACTTCATTAGAATACGAGTACTTCAGCTGCATCTCCTTCCGTGCATGTACTAAGAGTGGACTATGGAACTCAGAGGCGTTCTCTGATCTTTTACATCTGCTGCTATGCTTGATGTAGCTGTAGGATATCTTATATGATTGGGCACACAGCCATGTATGTATTTATGTATGTAGTCATTTTTGTAACTCTGTGTCGTCAGCAACCGTGTACACGAAAACCTTTAATAGGTAGAAATGTGAAAAGGTGAATAACATGTAATGCTAATATAATAAGTTTATTCTATTCCACTCTAAATTCAGTTGCTAAGACAAAACAAACAACATCCTCATGTATATCACGACACGACCTTCCAGGTAAAGGTACAAATGAGCAGCTCTATACTAAAGATGAGCAAATCTGGCTCACGTAGTAATTCTTTTAACAAAGCCGTTTCTAGGTACGGACTTTGAAATAACCAACGCTTGGAAGGAAACCGAAATGGTGGGCAATCCGCCATTCGTTGCTAATATAGAGCTTATTTTTCTTTTAAAACATAATTAATTTCGAATATATTTCTATGTGAAAAGCAACAAATATAGAATGTACCTTTATAATATTACTACATAAGTACCGTCAAATACTCTACCAATCTTTTGTGATTTTGTACAGCATAAAGCAAAAGTTTAAGGTAATCATTTTGAACTCAAACTTATCTACTTTTTTAAATAAGCTGCAAAAAATAATATTTATAGTGCCGATTATTCCAAAAGTCAGATAGCCTTTCCGAAGAATAAAATTGAAGCTGTCCCTATCATGATACAGTTTTAGAGAAAGACAGCATCGACTTTATTCTTCTGATAGGCTATCTGAGGTTTGGAAAAATCGGCCCTTAAATACACACTTTTTTTATAATATTTTTAGATTTGAAGAGACATTAACCCTTATATACCATTGTGCTACCATCACTGAAAGGCTCCTAAGTTTTATTATTCCGGGGTGCAGACTAACGAACTCAGGTTAGCATAACAATATTCGTGTTGCGGCGGGCTCGCGTTTCGCACGATACCCAATACCAAGTAGAAGTTGGTAAAATTATTTACTGGGTAATTGTTTAGCTGGTTTTACTATAAAATTGTATGTGACATATAACAGTTGGAAAGATTAAACCTATGTATACAGATAACAATTTTTGACGGGTAAAATTGTGTTTTAAAATATAATTTAGTATATATGATTACATTTCGCCTAGTTTACAGTTTATAAATGATTTAATATTTTAGTTTAACTAGTTATGGACAGATATCCCTCAAATTCCAATGCAATTTTATTTTATACATTTGGCATGTGTTTAATTTAGATACGTTTAGTAATAAAATCCTTGTTCAACAATTTGTTCATTCTTTTATTTCATCATGCTATAGAAATACTCACAACTTTATGTAGGTAGTTACTGAGATAGCACGCAGTTTGCACTACCAATGACTACTGAATAACAGACGATGTAATTTAAAATAACTAAACAAAATAATAACCATGCACTACCAATGACTTATTGATACAAACAATTGAGAATATAGTTTAAGAAACTAGTTGAAATGAGAAGCACCCATCGTAGTATCTCCACTTCGTCTAACGAATATGTTGCCGTTGCTAAATAAGCGCGAGCATTGAATAGCTTCCGCCGAGCGATATTAAAAACCTTTGTTGGGACAGTGCCCTGCGGACATGCGAGGGTATGTATGTTCGTATGCTATGAGTTGGAAAGTATATCTGTGCATAATTGATATTAAACGTACGGTTTTGTCAAGTAAGAACTCTGAGCCTTGTAGCGAAATCATCTTTTTATTTTTAATCATAGTTCACGAGGATTTTGATAGCACATTCATTCATCCATAAGCAAGACGAGGAAACAATTTTGGCTACACTACGAGAAAAAAAAGAAGAGGAGGCAAATTATTTGTATAAAAGTATTAATTACCATCATAACTATGTGATGGAAATGAACAAAATGAAGTTGGGTCGTTAAATCGCCCTATTATTATAACTTACTAGTTAGACACCTATAATTTTTAATTATATAAAAATTCTTAATTTTTAAAATTATTTAATATCTTCGTTAGGGCTGTGGAATCATCTTATGATCTTGCAGTTTGCATTTCGGCCGTGTGTTGTGATGAACTTTCTACATAGATTTTTTTAACTTTGCCAAGCCGTCGGTATATATATGTTGCAGATAGGCATTTCATGAAATTGCTTTCGCTCGCCTACATGATATGGTTTGCAGATCGATGATTAAAAATCGTTTCTCGATATGGGCAACTAAACGCCCGATATATGAAGTGGTCAAGATTATTGACATCGTAATATTACGAATCACGGTAGAGGCGCTGCGCGCGTTTTATTTATGTGTGGATGGCGGATTTTTCTTTTTGTTATAAAACATAAAGAGAGTAGGGTGATTGCAGAAGAAGTTCACGGATAGTGTGTTATATTGTATAATGTATATTAGACTTTTGTTTATTTATTGTTAAACAAAACTAGATTACGATAGGTTAGGTTAGGTTAGAAACAAATGACGCACGAGCCGAGCGAGCGGGCAGCGTGCCCAGGCAGCGTCCGGGTTGCCAGATGCGAATCGCTTTTGTAAACTTTTATGTTTTTAAATATTATATTTGAAAATTACATAAATAATAGCAAAAAAATTCACAACCTTATGGTATACTTATATATGGTTGCTCTTACCACCGGATTTTATAACCCTGTTAATCGATTTGGCCAAATGTGGATGACAAAATCGTGAAATGTAGACGATTTAACGATCTGTCAAATTGAATTGGCCACTTCATGAAATGCGACCACTTCATGAAAGCAATTTCGAAATGATCAATTTAACAATATGGCCACGACATATACATAGATACTTATAGAAACATACATGACTCGGAAACAAACATCGATATTCATCATATCAATGTTTGCACTTACCGGGATTCGAACCCAAGACCAATGGCGTCGCAGGCAGAGCATATACACCGGTTGTGGTCCAAAAATGGGATATCCAGAACTGAATAGTGAAAGAGATCCTACAGTTACGGTATAACATGGTCAGTTGTAAAAGATCAGATACAAGTTGCTACCTGATGACGTAGCTGGCTTGAGACTAAGCCGCTGAGCCATATTCGAGTCTTACGATATGCACGGAAGGAGATGCAGCTGATGTATTCTAGTAAAGGCCCGCATCAGCACGGATTACGAAGACTATGTAACTAAAAGTCCATCAACCTAAGGTAATAGGTGCATAAAAAACCTGCTTCAACTTAGCACCAAACAGAAAAAACTAATTATTTACACTTATTTCACATTCTATGTCGGAAATGTTAGGTAAATAATTGCTATCGTATACTGATGCTAATTTCTGAATTTAGTTCGTGAAATACAACAAACGTGCTTTCGAGCCGGACCACCGTGGGCGCATGCGTGCCTACCACTGATGTAAGGCATGCTTTATACAGGGTGTAACTGAAGGCATAATCTAGGAATATTAAGGTTGAGTCTGCAAAACTAATTAAAAGATTAAAACTTAATAAAAATTAAAACTTACAGTGTCATTACAAAACCGTGTCTAAAAATAGACATGACTTAAAAATTACATACTTATTACTGCAAAATGTATGGAACATGGTGTCAAAATTAGAGGAAGTTTAACTGAAACGATGGTTAAATTCTTTTGTAATTACTTACACGATTATTATTTTTGAGTCTCTGTGTTACGATATATTTACAAAGTAACAAAGTTATTTGTTTTGTGCTTTTTGTAAATCTTAGGTTTTTAAAGTTTGAATTACAAACTTTATTACGCTTTTACAAGAGGGTTTTAATGAGAATGAAATGACCGGTACCCGACATAAAACAAATGATCACGTAGTAACGAGCTGCCACTCTGTAGGTACATAGGTACATAATAATCTCTGTAGGTACATAGGTACATAATAAGACAAGTATTATCATAGATAATACTTGTCTTATTAATCATAGATTACAAGCAAGTTTAAATTCCTTCTATAATTATTTTGAGCTGAAATAGCCAATCAAATAACTAATAAAAGTGAGATCCTAATTAAACTGTACCTACATTAAGTTACTTCAAGCGGTACCTACTTACCACCTCACAATTTGATCATAAACTTTAATCTGACTATGTAAATAACTCCCAAGACATTCTAGTACTGGTCGTAGATATACGGAAGCTTGAAGCTACATTTAATTACAAACAACCGTTGCACCAGGAGGAGACTCATCGGCCGCGTATTAATCACAGGCTCGGTTGATTTATGAGATAATGCTATGGGACACGATCCTGATGCTGAGGCTATACGAACGGATTTGCTATCTGATCTGTTTGTAATCTTAGATTTTTGATTTAATTTTCTGGGCGCTGAGAAAGATCTGTATCATAGACTTTACGATTCTAGTGTACTTACTACAAAACTGCTTCCAAAGTTAAACACGCGTTAAGGAAAATTTTTACATGTAAATGAATTCATAATATAATAAAAATAAACAATGAAGTGATACTTTGAAGTTAAGTCCTTAATAGTGGCCTATTTATCATTATATTTCGCTAGATATAAACCTTATGTTAAACCCTGTATAAGCTAGGTATAACTGTTAAATTTTATCAAAATATAGGTATATTACCTTAATTACATTTGCGTTAAATAGTAGATAACAAATTCAAACTCACAAACTTTTCTTATAGGTACGACAGAAAGAATTAATATATTTCTCTAGCAAAGGAGACTCAGAGAAAAAATATATCAATAAAATTATTCTGTTCGTTTTGTGTATTGACATTAAATATTTATATTTAATACAAATTTTATATCAATAAGTACAATCTAATACATATATTTATTTATTATCTTGTACATTCTCTTAAACAGTATGTCACCAAAGTTATTAAGACACTGCGTTCACGATATCTGCCAGTTCTCAATAGTGTATCGATGCAAGTGATGCAACCAGAAGTAGGGACGTTTTACATTGTAACTGTTCACTTTCATCCTTTTGTAACTTTGTAACAAACCGCATTCTGTTAACGTTGTTGACTTTTGATCTACTCGCAGGTGGCCAGACATAATAGAACAAGGGAATATGAAATTATTTGTATTCAATATTGTACTTGACGATTTGTATAGGGGTAGATTTTCTGTGGAGGCGTAAGATTTTGCCTTTTTTTTTGGTTATATAGACTTTCGGAACGTAGGTACCTAAAATATGCGGTGATACTAATAAAACTCGCGTAATGTTACAAACCCGTTATACACGACTTTTTACAGCAAAATATGGAATATCTATGAAATTAAACATACCTTCATACAATTTTTTTTTTCATTAGTACGGCTCGTGCAGTATAGGTACCCAAAATATATTTATAAGCAGTATTTTAATTTGAAATTGCTCGAATTTATAAGTGAATGTATTACTTTAAGAACCTAATAATATATTGTGCGATGGAAGTTGAAATTTCTTCACTTAAAAACAGAAACAATATCAGTGTAATAAATAATGTAATAGACAAATAGTCTAATTTAAAACAACAATAGCAAGCACGGTTTTAAATTTACAGCATATTGAGAATAACCGAAAGGTTAGCTCTAAAATGATTTGAACTCGTGGTACAAAAACGTAACTATAAAACCGAATACCACGTAACCAATAAAACTGTGTTATTATTGCAAACCTAGTAGTCTTTATAACATAGATTATAGGTACTAGATTTCAAGTTAAAACGCAGAAGATGGTGTTGTTGAAAACTAAACAATTTGCACTCAATTGGATCCGTATAAGATATAGCCCACGATAGCAATCAGAATAAATAATCCGATGACAGCCAGGGTATGTGGAATTATTTTAAAATAATAGTTTTGAGCAGACAGAAGATAGACCAATAATAATATCATTTTAAAACTTATAGTAGGTTCACCAATAATATAAATTGAACTTATCAAAACCAAAAACAAACTTGATACTTTTAGGTGAAAATTAAATGTGTGAATATACGATAGTCTAACAAAAGGTTATAACAACTTATTTGTTCTTAAATGTAAAAGCTCATTTCTCTACATCGACGTAAATATAGCTCGTTTACTTAAATACAAGTGGAAAAGCCAAAGGGAATCAATTAATCAACAAAAAAGTGCACACAACCAAAGTACAGTCTAACTAACCAGTCTTGATATGTAATAAGTGGGCATTACAAAGAGTGTGGTTATTCTCATTGTTTCCTTCGTAACCGACGATTAAGGCGGTCCCCTTAAATGGTGGAGAACCTCGCAATCTCCCAGTTTTGAATCTACATGTTCTTTGCTGTTTGCAGCAAATTGTACGGAACGGAGTTACCTGAAAAGTACGTGAGAATGTGCTAAACTCGCCATTTGAGGTACTTTATCTGTATGTAGTTATTAAATGGAACAGAACGTAAATGCATTAGACTTTATACATTCTATCAATCTCTTCTTCTAATCTAGTAAAGAAAGACTATAAAAGAAGATGCGATATTCAATCTATAACAATAAATCTAATATAAGAAGTCAGAATGTGAATTATTATGATTTTGTTTTTATTAAAAGTAACAAAGCAGATTTAAGATGGGTTATCAAGAAACGGATTGGATTGCATACACAAATAATAAAATAATAATAAAGCGCAATATGAACTACGAGTAGCAAGCTGACATTAAAATTTTCCTGTATTATCCAGCCGCCTGTCAGCCGTGCAATAATTGATTATAATTAATCAATGTTTTTCTACGAATAATCGTCATTAGGCTCCTAAGCCTCCTTCATCATTTACAGCCCTGAGAAGTCCACTGTTGGACATAGGCCTCCTTAGTAGGCCACTTTATATTCTTCATGGGGCTAGTCGATCTTTAGTGATACAATGTAATACATATCGAATCGAACCTATACTTCGCAAACAAGTATCAAAAATATGTATTAGCATTTTGGATTCAAAGGCAGGCGTCACATAATAATTAAAAAACTTACACTCCTAGGTACAGTTATTGTTCGTTCACCAATCCAACAACCGACCCGCAAAACTATTGGTTAGTAATTGGTAGATAGTTACTGATCTCAGTTAGTCATTGACACCGCACAAAGAATGTCTATTATGAATGGAGTAGAGTGTGATAGAGGCTCGTTAGGCTCCATTCATCACTGATTGGCAGCTTCCCATGATACTTCGTAGTAGGTCGGGAGTTTGTTCACAGTTCGGTGCATATTTGTTAGTTTCAAATTTAACATTTGTACGCTTACGGACGGGACATATACATAGATACTTTAGCATGTACCAATCACCTTAGATATTTAGCTATGTTCCACAAATAAAGAATATTTGTATTGTATTTGTATGACTAAGTAATCTATTCTCTGTGGAAACCAGCTTTTTAATGGCGAACATGTGAACTGCAAAAAATAGAACATATCTTACCAGGATAAAAAGCTGAAGAACCCAATATTTTAGACTAAGTGCCTACCTAGACCTATTATGAACAACGACACCAAATACTATTAAGAAAAGCAAAGCAATAAAATACAGAGGAACTTATTAATTCCGAATATCTTAATTCTTCTCCAGGATTAATATGACGGAATATACAGGCGGTTTTTTCGTTGCCACCCTCAACGAAAGGTACGTACTCTACAGGGTATAACAGAAAGGGTATGTTAAGCGAAAAGCCATGTAAATACCCCACTATAGAGAACCTATTTCCAAAATTTGAGACTCAAAATCAAATATTTATTTTTCAAGATTGTATGAACATTTCTGAGTTGTGTAAAAATTCTCCATACTATCTGGAAAAATAAACATGTGATTTCAAGTCTGAAATTTTGTGGATAGGTTCCTTTTAGTAGGCTATTTACATAGCTTTTCGCTTAACATACCCCTTTTGTTACACCCTGTATAGATCAAATAAAGTAAGTTTATGCCAAAAAATGCTGGGAAACGATGTTAGTTTTTTTGAAAAAAAAAAAAACTTGATCGGGCGAAATTTATAGTGTCCAGTGTTTATGCTACTTTTTTCATAGACAGATAGGTATTGAATTATTATCGTGAAAAAATCTTGCTACGCGCGACTATGTGCATTTATGCAGAAAAACGCAGTCTATTTACGCAACTTTGGACCCTAATATCTTGGGAACCAAAAACTTCTCAGGTATGCTTCCATGGAGAAAAATGATCTTGATGATGAGGAGATTTCGTAATTTTCAGGAACGTTGACGACCAAAAATCACTAAATCAACCTGTATAGGTGCTATCAATGTGCATGAATTTAGTCATTCAAATATGTATACAAGCTCCTAGTTTAGAAAACAAACAAATAGCTACCGGCGAAACTGTGGCTAAAGTCATTACGCTTCTTAACCTTCCGATGACATCGATGACTTGAAGAAATATTGTAATTATTTGTATGGAGAAGAATAATTGGTCAGTGATCTTTTGAACTTTAAATCGGAGAATTCCTTGTTAGCGTCTTAAATTTGTATAATTTTAAAACAAAATTAAACTGTCTGTTAACTTATTTGTTACATGTGTGTTAATCGGAGTTAAAAAATAATAAATTGTTTACATTGAGTTTTATACATTACACTTTATAAAATTATTAATAAAGAAATGGAAAAAAATCCTTACCCGCACATTACACTTTGTTGAGATAAACAAATCTCCTCTATACTCGTACTCTCCAAATAAACGTTGTACTATGCGTAGATTTATTAGTCAGCCATTCAGGAGAGAATTTCGTATAGTTTTCGCTTATTTTTTGATTATGAAAGTTATACACAAGCTCTTAGAAAACAGCTTAGAATTGTTACAGAAACAACATTTTTATAAGAATTATCGAGCTTTGTGTCAACTATTGAGCACACTCGATTTATTCGTCGCTCATTTGCACGATAACGCCATACATTCTCGTTTGCGGCAGCCCTGTGACACTTTTATGATAGTGTTTGATATAAAGAGGATAAAAGCCTATTTGTTTCTGAACTTGCTAGGGCTGCTGCGTCTTTATTTATAGCCGATGAAAACGATAAATGAATAAATGGTTTAAATTATTGTAATTTTCACTTTGTTTTTTTTTTAAATTATTTCTATACCTATGATCTCTGGGTGTCCAATATACAATAAAATTATGGAAATATTTTATATTTTAATCAATATTCAGGTTACCCAAAAAATAATAGAAAAATAATAATATTTTGATTAAGGAAATTTAGCTTTTACCGTGAAATGCGATAATTTATTTGGATACTTACTCACATAAAAAATAATGGTATGTGCCCTGAATATGAACCCACGCATTTGGAATGGAATCCCATGAGTTGTCATCGCTATTGTACTGGTTCTACTACCTACTACAGATGTTTTTATACACGCTAATTTACTCTATCTTTAGTCTTCAAGAAAAATACATTATCACAAAGATAAAAAGTGTACAAGGAAGGATATACAGGGTGTAACAAAAAGTATATGTTAAGCGAAAAGCTATGTAAATAACCCATTATAGAGAACCTATCCATAAAATCACATGTTTATTTTTCCATGTAGTATGGGGAATTCTTAAACATCTCAGGAATTTTCGTACAATCTTGAAAAATAAACATGTGATTTCAAGCATCAAATTTTGTGGATAGGCTCTTTATAATGGACTATTTATATAGCTTTTGGATTAACATACCCTTTTTGTTACAACCTTAAAAGGCCAGCGTTTTTCCCAAACCACGTAAAAACATAAATGAAACTGTGGTCCTCGTACTAGCGCCAAAGTTAGCCATATTTTTAGCAGTTAACATAAACCTCGTAACCTCTTATCCTCTTGCACTTCCACCTCAAAGGCTAATCTAATAATTATATTAACCTACAACTTGTTTACCTGAACGTCTCGCCTCCCTTTGAAGAGTTTATTTATGAAATGCAGCCTGTACCGTTGAGGGCAAAGGCTTGCACCGAGATTAGGGTCACCCTTGTTAATTTAATTTGGACAGGCCCTCTGTGGGGTGAGATATGAAACTAGGTTTATCTGTCTTGCTAAAATAAATTGAAACGTTATTAAAAGAGTGCTTACTGAATGACTGATTTATTAGACATAGCAACAGTATGGCATAGTATATGTAAAAAATTCTATTACCTAAAATTACTTAAGGCTACATCGAACTGTATCAAATGCATAAATACCGATTTTCAATGACTTTAAACTTTTCTTGCACTAAATAACACAATAAAAATGACCATATAAAACCGCACAAAAACCAACATTGCAAAATCAATTTTTCTTTATCCCGACATAGTAATTGCGAAGTTGGACGCAAATTACAAACAATTGCACCTGGCCAAGGGATGCCGTCGCTCGCCGGTTTAAAAAAAAAAAAAAAGAAAAAGAAACATTGCGGTCCACTATTATGAGCGGGAGATTTTAAAACGTTACGTTAATTCGCTCCCTAGTACATTTTCTAAGTAATTTTATTTATTACTCGTTAATTACTAGATAAAAATTAATTTGTCTATAAGTATACTTAAATAGTGAACTATATTCCTAAAATTACTCACAGTCCTAAAATTATTATTTAATAGGCGTATTCACTGGAAACAAACTATAGAAGTAATATTTCAGTAAAATTTATCCACCATTTATAACCAAACCTGTCGATGCTGTCATCTAAGAAGTGTGCACCGTAAAATATCGCGTACCACAAATTTTATAAAACCAAATAAAAATACATGAAATCTTGAACAAATTCATCGACACTAGCGCTCCCAACGCTAATGTCAGTATGCTATACTTAGTTAGTTTCGGACAACAGTAGTTACAATGTGACTTGTCTCTCATTTTGTGGTGAGCACCGGCGACCGCAATCGCCTTGTTACCTTGTTACCGGGGACAATTTACTAACGCTTTTAGGGTTCCGTGGTGTGGTTGAAACAAAGAAACTATGTTCTTAAGTTGTTACTGTAGTGTAGTGTTCCCGAAATGAGGTAGCTAAAACCTCAGCATCATAAACGATTTACTAGAATACATGGTATTCCGCAGGGCAGTATACTCATACTATAGCCCTGCTACCAATAAACCACGAGTTACAACCTCGTTGTACTTGATTTTTGACAGCAAACTATATGGAATCATCATCATCTTCCTGCCCGTATACCATTATTTATGGAGTCGGTGCAATGAAGTTTCTTTTGAAACCCACAATAACTAAAGAACGTTTAAACTGTGAATAGATTATGCTTACCTAGTTTGAAGCATACGCATCCGGTGTGCTCGAGCCTTAAATATAGTAAGTAATTTATAACTAATAGTTACATAAAGGGCGCCAAGTGAAACCCCTCCCGTTTAATGGCACCCTGAACCTAATTGTAATTCTTTTAAAATCAAAATAAAAAAAAGCTTTTTATTAGTAGTAAGGCCCTAGCAGTATTAATAGGTCCAACTCGATACAAACAGTAAAAAACGAACAGAACCCAAGCTAATATCTCATTCCGCCCTTAACTCCAGCCCGAGTTGTGATGAGATGAGCTTAGTTTTTTGATTCCACTCTAAACTACTGCCATTACGTAAACGGTAGAAACAAGTTCTTGTAATTGGATAGGAAGGAGACAAAAACTACACCGTAATGGTATTATTGGAGTTGATTTGTACTTTGTCTTCTTACTATACTGGAGTTAAGTTGCTGGATCATGGGGTTTTGTTAGTATGATCACGGTGTAAAGCCTGGTTTTTCAGCGTATCAGTAGGTTCCTATAGTTTATTATGATGAGGTATATTTTAAACATAGGATAGACAATATCCGTTATCATTTGTATCTAAGGAGATCGGCCGCCGTGTCGGGCATATGCGATAATCAGCACAGCACACATAGCTTTATAGGTTAATTAAAATTTAATTTTTATCATTCATGTTCTTTATGATACTCACTTAATCAAGGTCACTTTTTCAATGGTCAGCAAATCTAAATGATTGAAGCCTTTTCGCCTTGAAAATTTTATCAAGATAGTTACAGCATTACCTTAATTAATTAACTTAATTAATTAGCTATCTGACCATTGGAAATGGTTGCTTAACTTTAAGATATTAAAGATGGCGTAATGTTACAAATCAGCTCTCATAATGAAAACTTAATAATTATTTCATATTACTCGTAAAACTCCAATTCCAAATCAAACCAATTGAATATTACATAACAGCTTCCGTCCTGAGCTAATTAATCAATCAAAGCTAGCACTATTGTTCTCTCTTTTTGTTACGTACAAAGGAGCCGTTACAATGGGCGACAAAAGATGTTGAACTTCCACCTTACTCAGCCTTTGTACGTATTCGTTTCAAAGAAATCCGTTTCGAATAGAGAATTCTGGAATTAATTATGTACTTTTTGAAAAATTTCAAATAAAAATTCGAAATTCGAATATATATTCGGGCCACTAAAATCTCTGAGACCGCAGATTATAATAAGTCAACTCAATAGCGCCAACCTAAGTATACTTTCATACTTAAAAGTCATAGTTTCTGAGTAGGATGATGCACATTAATGACTTACATATTTAGAAGCTCCATAAAAAATTGGTTATTTCTTTCATCAAAATTGCACTGATAGGTACTGACCACCACGTTACCAAACAAGCAATAAAACCCAACGGTACCAGACCTAAACCATTTCATACCCAAGAATATCATCAGCAAACAAAATGCTGTCACAATTAATTCCCATCCAACATGCATGACAATCTAATAGCGGTGATCTATTCGCGACCCGCTTTCCGCTTTCTCCCTCACGAAGTCCTTACTAGATATGAGGCAAGGAAACTAGCGGGGGGTGGTTACGCATGTTGCAATTTTTACGATGAGTGCTGTTTTATAGCTATTTGACTTGGTAAAGTGTTAGGATGTAATATAAGAAAATTTTCAAATGTTTGTTTGCTAGTCTTCCAAGAGATATCAAATGTCCTTCCTTCATAAATCCATAGAAATCCTCATATTGCTAAACGTGGTAAGTATATAAATGAATACATAAGGAATTCGCGAAATGTTAATTACGAGATATTTGTGATAATTCTTAAGCTAGTTCATACTACCCCCACGAAAACTAATAGAATTAAAATTAGCTATCAATTCTAAAAGCTCTCTCATAAATTCTGAACGTACTTTCTATAACATATAACATAACACGAGCTTACTATCCGCAGATTTCCTGGCCCGCGTCCGAGGTCGTGAGTCGAACTTAATTGGACCGCGGCCGGGTGACACGGAAAGGAGATGCATCGCCCAACTCTACGGAACGCATAAATTTCGCGCGCCTCTGGCAATTTCGTGTGCTTGCAGATTTCACTCACCCGAGTATGTGAAGCTTCAAATTTGGGGACTGATGGCATGAGAACGCTCCATTATACTATGCGGTCTCATCTGTAAGAACAAAAATATAATTTAAAAAATCCAAAAACCCGACTGCTTAAAAAGAACCAAATAATGTACATAATAAAAAAACTGAAAAGAAAAAACAAGCACTTAGATGTCCGGTGGTCTAGAATTCTAAAATATTATTATGGTAACAACTGAACAGCCAGGATCCATTGAAATATTGAAGCTTGGCTGTGGGATAATGGATCCCGACTGTTCAGTTGTTATGTTACGATCATTAGAAAATATTTTATGTTCTTCAATAGTATTCATTCCATAATAATATTTTAGTTCTTTTCAGTTTTTTTATTATGTACATTATTTGGTTCTTTTTTAAGCAGTCGGGTTTTTGGATTTTTTAAATTATGTTTTTTTTATTTTATACTTTTTTGTTATGAGTACCTAGCTACTAATAGGTACGCTTCAAGAAACATGCTCAACATGCTCGGCAGCAAGAAGTTTTCGTCTTGCTGCTGTCTAAAAACTTATATGTGAGAATGGTTGTTACGCAACATTCAATCGATATAGATCCTAAACGGTTAGTCGAATCGAAAAATGTTGAGAGAAACCTAAAAATGATTTTTAAATACCTATTCAACGATACCCCACTCGATATAGTTTGTCGACTTAATTTTTTTCATTTTCACTAAATGGCGCCCAGTATTCGCCATATTAGATTTTCACTAACGTCATGTCTTTAGTGACACTCGCCGGACTAAGAGGAATCGATTCACGTATGAATCATAAAAATCGGCCGAGGCGTTTGGCCTGTTTTTTTATTTAATACCTTTCTTTTTTCAGACATAAAAACGTTTATTTCATATACAAAAAATATATAGGTAGGTAATACACAGTCATGGCTGTGATCCAGGAGTGGAGTAGCCAGAACTGCAAGATTATGATGTTTAGCACAGCGGCGCCAAATGTATAAAAATAGTTTAAAGTTGCTAGCCTGCAAAAAATAAAATACTTTAAGAAAATATTTTCATCAACTTACATAAACTTGCAATCTCAATCTGTAACCAAGTCGTTGCAAGTTTCGATCTCAACGCAATATGAAAAAAAAGCTGTATTAGTGTGGTACGAGTAGCGCAGGCCGTTGACACATTTGAAGATAATGCGCACATGTTTGTATGACACGTGTGGTGCATGTAATAGGCTAATAAGGATTATTTTTCTTGGCGGATATACCTTACTTTGAAGTAAAGCAAGTTGATTAGACTTTGCTATAAAATAATCAGTTATTCAGAACCCTTGATCACGCACACTTTTAAAGCAACCATAAATTAGTCAAATTAACCTAATTGATTAGTTTTTTGCTTCACTACCCAGCATACATTTATCATTGATGACTTCTTCTGATGGGCTTTGCTTCCATGACCCAAGAACTTTGATAAATTATTTCAATTAGGTTGAACAGTTTTTCGAATTGAAGTAAAATAATTCTTTATGTAATTTACGTATGGTACATAATGATAACGTATCTTCAAAATCAAACAAAACGATTAATAATATAAAACATTTTATATGCCGAATTAAGGACAGAGAGATAGTGTACAACCGAAATTACCGTGCCTAGAAAGCTAAAATTTGTTATGTATTTCCCTTAAAGGTATAAACTGAGGAAAAACTCTTCTGCTCCATCTAGGATATATAGTCATGTCAAGTTATACCTACTCCATGAGCAGTTTAGATGAGCACTGATTTGATCGAAATTCCCACAGATCTAAAAAGGTTTAGTTCAACGAAGTTATGGCTGTTGCATTTTTTGATTTTCTTATCAATATTATTACAAGCACGCATGATTGCAAGTTATTTCCCCGCTGTCGCTTTCAAACTACCAGAAGCTCATGAATACGAAGCGTAGGCCAGGCGCCAGGTAACGAGTGCATATTTACATTTCATCTGCAGCAAATAGCGCTGTCCATGCTTCGTGCTTGACGTGACGCTGAAAGATTTGCCTTTATGGCTAATGGCTTCATGGCATCCTAGTATTGCTTTAGTTACGAATAATGGAAGTAAAGACATGTATATATGTTTTTAGTTAACACGTTTGTAAAGGCATAAATCATATTTGTTTTTCCGCGAGCGTCGTTTTATTTATTCAGAAATACCTTTTATCTATTACATACTAACCTAACCGTCATAATTTTATTTATTTCACTATCATCTCTTGTTTCAAAGTAACAAAATTTAATAATTACTTTATGAAAGAACTAAGATGACTTCTTTTGCGCCTTCCAGTGACTAATACCAGCTACCAATGTTATTTCATGTACCTAGAAGAGTTGGCTTCAGAGAGGCAGCCAGCCTTAAAACAAACACCAAATCCTTGGCAATATTAAACTTACAGAAACTTAAATCATGTCTTCCTAAATCATTCTTCTTTACATACTCTAACCTAGTATCTATTACATTGATCTTTTCCTTTAATAGGCTTTTATATAACAGTAAAACAAATTTTAATCCCACAACTGTTCTGTCTAGATAAAGGCAATTAAAATCCGTTTCACCGTCAATGCAAATCTAGTCGTGTTCCCATGAATTTCCTAGGTTACCTAACACTGTTCTATCAACCTGTGGGCCAGATCATGTTTCTTAATCTTTTCCTGCCACCGGCGTAATAACATGTTTACCGTATTGCATACCGATAGCCGAGTATGTCATTAAAGTTTTACTTATTACGCACTTCGAATATCCCATCTGAGTATCAAATCTTTGCAATATAGTAGTTAGTATAGCCGCGTGTGTCATTAAAGTTTTACTTATCTACACACGCGGATTATACTAGGGAATTTAAGCGTGCTCCTCGGGGGCAGCAGAGTATCAAAATCCTCGCAGTCCCTTGAAATATATAAGTAGTATAGCGGTCGTGAATGGGAATTTTGTAAATGTGATTTCAGCTTCATATGTATAGGATAGTGGGAAGAAATATGTGAATGCTTCTGCTATGCCTTCCCTCCTTATAGCCCATCCAGGTCCAATAAGGCTGAAAGAAAAAAGTAAGAAGTATTAGTGTAGATAACCTTGGTATTATACAGGGTGATTTTTGGTCGTCAACGTTCCCGAAAACTACGGAATCTCCTCATCATCACGATCATTTTTCTCCATGGAAGCATACCTGGGAAGTGTCTGGTTTCCAAAATATTAGGGTCCAAAGTTGAGTAAATAGACTGCGTTTTTCTGCATAAATGCACATAGACGCGCGTAGCGGGATTTTTTCACGAAAAATAATTAATATCGGTCTATAAAAACTAACATAACACTAGACACTATAAATTTCGCACAATCAAGGAATTAAAATTAAAAAAAAAATAAAAAAAAATCCCAGCATTTTTTTTGGCATAAACTTACTTTATTTGATGTATAGAGTACGTACCCTTCGTTAAGGGTGGCCACAAAAAAACACCCTGTATTTATAAAGAGAGCGTAAAAATACCCTATTTCACACAACTATTAGTAAAAGACACTCAAATACAATGTTGTTGTTTAGTTATTAGGTATTTTTAGCAAGCTATTTTTAATGAATTTCGCTTACATACCAGTTTCGTCTTACTCTATATGTGAAGTCGAAAGGTATCCAATATACCTTCTGGGTACTACTGGTATATTTTGAATATGTACATAATTATCACCTAGAATCTACATTTCATAACAAGCACTATATCTAGATCATGCAGCACTTAAGAGATTAGTTTTAGTATCATAAACTAAATGGTATTACTATGCTATATCTTAAGAAACCTACCTTACTAAGTAGTCTGGTTTGACTATCTAACGTTTTGTATATAATTAGATCGGTTACAAAACGTATGTGTAATAAAGTAAATAAGCTTTAAAATCTTCTTTAACTTTCGCAATTGCTTTGCTAATTGATCAAATTTTAAAAGAATTCGCTTTTGAACTCAAAATCTCAATATTGACGCGTTGATGTCTCTTGTTTACGAGTACATTAAGTAAGACGAAATTTGGCCTAACTTAATATTAAATTAATCATATTTTATGCTACATTGTAGCAATTTGCCGTCGGTAATTTACATCCTGTCCTGCTATGCAAAACGTGACTGTGGGAAATCCTTTATGATTCTGCAGTACTGGTTATATGATTACAGGAATACAGCCGTATCTATACGTATTAAAATAAACCATTTTTATAGGACTAGATAACTAACAGTAGATACAATAAACATTTGCCGACATTTATTTGCAAACCTTTCTAATTATTATATTTAACCTACCTATGCGAAATATTTTGAAGAAATATGTACCTACATACTTAATTGGTGTCTTAATAAAAAAATAACATTAATGATGTGTAAAATATGCTCGAATAAAATATTTTTTTGTATCACCACTCTGGAAATTCGCAGTCCGCCTGGGCCTTCAAATCAGGATTGTATGTAACCGTCGTGAAAACGATATGTCGCTCTACACTGCATATATGTAGTTGCCTCTCGCTTCCACAATGGAAATTACAATAGTAACATCCTACACTCCTATGACAGGTTAATCATGCAGGGAGGATACTCGTATAGTGCTGTAGGCATTGCCAGAGACAAGCTGGATGCAAACGTAGATTTGTAACGGTGAACTAGTTAACAGCATGGAAATATGTTTTGTTTGTTATTTAATTATTTTATGGTGGTATTGTTAATTACCACCATAAAATAATTAAATTACTTATCTTTAATTTTGAATGTATTATAGCTAATTTCAATAACCGATGTTGGAAGATTTTTTCAAACCTATCTTTGATGTTTTTTATGAAAAACACCATTGAATAACCTTCTGAAATTTTTTATTTTAAATTTCTATTTTATAATACTATACCTATATAGGTAAGTATGTATAAAACTCGCAGCTGTTATGCTTTGCTGAAGCAGGGTTTCAATGGAATAAATCACCTGCATCTCTGAATTTATAATGAAGAGAAGTAGATTTAAAATAAAGATGTGTTTATTTCTTACTACCCTCAATTATAAGATACAAGCACACTACTAGATCTCCACAGTTTTTTAAACAAACAAAAAGTTGTACCCACTAGATTTACCGCAACAGTCTGCCTGCGCTCAGCCTGTCTGCCTGACAGGCTAATCATGGTGGGTCCAGCCAGGCCCTTATTACCCTGCGCCACCGAGAACGTACATGTTCCCATGTAGGAAGTACAAAAGGAGATATACACAGGGCAGTATTAACATATCACTGGTTTAAGCTTACTAAGATAAGGGATTCGGAAAAATAGGGGTTGAAACTTTATATGGAGAAAGTTAGTTTTTTCGTATTCCTATATATTACTTAATAACGGAATTCTTTAATAAAGTTCATTAGAGACCTATTTTAGGGGTAACAAAGTTTACGAGGACGAAGTTTAAGAGATTAAATTTAAAAAGTAATTGACATCCACCTATACAAAATTTAAATCGATAAATGCTTTCATGTTAAATCTTTTTATTTAATTAATGCAGACCTCCAACCGCCACTGTAAAGAAACGCAGCGCAGTGTGAAGAAAATCACTGACTCTAGCATTCGCCTCCCACATTAGTCTACACGGGCAGAAAACCTCCACTGTTCTTGCTTCATGGTTTTCACCCGTGGTTTCCACGACATGTTAATACCATAATTGCAGGTTTCCAGGTTTTAGGATTTAGGTTATGTTTGTTTAAAAACGCGGGAAAGTTTTATAGATTATTTTTGCGCCGCGCCCTAACAAATTAATTGCAATAAGTAACAACTTATCGGCATTAAGGTCCACTTGCACCAAAGACTTAATCTCCAAATCAGTGTGATTGAAACGATGTGATTTGCTATTTAGTATGACAAAAAAAAACAAGACGCCATGAGTGCTGATTCGCGGATTAAAATAAATCTAGGATTAAGTATTTGTGCAAGGCTAACGGTGTTAAAACGTCACTGTGTGTTTAGCCAGGATTTAAAAATTATATTTGACTCCAAAATGTATGGGAAATCTATCAAATTTAGGCATATTTAGTTTAAACAACAATTAAATTATTTTGTAATAACACGGAAAATGATTATCGATCGGCATGTTCTTCAATTGTTGGTAAAGAAAAACATACAGTCGATTTCAAGTAAATAACTCATTTTTCATCGATCTTCCGATGAGAATATCGAGTATACTCATGTAACCGGTCCAGGCAGAGTTAGGGTGACTATGATTTTATTACTCTCAAATCATTAGTCGTTGGCTTAAACTTCACTCATACTTAACCATCGAAAAATAACTAATAAGTCATAGTACTTATTAAGACCAATCTGTTTGTCCTTAAGAGACATGTTACCACTAAAAATACGAGCATTAGCATACTCGTTCCTTAACTGTGTTACTAAATGGGCGATAGATTAACGGTGACTGATGACTGAGTGAGTATGGTGTGGCCATTCCTGTAATATTTTCATCATGTGATTGGCAATAATGTGGCTAGATAATATAGATATTTACTGTGACCATTTCGAGCCAAAATACACATTACACTGCTTACCTATTATGCCACGACATTACAAACCGTGTAAGCAGTTTTCCAGGATTTTGTAAAAACTATGTGTAATTTTAAAATAATAAATAAATAAATGTAAAAAATAAACTTTTTTGTGTGCAAGTTACCTTGTACACATGCAATTTCCTGGATACTTTAAGATAATTTAATGCATGACCATGAGATCTCATAAAAATAACAAATAGTAAAATCTAGAGTAAACTAAACTCATATGCACCCCTCTTTGAATAAGAAGTTACGCTGCCGCACATAATCGCAGAGCATTGCGCGCGCGCGGATTATGATGTATTTATTTTTTAGACTCTATTCAACGAAATTACTCATAATACACCTCACAATGCTTCTCAAAAAGACTTATATTATGATATTACAGGATTATTTACGATATTTATACCCATGCAACGATTCAACTTAGATAGAGCCATTATAGATACTTCAGTGATCGAGTGACTGGCAGACAAAGCACAGTCTAATCTACTTGAATAGTATGAAGCTGTTGGACATATAACATTCCTTGGGAAGTTTCCCTAGAAGCCTAAGAAAGGGTTTCCAAAATTTTACACGCGAACAGAAAAAACGGGAGTTAACTGGTATGAGGTCACTGGTATTCGATAAGAGATAAAAAAGTAGATAAAACAATCTTTTTAAATTAAAAAAAACATACACATGGCTGTACTCCAGAACTACAGGATCACAAAGGAAGTCCTACAACCACGTTTAGCATAGCGAGGCCACAAGAAAAAGATTAGATGACAGGTTTATTGCTCATCGACTGAGGGAACGCCCTTAAATTGCTTAGACGACTCTTACGACATGCACGGAAGTAAATGCACAGGACAAAAACACTAGAAATTTTTATGTGACACTACATGCATACATATAATCACGCCTTTATCTCTTACGGGGTAGGCAGAGCACTAAGGGCCGATAGAACCACATGGTGCCACTTCTGACCAATTTTTAGGGTATAGTTGAGATGTACAAGTTCGGTTAGCAGTGACAGGTGGTCAGCCCATCGCCTACAAAACACCAAGACCCTCTTGTCCCTCTACTGGCCAGTACAGTATGCCCGGGAAGAGAAGCAGCTGTAGTATTACACGTTATTTTTTCACTCCCAGAGCAGCATAGAAGACACTATCTTTTTCATTATTTCACGTTTTTACGATGCATACCACCGTCCTATTATTTATTTTTAAAATATGTAGTATGTAAGTATAGTAGGCTAGTTAGTTATCACTATTTTCGAAGGTAGTCAGGCTATTGTAATACAAAGGTCAGAAGAAAGCATTTAAAATTCTCAAGATATCGGTCAAATTAATCTTAAAACAAACAATAAAGGCAAGGCTATAAATTGTAGTCTTTTTATGAATAAATAAACTAGCTGTTGCTTGTGACTTCATTCGCCTATTCTTCCCTGTCGACACTAAGTGTGTGAGAATGTCAGTTTATTTTTTACAATGGGATTGATAGTTTATACAGTATTATGACGGCCGATTGGTCTAGTAAGTGGTGACCCTGCCTGCGCCGCCATAGGTCCTGGGTTCGAATCCCGGTAGGTGCAAACATTGATATGATGAATATCGATGTTTGTTTCTTAGTACCCACGACACAAGACCTTAGTGATCTTAATGTGGGACTAGGTTAATGTGTTGTGTGCGAATAAAGTAAAAAAGTAAGAAAAAGTTGTATTCTATGTACTCACTTAGTTTATTTTATAGTAGGTAACCGGGATTGGCTCGCCACTCATCCGCCCCTGCAACTCCTGTGAGCCAGGACCAACGGAAAAATGCAATAATTATAGACGGTAAGTAGGTATTTCTATGCTGATGCGGGTCTTCACTAGAATACTTTAGCTTCAATTCCTATCTTGCATGTCGTAAGTTTGGACTGAGGAACTCGAGTATTCCCTCAGGCGATAAGCTAGCAACTTGCAACTTGTCACTGGTCGGTCGTATTTTGCAGTTCTGGATACTTACACCATTTTGGAATGAGATAGCCGTGTGTATACAGAGTGATTTTTGGTCACCAACGTTCCCGAAAACTATGGAATCTCATCATCATGAATATTTTTTTCCATGGAAGCATACCTGGGAAGTGTCTGGTTTCCAAAATATTAGTGTCCAAAGTTGAGTAAATAGACTGCGTTTTTCTGCATAAATGCAAATTGACGCGTGTAGCAAGATTTTTTCACGAGAAATAATTAATATTTGTGTATGAAAAAACTAGCATAAACAATGGACACTATAAATTTCGCCCGATCAAGTAATAAAAAAAAAAAAAAAAAATTACATCGTTTCCCAGCATTTATTTTGGCATAAACTTACTTTATTTGATGTTTAAAGTACGTACCCTTCGTACCTTCGTGCCGCGTGGTACCGGCAGAGTAGAATTCGTACCACTCCATGTCTGCCCTTGGGTATCGTACGAGGCGATTAAGGGTTTCCGGGATGTGGGCAGCAGCGCCTCCCGTGTTGACAACATAGTCCATAATTGCGGTCACCAACTGCCCAGCGTGGCGTGGGCAAATAACCCCCATGGCACCCGCCTACGTCCAGCAGTGGACTGCAATAGGCGATAATAAGGGTCTGTATGTACCTACCTACAATCTATACTGTTAGTAACACACGGCCACGTGAAACGTCAGCGTCGCTGAAATGATGGACGCGTGAACAGGTACGTAATAGAAACCATAGCAAATGGTCACTTTCTGGTCTTCGTCCGCGTGAGGGGGCGTTGTACCCGTGCGAAGCCCAGACTGTAGCCTTCCTTGGTAAATGGGCTATCTAACACTGAAAGCAAATCAGACCAGTAGCTGAGATTAGCGCGACTCTTGATAGTATAGACTGATTTTTGATCGGTTGGTCGGAGTCACACACTGAATAGAAACAAAGCGCCGGTTTGTTATCGCAGTATGACCCCGACACGAACTCAATGTCATAACAGCGAGCTGTAAGTGTACCTACCAAGGTACTATAGAACGGTCCTACCTGGTACCCGTATGTGTGATTTTACGTCAAAAAGTACCAGTAATAGGTTAAATAAAATTAATCACAAGATACTGTATGTAGATTACTTACATTATGTTTGCTCTATAAAGCTTTACGTACCTACTAAAACAAGATCTAAGTACTTCTTACCTTATTTTATTACTTTTACTAATATTACATCTTACATTCTTATTTTTTATTGTACAATAAAAAAATCAAATCAGCAAAATCAAAATCAAAATAAAGTAGTTTGCAAAAAGTTTTTAGCTAGAAGCTTTCGGTCTTATAAGTATGCTAGCGACATCTCTTAATATTTTCTGGAAGTCACTAGTTCTGAAGACGCAAACTAGATGGCGACTAAGAGACGAATTGAGATGAATTTTTATGTTGGAACCAATATTATTTTATCATTTATCATTATATATATTTTATCATTACATAATAAATAATGCGGTATTTGACTATGTAAATAATATTTTAATTAAAAAAATCTAGTAATTTTCAATTAGTTAGTTACTATCTACATAGGCACGCCGCGCCGAGTCGCCGACCGACACATGATAAAAAGTTATTTTTAAAACATTTCAAAAATTTAAGCTAGCTAGATTAACTTTTCAAGTATCAAAGTATTAATAATTTTGTTTGTACTCGTATTGCCGCAAATAGAAACAATACCTAATACTGATCTATTTTTTCATTTAGGATAATAACTACATTTTATGTTTTATCTGTGGTGTTATAGTACCTAGATTTAGTTCCGTGTACCTAAGTATATAAAAATCATTGGCCTTTGATTTTGAGGTGTTCCATGAAAAAGACTTATTGACATTAAAATGAAATGTTCCAACATGAGCATTTTCAAGTCATCGCCTTTCACGGAACAACTCAAGATTTACTAGAGAAAGACGGCTAGCGAACTACTACAGAACTAAAAAAGTAAGTGAACATGCGATGAAAACATAAAGACATTAGCGCTATCTGTACACATTGACCGATAGTTCCACGTACCTACAAACTTAACTATGCACTTATAAAATTGGCATAGGAAACCGCAAACCACTGCAAGTGTCTCTTGATGGGTTATAAATCACATACATTGTCAACTGTAGAGTGTAATGACAATGTGTTGGAATTATTTTCAGCGTTACACGTGAACCATTACAAGTTTATGGAGATTTTATATCTTCTGTGTATCTAGTAATTATAAGTATATATTATGGTGACAATAGTTACAATGAGACAGCAGGTCCCTAGGTTAAAGAAAAAGTTGTATTTTTGAGGAAGAACCACCAGAAGAATATGGAGAGATGACCTGGGACAAGTTTCAGTCAGAGTGGACCACTATACCGGAACAAGAGACGTGCTGTTGTGAATTACGGAGGACTTTATCCAGCAGTTCGACCTGGTATTATTTGCCACACCTCATACCGTGCATGTCGTAAGAGACGACCCAGTAACTCAAAGGCGTTTCCTCAGACGATTAAGGCAATTTTTCACAGATCTTTTGCTTAAACGGTGATAGCCCAGTGGTTAAGACGTGCACCTTCCAAGCGGGAGGCGTAAGTTCGATCCCAGTCATGGGCCTGTATCAATGAATTTATTTCATGTACAGATTTTAATGTTGCAAAATTGTCACTTAGCTCGTGCCTCGGAAAGCACGTAAAACCGTTGGTCCTGCGCGCCTGATCTCTCTCCGGTCGTGTCGGCTTTCCGTTCCATCGGACTATGAGAGTGAGGGAATAGAGAGTGCATCTGTGTTTGCGCACACACTTGTGCACTATAATATCTCCTGCGTACCTGGCCAATCTCCGTAGAGATTGGTCGCCTTGGCCGAAATACGGTCGGAGATCATCATGATCATGGCTTTAGATCTTCTTCGTGATTCTACAGTTCTGGCTTCCTCATTCTGAGAACACAGGGGTGTGTATAGAAGATTTATCTATTTACTTGGCTGATATGAAGTATTATAATCCTATTGTAAATCTTTTTTTGCTACATCATAGGTAGTCTTATTAATCCTCTCTCATTTTAATTAAGTAATTATTATATTATTAATTCATAACTTGACTTCCATCTCGTATTTTTTACGGGAAATTTAAATAAAAATTTCCCCGTCTTACGCGTTTAACTACTAAATCTAATTTTACATCTCCATATTTTTTCTTTCATCGCTTAAAATATTCATGTTGGGCGCTCATCTACTTCGTTAAGGGTAATTAATTTCTACGACATGAAGCGACTTTTAAAATACACTGAGAGTGTCCTTTTTAGTTTAAAGTGTCTAATTTATACGTGGAGGAAGAGGCATCAGTCTACGTTCTCTCATTCTGAGGTAGTTGAGAGATGTTAATTGCCCGATTCATAATGGGTCATTACGCATTAGGAAACGGACTTGACAGTTATGTTTTTAGGACGATAAGTGGCGTTTTATTTTACGTTATGGTTTTAAAGACCTTCCTTTAAAGATTTTACGAGAGGCTGGAGTTATTTGCTTAAAACACACCAGTATCTCTTTTTTCACTTTATGTCTCTTTTTTTCAATACAATTTTTTTTCAGTCTCTTCTTTACCTAATACAATTATTACGAAACGAGAAAGTGATATCCAACACTCGTGGTTTTGTTTTCTCTTTCTTTGTCAGGTCTAGAAATCTCACCTACATCTTTGTGACAAGGACAGAGTCCCGGCGGTCATTCGTAATCAAATTTTGTTTCTTTTTTAGATGTAGAGGACTATCAAAAGAAGAGCTGCCAACATTATCTCGAAGAGAACGTGTCTGGAATTATTCAGTTTGTAGCTCTTTGTGGATATGAGAAAAGGTTTTTACAAAAGGATGCGTAGGTGTTCTAATTAGAATCTTCACGGGAATATCTAACAACTGACAAAATTCACTCATTCAGCATACAGTAA
Organism: Carposina sasakii; assembly: GCA_014607495.2. NCBI lineage: Eukaryota > Metazoa > Arthropoda > Insecta > Lepidoptera > Carposinidae > Carposina > Carposina sasakii. The sequence goes on from CP053161.1 coordinate 11,410,630, forward strand.
ACTTAAGACAAGAATGAGAAAATAATAATTAATAATTCCTTTCTAAACTACACTGTGTAAAAAAAACAGTATTCTAAAAGCAAATCGACAAAAAGCGTTCCAAATATTACGCTTCCAATTTATCGAATAAGGCAGGTTCGAATTTGGTTGACCGCTCTAATTATCGAGAGATGTGCTAGTACAATTGCATCTACCAAATCAATGGAACATTCGATGTTCTCTATCTAACTAGCTATAAAGATTATGAACACAGACAGGCAAATTTCAATTTAGTTTCTTATCACTTATTTTAGTTACACTGACGAAACCAAATAAAAAAAATATAAATCCCAGCACATTAATCTGATGCAACTTATCTGGTCCTATTTATTTATTGACAGTTATATTTGGAACATTATTGCTAAATCAGTTTATGGCTCTAAACATATGCGCCTTTGCTGGAGTACTATAATACCTATAAATATATTACTTAAATTGCCCCAAACCAATTTGGGTTTGATTTACCTGGGAAATTAATATTTGCGCACCATCAAATAAATTATATAGGTAAGTACCATTTGAAGTTTCTGTTCATACCTTGCAGTTAGCCTGGAGAACTGTGAGATCCCAAGTCCATGTCCATAGCTTGCAAAATCAGGTATTCTTCGTTGACCCTCTGTTTCAACTCTTTGACAAAATGGCAATCGATTGATTTGTCACCCGTACTGTCTGTTATTAATCTATGTTCTTATGTACCAACTGCTAATCACCACTTGAACGCTGCACAGTGGAAATGGTGCTTAAATTGGAACGTTCGAGTAGTTCGCGAGATCGAGATTTATCGATGGTTTTGCATTTGAGAATATCGAATGATTGATGGATAGGCCCCGTTCTATTCGTCATACATCGAGGAAATCTGTAAATGGCAGTTGAGTGCTAGGGATAAATTCTAAATCTAAATATGTAAGCAAATATTGTTGGTTGACATGTTTGATTTATTTTATTTAGTATTGAGTTTGGTACTTGCTGGGAGAAATTGCGTTTGGATACAGAGTTATGAGTTTCTCCTGTATTTCTTTTGGCGGAGTAAGTATAAATAGCATAAGAAACATCGCTGGTAAACTGTTTTTCAGGATAGTAGTGCCTTATTAATATTAACCTAATTAGTAAACGTGACATTGTTTTAGTAAACACATGCTACTTGTGATATTCCTGCGAATATTAGAACCTGTGATATATTAGAACCAGTGAAGACAAGAGGGTCATCCATCTACAAAACTATTTAATAATACCTTAAGCACTAGTAAATTTGGCTTGAATTTGTCCGAACTATTATGTAGTGTAGTCTCTAACCAGCCCAAGAACTAACTTCTTCTTCTTCATCCTATTGCAGTCTACTGCTGGACGTAGGTTTTCCCCAGGGCACGCCACAAGGCTACTGCTAAGAACTAACTACCTACCCAAAAATGGCTCTTTTCTGTCGTCCGTCACTATGAATCGACCCTTAAAGTATATAATAGTATCTTATGCTGCCGCCACGGTGTACACCACACAATTTATAGGCAATCTTGCTTTATGGGACTCGGACACCTACGCTGCATCAGTTTATGTAGGTGCATATTACCGTTTTAAGTCGATTCTATAAATTTGTGGTCACCTAAGATAAATCGGATAAAGTAGAATTTCATTAAGTTGTTTATTGGTTCAAATTGAAGAATTGAATTTATAATTCTACACAAGTTGTCTACGCCAAAACCAGTAGCGGGGCGCGGGAGGAGGGAAAGGTGGTCGGCCGGCGTCGTCGCGCTCGCCGCCACTCTGGTCCATAACCCTTGTCCAGTGACTACGCATTCGTTTTTGATATATCTTAATATATATATCTATGTAAACCTAAATTCAAGTAAATCTAGACAACCTAATATCTAGTATTTTATTCTTGTACCATAATCGCATACACAAGTTTTTCTTTGAATAGCTTATACCATACAAGTAACGCATCTGCCATGCATGTACAATCCATACATACATCACCACGCCTATATCACATAGGAGTAGGCAGATACTGCAGATATATTTACCACATTCCGAACATACAGTAGAGAAATTCATATGTACTGGTATAAAATGAGCCATATCGCGTTTAAAGTTGGTTTACATCCATACTATCCCGACTAATATTATAAATGCAAAAGTAAGTTTGTTCGTTTATTACCTCTACACGCTTTGTTCTTGAAAATTTTCATACATATATAGAAGTACAGAGAAGGACACAGAGTACATTCTGTAGTACACGCACGCGAACAAAGTCTCGGGCAACACCTAGTTCGTGTATTACATAAGTATTTATTGAAAGTTGAGTTAGTGATTAATACTCTGCACTTAGTTATAATTAACTGAAATTCATTTACCAAATTCCGACCACAGACACAATATAAACCAATTTCCTCGTGGTGCCAAACTCCGCACACTGGGGAATGTCGTATAAACGGTTATCGACGGCAATGTTAAACCATTAGCGCCGCTATAAGGACTAGGCTTTACTGAAATATAGGGCATAAAGCCGTATAAAGCCCACACACTTTACTATTAAGGGTAGAATTAACCAAACATTAAGTTATTTGAAATAGATTTGATAGACACCACAGAAAAGGGCCTGGATCTGAATGTGCGTCTTTTTTATATAAAAAAAGAGAACGTGCGAGCGTGAGCAAATTAAACTGTAGGTACTTTTCCAAAATTTTGTCGATTAAATAGCAAGAGTATATCTTGGATATTACTAACTACTAATTAATTACCTAGTACTTATAGAATTATAATTATAATAACAGTACTGTCAGAACGTTATCATCTGTGCAATTAAGTACATATTGCGCTATTATGAGCGCCCGCAGCGACATATCCGAGTTATCGTTAAGAAAAATTGTGTCTTTTATTATTTTTAAGTACACAAAATTATATCATTTTTATATCACCAACTGCATTGCCTACGGGGCCTAATCTTAATCTATATCACACTGTATGTATTATGTAGTTTCATTTAGGTAAGAAGTATAGAGGAGAATATATTATGTCAGCTTAATAAAGGAGAGGTTATCAATTATTCTGCTTAATGTTATTTCTTTACTTATATATTTTTTTTAACATAGAACAAACGCGTATCCTCAAAATAGTTGGTCAGGAAAATGCAATTTACATACTTTTATCCAGTAAAAATATGTAAAAAATATCTCCTAGCGTATTTCGGTCATGGCGGCGGATCTCAAAGGAGATTATTAGTCAACTGCGCAAGAGATATTATAGTGCATATGTGTGCGCAAACACAGATTATCGTAATAATTCATAGTCCGATGGGACGGAAAGCTGACATGGCCAGAGAGAGAGAGAGAGAGATCAGGCGCAGGACCAAAGTTTCACGTGCTTTCCGAGACACGATCTAAATGATAATTTTACTTAATTAAAATCCGTACATAAAAAAAATTTTGTAGTAAAGACCCATGACTAGGATCGCCTACAAGATTGGGCTATTTAAATAGCCCACTGTAGAAAACCTATTTGGAAAACTAAAAATGGGATTTCAAGTCTGAAATTTTGTTGGTAGGTACCTTTTAGTGTGCTATTTACACAGCTTTTCAATTAACATATACACCCTGTATAGATCACATCCCTGATACTCCGCTAGTCTTCACACCTTCCAGTTCCTCTGTATACATTTATTAGTGCAGGTCACGCGACACTGCCAACTTGGCGACACTCCAGGAGCCTCTTGCATTTGGCAAGATGGCTGATAGAGACCAGCTGTCATATACACCTGAACTTTCAAATTGGCTTGGCAGATATCTCACTGTAAATTGACATTTGAAGAGTTGAGTTTGGAAGGGGTTTTTGATGTTTCCATGAAATAAATATTTATAAGAATTTGTATTATATGATGTTAAACGTGTCACAGCGATCTCTGATTACCCCATTTCGGGAACAGAGCCACTTGTACCTATCCCTTTTTCGACTGGTGTGCTGGAAGAAATCTCTTTTAGATATAAGCACACTTTTGTATGTTTTTCGCCCAACTTTTTATTGAAACTTTATGGTGTACAATAAGGAATAAGATACATACATTAGGTAATCTATATTTCTTTTGTGTGATATTTCTACAAGTATAAACGTAACACGATTGGTACTCTTTCTTTTCAAGGAAATCTTTAGAATTACCACAAAAAACTTCTTCTAGACATAAATATTTACTTCTAAGTGAAGTTTGCCATCACATGTCGTAAAAAAACCTTACGTAATAGTAAAAGAAAAATAGTACACAATAATGTGATTTTAATCCCAAGAATATTGCGCATCATGCTGTATTTGACAACAATAAATTATGCTTTATAAATTACGCCTGTGCTAATTCTGGGCTTTACTAGAATATATTGGGCGTTTTTCCATTAGATGATACGACCACGGCTTTTTTGGAAGCAAAAATATATGAAATAGTATGGCTCGTTTTTCCATTAGACGACAGGACCACGACACGGCCGTCATACTAGACGGCGAAATGTCGTGGTCGAGTCGTTGTCAAGTCGTCCAGTGGAAAGACGCCCATTAGCTCCATCTCCCTCCAGGAATCTAGAGGCGTTCTCCCAGCCAATAAAACTTGGCTGACAATTCATTCTCCTTCCTTCCTTTTCTTCTCCTATCCATTCTTCCTCTTCTTTCGCGAATTGGCCGGCGGCAGTGGCAGCTCAAGTGGCTAGGCGCACCCTGGTAATATCAGCGGTCGACTAGTCCGGCCCGCATCCTCCCGGCCAGCCGCATCTTTCCTTTCCCAATTGGGTCAGACTCATGGCCCATGTGGCCCCCTTTAAGGGCCACGCAAGTTGCCGGCGCGCGAGCCGAGAATTTTGCACGGGCACGGGGGTTACCTTGGGGCCCGCGACCCAGGGCGCATGTTTTTGTATCCAGGGCGAGCCACGTCCCTATATTGGAATAGTTAGTGTGATTATATGTATAGGAAGGTACATTATATAACTAGGTGCCAATTATTATTGACATTGTGGTGATAAATTTAATTTAATTAAATCAAGTTAATTTTTATAATTTATAATATACATACTAAGTTTTATTGGCTAGACCTAAGGATAATTTTATACACATGTGACATCTTAATTTAGGTACTTCCAATTAAAGTTTTTGTTTATCCGCCGCTATGGAAAATCTGCATATGTGAAAGCCTTCGAGACAGGCATGTAAAGTGGTTTTTAGTATATCATAAAAACATTTAACAACGTCTATGTTAGCGAATCGCTTTTTAAAAATATATCTACAGGTACGTTAGAAACATAAAATATACAATGTTTATGTGATCTGCATAAGGAGAGCCTTCCAAATGGGCCTCCCTGAAAGCCTTCGAGATCAAGGCATGCTATAAAAGTCACGAGTTTTATACGGCGCTAATATTTACTCTTAGCTACGTCACTTTGTGCGTACCCTCGTTACGGCTAAACCTGAACACGTTTCACGTCAAAAGTTTTTTTGGTTTCTTGCCTCCTTCCTCCTTTTAAAGAAAATTTATAGTAAGATAGTTATTACTTATTTATTAGATTCATAAGCAGTTCAAGAAGATTTTAAGTTAAAAGAATATTCAGACTTGATTGTAAGTACATACTTAATAGGTTTGCCTACAAGTAACAATTATATCACCAAGCCTTCTGTTAAGCTTCGAATAAAAACGATCATCAAACGAGAATATAAGGTTAAACCATGTACAACGTAGGTATATAACATACCGTACAAACATATTTGGTTGGATGCAGGCTGCTTCCGACCGGTCGGAGTGGAGGTTGTTGGGGGAGGCCTATGTCCAACAGTGGACTTCTCAGGGCTGTAAATGATGATGATGATGATACAAACAATACAATATTATACACAATATGATTGATAAATTATGTTCCCGAACAATAGGGTATGTTAAGCTGGATAGCAAATGAATGTATAACATTATTGCAAATTATAGTTAACCTAAGGCGATAGTAAATTATATTGAAGAAAGGACAAATCATAATTCTTAATTCATCCCAAAATTTATTACCCCACCATCGATACGAATTTTCCTAATATCTAAATCAAGATAAAAATTCAATTTATATTTCCGACCGGACGCCATCCCTATTCTGCTTTAAATCAAAACCACCCCAAGATCCGTCGGATTCAATTGAAATAATAGGGTTAGCAAGTCCACAGAAATTACTGAAAAACACGATAAAGATCGCACCATAGACATGTATCAGGATAGAACGCTGTTAAAAATAGTACCACTTCGAAATTGAATGATACAACTTGAAACCGTTTAAAGTAGGTGCTACTCGTATGTGTGTAAAATAGAGGTAATTTTTTAAATCGTTTTCTGAATATACAGGGTTAATTTTTAAACATCAATAACCTCGCAGGACTAAACTAAAATCATAAACAATAACATATAAAAATTTGTTCTACGAGTTTTATCATAAAACAATACGTTAATTAATTTTCCAAGCTTTTATTGTACTGTCGTGACATTTGTTAGTCTATGTTCCATTCTTAGGAATACGAAAAGGTTGACGCCCGCGATCGCGCGCGCCTCAGAATTATGTACAGACTTAAGAACATACAGAGGTAATATTAAATTGATATTCTATTTTTGTATTAAAGTTTGTATGAAACAAATGTTGTTGTTTATGATGGTAGCTACCCAGTCTTGCGAGGTTATTGATGTTTTAAAATTTACCCTGTATTTATATTATGACCAAGAAAGCTGAAAAGATCTATCTCATTGACTCGTGCGACCAACTATGGCTACGCAATGAAAAGCTCCAATTGTATGCAATATTTATTTTATCAGTATGTTATTAATTGTTTAATTCTTCAATATATAATATAATTGGCCGCGTGGTGCCGGCAAAGTAGAATTCGTACCATCCCATGTCTGCCCGTGGGTATCGTACGAGGCGATTAAGGGTTTCCGGGAGGTGGGCAGCAGCACCTCCCGTGTTGACAAAATAGTCCAAAATACAAACTGCGGTCACCAATCCGCCTGCCCAGCGTGGTGTCTATGGGCAAATACCCCCATGGCTGTCTTGTGGCATGCCCTGGGGGAGGCCTACGTCCAGAAGTGGACTGCAATAGGCTGATGATGATGATATAATATACAGAATGTTTGTGACAGCCAGGCAAATATTGATACCATGACTTCAGACCATGATTCTGAGGCGGAAAACGCTGAATTTTTCTTCAGGAAAACTCCAAATTTTTCCAACATTTTCTTTATATTTTCAGGAAACAAATAGTTTGATTCGTTTAATAGCCTACGCAGACGACCTACTTTTCCTACTTATCCGTGGGGGAGGAAAATACGCTGAGGATTTACCGCGGACCATCGCAGACTCAACGCACACGGCGTGCGATCATTTCATAGATGAGAACAACTAGTAGTCTTCAGATAACCTGAGCATTGAAAAATTCTGCCTTTAATTGAAGTAAAATAAATAAATTAACAGGGTTGCATGTAAAATTAAGTCAAATAAGCCAACGAAAAGCAGTATTATAATTGTTGAAGTTCCCACAAAAGCATATCTAGGCACTAAATCCTAGCCCACTCACTTAGGCAGTACTAAAATTCGTTTCCGTCACAAGCCAAGCTGCACCACCATAAATCCGTGCAAAAATCTGATAACACGTGTTTTTGGGTCAAACGTTTACTCACAACGTAGGCAGACCAGGCGCTGATGGCAGGTTACTAAAATTAGTATATTGTCTTTGGTATAGTTAATAAAGTTAGTGCTCTTTGTACGGTATAGGTTTTTTTTTTAAGATTACTACTTGCTACATGATCATCATTTAAGCTGAAGTGAAGTGAAATAAAGAAAATAAAGTAACGGACCTAATTATTATACTGATAATGACCAAATTGCTCTTAAAAATCTATTTCTTAAAGATCTAAAAAACATAGCAAACAATTTGATAAACATAGTAAAGTATCTTTCATCAGATCCTAATTTGGTAAATATGGGACCAACTAGGAAGCATCTCTGTAAATGAGAATCGTTCCTTTGAAGTCAGTTAAAAACAGATGTACCTGTGTACATATTCACTGTACCATTATATTCTGGTGCACCTATACCCTAACTCGTGTAGAATTAGGAATAGCTAGCGAGTTTGAGTCAACATTCGTAGCCATATTGCGCAAAACGAATAGACCCATACTGCTCAGGTGAAAAAGTTAAGACATTGAAAAGGTGGACCAACAACAATGTTAGATTGGTTCATACTACGGTGACGCAAATCTTCAATATTCTTCCTTTAACCATATAATAAGATTTTTACATACATACATACACGCCTTTATCCCTTACAGGGTAGGCAGAGCACCAAGGGCCGATAGGACCACATGGTGCCACTTCTGACCAATTTTAAGGGTATAGTTTTATAAGATTTTCATCACTTATATGTATTTGGGTACATTTTAAAAACATAATATGACCTCATTTTGGTAACACAGTCGTATGTATAATAATACAAAATATGTATTATATTCTAGTGAATGAAGCTTCGCATTCCTTCTCCATGGCATCAGCACATATCAACTGCACTTCAATTTGCTCACGTAGGTTGCATACTAAATAAATATGATATAATAATGTCACATTCCAATGACTATGTCTGTGGTCTTCTCAGTGAGCTCCAAACAATTACACTTCCAGTTCTTACGATTTTGTGTTTACTGTTCATAATGTTATCGAACATTTAATACTTCCAAACTTATAAAGATACTTACCTAGAACAGACCAAACAATAGAATAAAAAATAACTTATATAGAGATTACTAATATTTTTCCAATGGTCAAATTTACTATCTGAAAAAGAAGTTGATTCTATCTTGATAGACTTCTGGCAGATAATCATGCTGTTCTTCACTTCATCAAGTTTTGATCAATATAGTTGGAAAAATTGGCCCTTACAAAAATAAAATATCTATTGCTGTTGTCATCATTTTCATCATTTAAAGCCTTGAGAAGTCCACTGTTGGACATAGGCCTCCCCCAACAACCTCCACTCCGACCGGGCGGAAGCAGCCTGCATCCAACCGACGCCCGCGACCTTGGGCAGCTGTTGTAATGTTTATTATTATTTATTATTATTAATAATAAAAATCCTACATACCTACTTGTATCTTTCTTCTCTATTAGTCTAACTATGATTCTAAGATAGAATGTCGAATGCTAGATACGCACATAGCATCTAGTGTAGGTACAATTGGTCAATGCTTTCCAAGCATACGAGCTGTATATCTCAAAACACAATGAAACGTGTTCTTTCTATCTAGACAGCTATCGTCACGATTCAGTAATTTGCATATAAAGACTACTTAAAAATCGACCAGTGCGCCAGCGCAGCGTGAATGTAGCATATTGCTGTCAACGCCTGATCTTGATTGCTTTATAGCGATCGTTTATGTAGAATCGTAGAACTTGATTTGTTTTGTACTAATTTTTTTTCTGTGACTTCTTTATAGCAAAATATGATTAAATAATGTGTCTTGTCCCAGGATTTTAAAGTACAAAGTTTTACTGCACTCAGTAATACCATTATTTTTTTATGCACAATTCTAACAGAATCTCCTATGCGTCTTTATACCTATATAACTTTCTTTCAATAAGTTAACATCATTTGAACATACTAGAACTCACAAAGATTCTATAAAAGCAATATTTTGATTACAAATTTTTAATAAAAAATATTTAGACTGAAAAAATATTTTGATCGATCATCGAAACGAGGAATAGTTTGTCCCATGGAAAGTGTAGGGTTCTAGTTCGAGCTAACACCCGTATTCTTAGTGGTAACTTTTCCTTTAAAGGCACTAAACTTGTAGGATATGAATTTTATGATATCATAATATTTTCTTTCACTAACCAATCTGTTAAGCCGCACTATTACGAGTATCACTTAGACTCACAGAGGTACATTTAGAGTTATAACACTGATATTAGTATGCATTTATTCAATAATTAACATGAATTATTGATCTTATAATGTTGGTACCAATAATATGTCGTACAGTCCGAGTTATGAGCTCGTATATTTCAATTGCAAAGGCTGTATATCTTATGAATGGTCTCCAGTCAACTAATCTATGAAACACAATACGCTTTATGTCATTAATACTAATAATTCAAGAGCTCGTAAACCAAGTGGGTATATGTTTCCTAAATCTTAAACTACAGCATTTCAGAAAGGACAAAAATAAAGAGAGACATAACTCCGTACATACCTCTGTTTCACCAAACAGTCCATTTGGATGAAGGCGCTAGTTCCGTGTATATCTGTATAATTTGTCTAACTGCATACAAAAATATGTTAGCTCCGATAACATGCACACATTCTTTGAAATGAAGTTTAGGACGTATCCTAAACCAGGTACGTATACCAGCTGACGAAGTTATGGAAGCTATGACCTCCAAAACACACAAGGTCCTCTAAAAGGTTTGTAATAACACTGATACTATTTAATTTGACACATATTTAATATTAAAAAACATGTTTAATGGGTGGATAACTTTACACGAGGTTTATTAGTAGCGCTCATAATTATAAAGACATCTCATCGATAAATCTATAAAACGTACTTACTTAGGTACTAAAATAGTTCATTAAGCTCAAGCCTGGCTAGTAACATTGTACAAATGTACAATATTGTACATGATCTCAATCCCCTCGATCCCTGATCCCGTCAGCAGTTCACAAAGCACGAGTGTGTCGCCGTTTAGTGCTTGCCCGCTAATACTGAGATTACGGGATTTAGCGAGTCTGTCTGTCTGCGCTGAGGTGCATTAAACGGCTTTCGATTATGAGATCAATGAAGTTAATGTTAATATAGCTTTACTTACGAGTATTACAATTAGTAGATAGTAACTACTTTAAAGAACTGTTGGAATTTATTGGCACATTTAACTTTGTATTGTTGATGTACTTGACCATTTACGTAAATAAATAGGTGTCTCTAAGATTGGACAGTTACCCAATAGTTAATTTAAATTCTGAAATCTGAACATCTTATTTATCAGAACCTTATTGATATCATCTACTAGTAGTACTAAAAACGTTAGGGTCACATGCATAATGTTATATAAAGAGTAAGAATTTACTTACTTCTCTTAGTCTAAGCAATTTGAAGTAATCCAGGTTACAACATCAGCCAAAACTGCAGCAATTCAACTATCCAAATTATCCTAATTACCATTACGGCAACATTACAGAGACATGTGAATCGCCATCTGCTCCATTACCTATTCAAAGAGCACTTAGGCTACATTACACGGTTATGATTCGTCACACAGCTCGTGACTAGCTAATCCTCTAAGTCCAGTGCTGTGTAGTGACGTCAAAACACCCTGTAACACGGCACAAGCTGGTAATCCTTGAGTAAAGACTGGCTTCCAATGAAACCTATGCTAACATATTTCTGGGGTTCACGTAACGACACGGCCACGGATTTTTTGGAAGCAAAAACATATTGAGTAGTATGAGACACGTTTTTCCATTAGACGACAAGACACGGCTCCCCATATTAGATGATGAAATGCCATGGTAGTGTCGTTGTCATGTCATCTAGTAGAAAAACGCCCAATAGTTGAGTAAGAATTGTGTTACAAACTACAACCCGCACCACATCACGCGTATGAATAATGGGCTAATAACTAATTATTATAATATTATTAACTTTGATAAGTTCGGTTTGCATTTATAAAAGTTGTTGGATTGACTAGATTGTTAAAATAAATGTGAAGGTAGAACTATTATGTTCGACACTCCGTTGTAGACACTTGAAGTTGTAAGACGTTACTCTGCTCGATCTCTGTTCTATATAAAAACATTGCAACGATATAATCTATTTATGGCGAGTTGGGTTTCTTGCTGCGGTTTCTTTTCCCGAATGTTATAAGTGATAAATAAATAGTTCTACATAGCAAACTGCTGTTTGACTCCGCATCTTGAATATACCGCTGCGCCATCGAGTAATCGTCGGTGACAATTGGGATCACCAAAAAAGGTCGAGAGTATGGAAGAAGGACACTTTAGATAGATACCAATTAAGCATTCTATAGCTTACAGTCTTTTACATACACATACAATCAATACACTAATGTCAGGCAGAAGTGAATGAAATATACACCTATATCTCTATTGGTAAAGAGAAAGCTTAATTTCCGTAATAAGTATAGCTTGCAGTGGAAAGCCAGCATAATAATTATACTAGCACAAACAGTATAGAGAGATAATGAATTAGAGATTTAGCAATAGCTTATGATAAAACATGACAACCAACCAACAGTCCACCTGTCCCTGTACTCCTGATTACATCGAGGATCATCCCTTGATTGTCAATCACATCAGCCACTGAGAGACCAAAGTTCTAACTTAACATAGCTGTAGCAAGTATATGGAACATCACGAATTTGGAGGGAGACAATTTGGCTTCTAGCACTACGCTCATATAAAGGCAGGTTTTTCAATAGGCAGATAGTTCTAACTGACGAATTAATATGATGCTGTCTTTCTCTTTAATTTAATCAAGGTAGAGAAAGCATTAACATTGTCCTTATATAGACTTTTTCGACCATTGGAAAAATCTGAACTTAGTTAGGTTAGGCTACTTTACATTACGCCACGGTAACCGTAGCGTTGGGCGCCCTTCGACCAGCCCCCGTATTGGCTATCTTTTTTGACAGTCCTTAGGAAGTGACATGTATGTGTGTGTTGCCAAAATTTTCTTCAGATAAGGCATTATGCCACTTTCAGTTGTTGAGTTTCAATTGAGTCATGATCACTATGAATATCAAAAAAGATAGCCAATAGGCCTGCAGATGGACCGATGACTTGAAGAGTGCAGCTGACAGAGACTGGATGGAAAAAACAGAAATGAAATCGAGCTTTGTGACGTGCTTTGGGGGAGGCCTACGTTCAGCAGTGGACTGCAATAGGCTGACGACGACGTCTTTATGTTACGATTCGTGACAGCTTGCTCATTACACAAGCCGCTTCATAGAACTATGTCAAATAAATCACCTTTCCTTTACTTTGTCTCTCCATAGAGTATCCAGTCTTTTTTCCACAGTTTTTACTCCATTAGACACCTATTCTGACATCACACGCACCACCGGTGATAAATGAAGCGTATTCGCATTCGAAAAGGTTGACGCGGAGGTGTTAGGGGACTACCCCGGTGACAGGCGACAGTGATGCGATAATGGATTATTTCTCGTTTTCGAGATTTGGAAATCTTGTAGAATAGGGTCGTGGATAAAAGTACGTGGCTCTACTTTTATTTTGGCGATACCTTAGAAAAATAATAACATATCGTATGTACTTATGCATTCTGAAATTTGTATTATTTTAAGGGCCCTATTGTACTGTATACTATACCCGCTTAATATAGAGCAGACAAAACTGAATGGCACTGAAATAATTCTCTTTTACACACTAATTATGACATGATCTGAAAATATAGTTTGAAAGTGACTACAACTCAAATTATTTCGTCAAGGCACTTACCAAAGATGGCGGCGCCGCGGCGCCAGAATTTATATTATAATAATAATATCTTAGAATACTAACAATCTATTTTGCAAGTGGTTAAATTGAGAACTAACCTACTGTTCAAATGTGACACTGGTTTTAGTGTTGCTGAAGGCGATACTAGCGACCTCATTAACTAAACAAATAAGTTTGCAGCAGAATAAATTAATGTAAACACCCCACTCAAAATTTACACTTATGCCCGGTTTAATTAAGTATCATATTGCAATGTTTTCGCCTAGTTTACTCATGATGGGTAGTGCTCAAATTGGCCGTGAGTGGAGGAGCAATCAACATTCTCCTCATCATCATTAGATGGGCTTATTTAGTATTTCATTTACGCGATTTAAGTTATGGCTTGCTGGTACACTTCTAATTATGTAGAATTCGATTGTTTCTTGGGTAAACTAAGCAAACATACATTTTTTCCGCTAAAATTAATCCTTTTATTTATTTTAAAATTAGGAATAAAAAGTCGGGAACTGAGCTCGAAAAGTTGACCACGCTCGTTGGATAACTATATCCCTATCTATATATATAATGGGAAATGTATGACTATGCATATATTGAAATTAATTGTATCTTCGTAATTCAAAAATGTATCTTTTAACTACCATTTTATGTCATGTTATGGGAGAAATATTTTTCCCATACCCTTAACTCATGTTAAAAAGATTTCCACGGCCACGCTCAAACTCCAGAGCTAACGTCTAATTACTGTATGCGAAATCTCGATACCGCCTATCGATTCCGTTCCGCTTCGTCCTATCGTATTTTGTATGCGCATTTAATGCAATCATCCGACCCGCTGATCCAGAACCGTGAATGTTTATGCAAACCCACGGGCCTGGGATAGGTGCGGTAAGGAGATGAAATTCTTTAGAAATCTGGAGAAATTTCACTCAGTATATATATCAAACTACTAGTTTTACGCCAACCACTTCGTCCGTGTTGTTTGTTGTAAAAGCTCTTTACAAGAAAACTCTTACCACAAAAAATATACTACTATGCCATATTTAATTATAGGACAAGTTAAACACAGGTACTTATCTATAGATGAAATAATCCATTTATTGTTTTCGTTTGTTGTCAATATGCGGGTTGGTCTGGTCACTGTCTTACTGCTTTCGTGTCCTCATCAACATCAATATTTAAGTGATAGAATGCAGTTGATATACTTTCTAGGTATAAACGCCTTTAAAAAAAAATAAGATATAAAAATGTGGTAAGATATAAAAATACACTTTGGATTGATCATGTTGAGCAAGTGAATTCTAGACTATTTTATGTCTAAGATTTTTGGACCTTGACGTTTGCCAGTTACATTCGAAGTGAAATGTGTCAGTTATTGTACAATTTGAATATTAATTGTGGATTCAAACTCCTATCAAAACTATCGAAGGTTTTCAATAAATATAACATATATATGACTATATAATGGGCTTAAAATAACTGAAGAATATAGCCCTTAAAAATATGTTTGTATGTATTATTCATGAGACGCTTTTACCCATTCCAAAACATTAGCTAAAGAAGTATTTGCCTAACCGTAACCATTGTATGATTAGCAAGCTATCATTAACTTTTAATGGGAGTTAAATATCTAAAAATAAACGTTTTTCATATACGTAATATAACAACTCCTTGCTAAACTGGGTATAATATAGGAGAGTACGCGCAAATAAACGAACCGTTTTGTGTATCACTGACTCTTATTATTTTATTAAAAAGAAAATAAGTAAGGAACGATCGACTTCCTAAATGTACGCGAACCAAGCAATTTTGAATTCACATGATGAAGGGATACGATTCTGGTCTTGAGCCTTGAGAAAATATTGCGTTGCTTTAGGGTGACTCTCCATTAGATGAGGATGTCGTAGATATTAATACTGGTGTTTTAAAACATGTTGTTGTCACGTAGCTACCCTCAATTGAGGAGGTATTAGGTAGGTAGTTAACATACGAGATTGTCCATAACCAACATTATATACCAGCTACAGAATAAAATTGGTAGTAGCATGGGACCAAAATATTACGTAGACTAAAATTGGAGAGGCCGGCTAAATAAAAAAATCAAATTGGGATATGTGGAATAGCTATAATTTTCTTCCTCATCTTTAATGTAAACGCACCCTTAAGCCAGTGTAACATTACATTCACGAATCGGCGAAATTATAATCAAAGGAGTTGGCAAAATAATGATGTTATTCCTCCTACGAGTATGTGATGTAATATCTTTTCGTTTTGTCTCAAAGCAAAGTGATTTTGTTGAACTTGAAAGGATTGTTCTGCTATTAAGTTTATCATTGCGTACTGTGCATGATTTAATATCAATTTTGTATTTAGTCATTGATATAATGCAAAAAAAAACAGATTTATACTTGGCCCCTCTATGTTAAACGTCGCTGTAGGATTTCTTTCGAGATCCTGTAGTTCCGGCTAACATATTTTTGGGGATATAGCCATGTGTATACAGAGTGTGAGTGACAGTCAGCCTATGTTATTAAATTTGTACAGGGTGTTTTTTGGTCCGAAAACTACGGAATCTCCTCATCATCACGATCATTTTTCTCTATGGAAGCATACCTGGGAAGTGTCTGGTTCCCAAGATATTAGGGTCCAAAGTTGAGTAAATAGACTGCGTTTTCTGCATAAATGTACATAGACGCTAGTAGCAAGATTTTTCACGAGAAAAAATCTGTCTATGAAAAAACTAGCATAAACACTAGCATAAAGCATCCGAAACTAATAATTTCTAAACTTTGCGCGGAAGAAGCCGTGGGTGTCCTCTAGTAATAGACATTAAATAAAATTCGTTGTTTAAGTAAAGTTTTACTAGACATGAATTTTATGTAAAGTCACAGTTTTACCACCCCGGTCAGACTTTTTATAACCATATAGGATGGTGACTTTTAAAGCAATAGTAAACGCAACAAAGTTGCAACAAAATTATACCTTAAACTAGCAAGTTGAAGTCATAACCAACACCCACATAAGCTGCAGTCACACTTCAAATGTGCCACTAAATCGGAACCATGCTTCTGTGTCAATTGTATAGTGCGTAAACACCTTTAAATCGTCAATTTGTTCGCATATAAAGGTAAATACAGACTAGCGGATACTAAACTCGGGAGTTACGGCCTTTGACAAACTGCACTACTAGCTAGAGGGTATAGACAATAGGTTGTTTGTCTTTTGTTCGGAAATCGTAAAGTGAAGATGTTACGAGAGTAAGGGAACGGATACATGAGCGAAATCGGTTGGTATTATATTTCATTTTTATGGATGACCTTTATAGGCGAAAATCTAGCGCTACAACTTGTTCATAAGTTCATAATTTTCTGGGGGGCTTCACTAGAATACATCAGCTGCATCTCCTTCAAGGCATGTCGTAAGAGTCGTTTAAGGAACTTGGGCATTCTCATTGATTATTTATATCTGACCCCACTATGCTAAATGTAGCTGCGGGATTTCCTTGCTTTCCTTCCAATTCTGGGTACCTACCCCATTTCGGAAACACAGCCTTATTTATAGGTATGTATCTTAATTCATAATAACCTATTCAACCTAATTCATCATCATCATAATCATTTACAGCCCTGAGAAGTCCACTGTTGGATATAGGCCTCCCCCAACAATCTCCATTCCGACCGATCAGAAGCAGCCTGCATCCAACCGACGCCCACGACATTGGCCAGGTCGTCCGTTCACCTCGCGGGTGGCCTTCGCACGCTGCGTTTGCCGATACGTGGTATCCACTCTAGAACTTTCCGACTCCATCGGCCATCAGTTCTTCGAGCTATGTGCCGTGCCCATTGCCACTTCAGCTTGCTGGATCGTTGAGCTATGTCGGTGATCTTTGTACGTCTGCGGATCTCCTCATTTCTGATTCGATCACGCAGAGAGAAACCAAGCATAGCTCTCTCCATCGCTCGCTGTGCGATCCTGAGTTTCTTTATGAGGCACATAGTTAGAGACCACGTCTCATTCTAATTAATTATAGATATTTCTAAAATACACAAAGAATACAATGTTAGTAATATACGAGTAGTTAGTAATTACTTTACGTGCGTATTCATTGTGACCACATTAATGTTATGTTATGACTAGCTAATACAAAGGAAACTGTTGCATATAAATTATGTAAAATACATAATATTTATAATGTATCCAAAGAGTTTCAATGCATAACTTACCTACTAGAATGTCAGTGAAAATATAAATTCCATGTATTACAAATATTTTTACACCAATAATTTCTTTTGAGCAACACAATTTGTTTAATACTGTAATGTTGCAACTGCAACATGTGACCCGCGCTTAATTTCTTTGTGAATGTTACTTCAACCTTCTTCATGTTTGAAAAGAGTTAAGGGACCATACAACGAAGCTGTTCACTTCTATATCTTTACAATTGTCAAGTATATAGTAGCGCCTCTTTAACTCTCAATTTGTGGAGAACACTCATCGAAATGGATTGTAGTAGGACGTTTTCCTCATCTCATGACAACTGACTTTGTCTTTCTCAAGTAATTTTCGTTTAGTTACGCTAACAAGTCTATAACTTCACTTAAACTCGAGACCGACGTTTTGCTGTTTCTTAAAAGAAGTTTTCGAGAAATGAGATAAGTTATTTGAGTGCCGTTTTCAGTAAACTCAAAGTGCAATGAAGTTTTGAATAGCTTGGTAACATTTATGTACCAGACCAGTAGGAAAACAGCTGCTTGTTTAGCTCAATAACGCTTTAGAGAATTAGCTCTAGAACATTGGTGTTTTATTTTTCTTTGCTATTACTATTATTTGCTATTACCACAGTTATTTTTTCTTTATAACCAATCACCAAGAATTTTTATACTCTTAAGTACATATTGATTTTGAAGGTTTCTATTTATCTAGTACATAATGTAGAATTTAGATAGCTAGTTCTAATGTGATTTATATCTTCATTAATTGAATTTAGATTTTTTTTTTTTTTTATTTTATTATATTAGACCAATTAAGTCAATGGTTCTATCGCACTATATTATTTCATCTACAATCAAAGCCCGAACCAATACCGAGCAATAGCAATTATTATTACAGCTTATGAATCCAATTCCATTATATTTGGACCGGTCAAGCGTGAACACATACAATCTAATATACATTTCACTCCCCCACACAGTCTAGCCATCTAGCATTGGGATTCATATTCAATAGACAATTTGTCACAAGAATAAAAATAAAATGGAAATTATCTATGATATTAATATGTTTAAATTAAGTATCTTTCCATTATTGCTATATTTATTGATAAGCATATATTAAATTATTCATTGATAAGCATTTTCTATTTTACCGTGTAACATCAATCACATCAGTCTATTGCAGTATACTCCTGAATTTTATATTCTCCCGATATTTTTCTCTTTCACTTACCTCCTCCTTCCTCTCCCTTCCTCGTGCGTTACCGTACTCACTAAAGCCCTGTGCTGAAAATCAGCGCTACAAATTACTTGTAGCACATGCTGAGCATAGGACTTATCTGTCCACGTGCGCGACAGCATTTCACATACACATTTTCTTATGTAGTACTCTAAATATTAATTTCCTCTGTGTAATGTTGTGGTGCACTGTGTTACCGAATAAATTTATTTTATCTTTTTATCTAACTCAAGGCTTTCTCTCAGGCGATGCGCTTTTACATCTGTCCCCGCTATGCTAAATGTGCTTGTGAGTTCCTTTATGATCTTTCAGTTCTGGCTACCCCATTTTGGGAAACACAGCCGTGTATGAATGTATAAATAAATATATTGTTACCTTTTTAAATTTAAATCTAGTCCAAAAAGAGAACTGCCTAATATTACATTCAATAGACTGTTTTGTATTACTCATTAATGTCTCTACCGTACTTATTTTAATATACGTTTTAAATTTAGATCCCTTTAGTTTAAACGATGGGCCCCTTATTCCCCTCGTTCGGTTATCCTGTACAAATTAAATGGCCAATTGTGATGCCAATGCAATTTAATTCAACACAAGGGGACTTAGAAAATTGGTTCGGCGATTGTGCTAATGCGAAATCGCCGATTATATCTTATCTTGAATCTAATTGGAATACGGAGTTATTCTACCTATATGTATATGTGCAAGTTTATGCCGATTGTTTTAATTTGGGTACTGAAACAGTTGAAAAATCATAATTTTCATAGTGTTAAATATATCCAAATAAAAGAGATCGTCATGTAGGTATTAAACATACTGAAACATACTTCTTTCCTCTATTTTAATAATGCCCACTTCTTCTTCTGCGTAAACTTTAGTAGTCCCGTTTTTTCGTTCTTAAGCCTTGAGCACATCGGATGCGTATGCGTACACGTAAGCGTAGACGTACACGTACCTCTGAGTTGTAATGTATGGAACTGTATAGGCACGGGCAGACCGGATGCGTATGCGTCGACGTAAGCGTAGACGTCAATCGGTGTGTCCTGTCTTATACAGTTCCATACATTACAACTCAGAGGTACTACGGTACGTCTACGCTTACGTGTACGCATACGCATCCGGTGTGCTCGAGGCTCAAAAGAAATGTATATAAAGGCGTGCTTATCTCTGCAAGAGATTACTTCCAGTTCAGTTCTAGTTCTTGTGAGAATTTTGGAAATTCTTTCTTATCGGTTACATATGTCATCAAAAAATTATCCCCTCCTAGTTTTAGGTCTCTAAGATTCTCTCTAAGGTGTCTAAGGTCTCTAAGAGACAGAAAAAGTCATTTAGGATAAAGCATTTTATATAATGATGAGCAAACCACATCCTAAAATATTAGTTATATCCTTTTGATCTCATTCACCATCATTTTCATTAATTATTTTTCTTCTCACCTGTTAAATGTCAATTCTTATCCAATCATCCGTATCCCGGCGATTGTTTCCATCATCACCCGAAATTACTTAGCCGTCAGAGGCATCTTTTCCCTCGCAAGAAACATCAACGTTGGGGCGTTCCTTAGTAACGCCAGATTGTCAAGCTTAATTAAACTGCATTATGCCGAATCTGTGCAATTCCTTCGAGGGTTTGAGCTAAATACGTTTACAGTTCGGCTCTAGGGCGAGGGGACTGGTAATTAAAAATATTGTTTTGGACCATTACACGTACCTTTGTTTGGGAAATTTAATTGTCATTGTGCGTTTTGTTTCTTAATTGTATAAAATTCTGTATTAAAAAAAAAACACATTTGCCTAGTCCCCCAAATCACAGCGGGCAATGGAGAGCTATGCTCGGGATTTCTCGGCGTAAACGAATCAGAAATGAGGAGATCCGTAGACGTACAAAAATCACCGACATAGCCCAGCGGTCCAGCAAGCTAAAGTGGCAATGAGCAGAGCACATAGCTCGAAGAAACGATGACCGATGGAGCCTAAAGGTTCTAAACTTGATATCACGTATCGACAAGCGCAGAGTGGGAAGGCCACCCGCGAGATGGACGGATAACCTAGCCCAGGTCGCGGGTATAGCTTCCGACCGGCTGATGTGGAGGTTATTGGGGGAGGAGTTAACTTAAAAAAAAATTGTTTACCTGATTAGGTGTATGAAGCCAGAAGGAACCACAGTAGATAGATAACATAGCGGTGATACAATGGTGACAACACAACAACAAGATAGTGGGTGCAAGAGGCCGAAGAAGTAATTGTGGAATGAACCACATAACACTTTATTGCGCATATATATTAAAAACTCATTATTGACTTTAACCCTACTTACTATAAAATTATCTGCATTATTTTCTTATGACGTAACGACGTCATTCATGCAGTAGAAATTAAAAAAAATAAACTAAATATGTAGACATAATTTACCAACGTTTATTTCACTAAATGACCCAGTTTTAAGACTTGTTTCTCTTTAATGTTAACAGCTATTCATGAGGCTTCAACACAGCTGCGTTGGCAATTTCCAA
The DNA here is from genome assembly GCA_014607495.2 of Carposina sasakii. NCBI lineage: Eukaryota > Metazoa > Arthropoda > Insecta > Lepidoptera > Carposinidae > Carposina > Carposina sasakii. The sequence continues at coordinate 11,432,144 of CP053161.1, forward strand.
AGGGCTCCTTCAAAATACACAATGGTAAAACCGAGAGCATAAATAATGAATTTGATTATCATCACTTCGTTTTCTTCAATTATCTTTCCTTTCATTACAAAGTTGCTGATATATGGATAATATAATAAACATGAGCATATTTTGAGGACTATTTACAACTTTGTTTCATTCAAACCCATACAATGTATCGTTGTAATTGGCATGTTGTGATTACATAAATTTTAAGTTTGTTTAAAACATCGTCTGAAAGTAAAAGTTTTGTTTTTCGATATATTATTGTATAACTTCGGGGTGTAACCTAAAAGAATAAAATTCTATTTTTTAAGTCTGAGTATATGTCGCTTGACCAATGATTTTAATTAATAATTAGCGACAGACTAGGTCTTCATCAACGGTCGTTTGTAAACTTTAAGGTCCGCGTGTCTCGTTCCCTGGGATTTTTAGGGAAATCCTACTTAGTGCAGTAGTTTCAACTGTTTATGTCTGACAGTCAGTGGGTCATTACAAACGAATTTTAAATATATTGATAGGGAATCATCATCATCATTCATCATTTATAGCCCTGAGAGTTCACTATTGGACATAGGCCTCCCCCAACAACCTCCACTCCGACCGGTCGGAAGCAGCCTGCATCCAACCGACGCCCGCGACCTTGGCCAGGTCGTCCGTCCATCTCGCGGGTGGCCTTCCCACGCTGCGATTACGTGGTATCCACTCTAGAATTTCCGACTCCATTGGCCATCAGTTTTTAGAGCTATGTGCCCTGCCCATTGTCACTTCAGCTTGCTGGACCATTGAGCTATGTCGGTGATCTTTGTACGTCTGCGGACCTCCTCATTTCTGATTCGATCACGCAGAGAGATCACAAGCATAGCTCTCTCCATCGCTCGCTGTGCGATCCTGAGCTTCACATAGTTTGAGACCACGTCTCGGCACCGTAGGTCATCACCGGCAGCACGCACTGGTTGAATACCTTCATCTTTAAGGACTGGGGTATCTTGGACACAAATAAGCTTGGTAGTTTCCCGAACGCTGCCCAGCCGAGTTGGATTCGCCGATTTATTTCCTTCTCAAAGTTGGACCTACCTAGTTTGACCGTCTGTCCCAGGTAAACATACTTGTCCACAACTTCGAGCATCGAGCTCCCAATTAGTACAGGAGTAGGACATGGACGTTCGACATGATTTTCGTCTTGTCCATTTTCATCTTCAGGCATACCTTAATATCACACAATATGCATTTAGGTATTCGAATGGTATCTTCTCTATAAACAGCTACATACGATTGTAACAGCTATCAGTTTTGTAAAAAACAAGTCTTCGATCATCCAAAATAGCACAAAAAAACTAAAAATCACCCCAGCAAAGAATGATTGACATTTCTTTCCTAGGGGATGTGCACACTACGAAATTCTCATAAAAGCATGATATAGCAACTCTTGAATATTGAAATAAAACCTTTAGCTAAACTATGATTGATAGTGTGTCGGGGCTCTTATCTCGATGTCTTTATGTTTGGTACTCGATGGAATTTTATAAGGATATCGGGTATTTGGGGAACGTGATAACTAAGCATAGCTACGTGTGAAAAGGTTAAAAAGGAGTTTGGAAAGAAAATTACGTTAAAAATTATATCTAAGCCACATGAGATAGCTGGTTCGTGGGGGTTAGATACAAGCCAAAGCGTAAAATACCTAATCTGCAAAGATGGTTCAGAGAAAATATTTCGTACGCAAAAAAAAATTATTGAATTTATGAATATTAGAATATTTCATAGCAGAGATCCTTGTTCGTATTTGCCTATATGGAAAGGAACTCTTCAAATCTGAAACAAGTCTGATTACATAATTAAGAAATATTATTTTATTTTTGAGGAAAAATATCGGGCTATTTTTTTGAATTGCAAAAATATTTATTTACTGCAGTTGGAGCTGATAGAAATCTTAGGGAACAACACAATCTACATTGGTACGTGTATAATTATACCAAAGATAGCTTTGACCAAAGATAAATAGCATTGTGAAAAGAAGCCTTTTACATAGAAAGGGCCGCTAAAATTGATCTAATAGATAGGTAATTCAATATCTACATGCGACATGTCGCATATTAGAAGATAATTCAGAACACTTTTTCGTGCAGCAGGCTAGTTAAGTTGATACAACTTCAAAACAAGATTTTTTCTGCTATGTATAAACGACATTCTATTTGTCTAATTCCACGTTTAATATCACATTGTGCTGCATAATCATTTAAATCTTTCTAAACATTAAGATATCCGAATCCATTTCAAACTACGACACGATGTTAATTCATAAACTACCGTATGTGGGCGAATTCACTATTAACAGTATGTTTATTTGTATACTAGTTGTTACCTTCGACTTTGTTTATACAATTCTTTAGAGTCAATATAGTTTTTTATTCTAAATTAATTAACAGAAACATTACAAGTTTACAATTTAATGGCAACGAAATTATACTAAATTTTATGCTATTATTACTTACGCTATGTTTACTTAATACAAAAAGGTCATGCTCAGAATAAAGTTTAAAATAAAAGGTTTTTTAAATTAATAATAAAACTATTATAGACAAAATTCAAAAGAATACCTTTTCATTTACTTTATTTGTAAAACAGTCTTAAATGTTATATCTTATATATATTATATAGTCTTAAATAATTATGAAGCTAATACGAGTACATAGCCATTTACAAGTTTATATGCATTTCATTACATTGGGATAGAATTTAAAATTATTCCACTTACAAACTGACAAACTTATTTAAGTTAGTAACATAAACAGGTCATTTTGTATAATGCACCTTGTTTTGTTAATATTTCACTCCAAACAAACATTAAGATGATAAGCCGTATCTAAACGACGTCGTAATACGCCTAACTAACTTATAGCGCATTTCAGTGTCTTTATCAGAACAAATATCCTCTTTTGTAATAATTAAGTAATTTACCTTTTATGGTTATTTGGGTGACACTTTAAGCGTTTTGTTTCATAATTGTACAGTTTTTCACTTGGTAGCGGATTAATTATGCTACTTTGACGAATGTGCCTAATTTTTAAGTCTTTTAATGAAACTGAACTTGTACATCTCAACTATACCCTCAAAATTGGTCAGAAGTGGCAACATGTGGTTCTATCGGCCCTTGGTGCTCTGCCTACCCCCTAAGGGATAAAGGCGTAATTATATGTATGTATAAATAGAAAAAGCCCTACTACAATTTTTTTTAAGTAGGTACCTATTCAGTGTTACTCTCACAATGATGACGAATCTAGTGATATCTCTTAAGCTGAAATAGACTGAAATGCAAGCAGTCTAGAGCATACCAACTTACATACACTCGAAAAACATTCGTCTTTTGGCGAAGTCGGGTAAAATCTTGAAGTTTTACCGTTGAGTACCGTTGCTTAGTAAGCGCCAACTATACATGCCTTTAGAAACATTTTACTTAGTTACTTGACAAGTACTTTATACCTTGTATAAAGGTCCCTTATTAGGTCAATATCATGAGAATATAAAAAATAACCAGTTTGTTTTCAAATAATAATAACATATTAGACAAAGCAAATGATTTATTTGTCGTTTTTCTATATCCTTGTCTTATGAACATTGAAAATGAATGACACCTGTCCAAATAACGTAGGTAATTTATGATTCATTGGAAATCAATTAATCCTATTCGTTTTTATCAAATGTTTAACGAATATAATGTATTTTAGCATATGTTGTGACACTTAAGCGTAAGGGGCGACCACAAATAAAGCTCGTCGGCTGACCAAAATGCCCTCCCAGGAAATACCTGCCTACCTACCTACCAGGAGATACCTGCGAATTCAATCGGCACAAAGATTAATAAGTGTAGAAGTGTTAGCTGGAGTTTGTTTTGTTTATTACCTAATTATATTTCTGTCAGTCGTAGTGAAGGAAGCCTATGTTCAGAAATGCACTTCTCATAGCTGAATAAAGAGTAAGATAAGTATCATCTTAGCGACGTAATAACACAATTTAGTTGGGTGGATACAGAAGAAAAAACTTAATGTAGAACATGCAAATAGAAGATTACCTGCAACTTTATCTTTGTCATAAATACTGGCCAGCCCTTGTGGGATGCCTGGACTAGTCTTTTAATTTAATTAATTATTATTATGTATTTATTTGTTTTTTAAAATTTATTTAAAATTAATATATTATATATTAAAATTATTTCTTTTCTTGTATTTTTTGCCGCCAGTTGCTTAGTTTCGCAAAAACTATATTAGTAGAAATATTAATACCAAGGTAAAGCTACTGAAGCTAGAAGATAGAATGTGATATTTAGACCGTAACTGATGTTTAGGTCCACTAAAAATATTTTTTTAGAAATACCCATTGAATAGGGAAATAATGGGATTTCTAGTTTACGCGGAAGCTAGTGAGGATTTCTAGTTTACCTACGCGGACGCTAGTGAGGGAATTAAACATGAGAACATTCGAGAGTATAGGGCCCGTATGTGCGCAACTTTGAGAACATTTTAAAATTCTAGTTGGAGATTATATCATTATACTCATTAACGCCTCGTCTGATTATACTATGTAGTTTATGCACTAAACGTATCTAGAACACGACTTTAAAGAGAAAAAATAAAATAAAAGATTAAATAAAGGTAATATTGAATGTTGCACTCTGGCAACACCGACTTGCTCATGTCATTATGTATTTTCGTGTCTACGACGCAATTTATTTTCTGTTAGAATTAATACAAAAATGGAAAATAAGAAGAGAAAACGCGATATTTTTAAACAAAAACTATTAAAATTACTTGAATCTTCTTCGGAAGGTACGTGGTTGCTATTTTTTGCAGGTTGTGTGTGTGAGTTCATAATTCACCATGAAAATTTTAATGGTGTAAGTACATGCTTTTCTACGATTTGGCCGAGAAAAGACCAAGATTATCCTTGTAAATCATTGGTATAACCATCTTTCTGTCTTTTCCCTTGCGATATTACGAGCGAATATACAAATTGGGAACTAACCTAACCTAACCAATACGCGATAGGACGAGCGCCTATACTTTTGGTTGATTACATCGGCTTGTACGAAGTGTCGAAACCCTTCCTTGACTGATGACAAGAATCATACGGTGCTACGAGCGAGTACATGTGATTCAATATCAGTTCAGTTATCAAACTTACAGAAGAAACAATATAAGTTTTGTCTGATTATTTTCATACGGTACTACGAGCGAGTACATGTGAAAAGAAATATCAGCTCAGTTATCAAATCTTACTGATTATTTAGTGAAAAGTCTAGTTCCATAATAATCATAAGGTGCTACGAGCGAGTTAATGTGATTAAAGTCTGTTTATTAATCAAATTTACAGATGATACAATAGCCCCTCCTGTAAAACAGAGGCGGCGTGTGGTCATTCAAGATGACAGCAGTGACGATGAAAATATTGTCCCATCTACACAAAGAACAATAGCACCTACTTTACTTGAAAAGATTGGGCACAGACAACAGAATGACAACACATTTATTTTACACGGTGACATAAAATCTATCTGGGAAGAAGTGCTCAAGAAGGGTTTAAACAAAGAGGCTAAGGAGTCTATCATTAACAAAATACCTATTATTAAAGATTGTCTTACATCTGCCCCAATATTAAATCCAGAAATTAGAGTGACATTAAATGCACAAGCCATAAAGAGAGATGAGCACCTTTGTAAAAAGCAAACCCAAATTGGTACATCCATTTGTGGTTTAAGCAAAATTCTACAGGACATGATAGACAGCAAAACTCCAAATGAAAATACCATTGAGGATATCTCAAACTGTATAAGATTGTTGTGTGATGTCCACTATATGGAGTCACAAACAAGAAGGGCAGTCATAGTACCAGGTTTAAACAAAAATATGAAGGATTCTGTAGAACGGACCGAAATAGACAAACATTTATTTGGCAAAAATTTGCCAGATATAATACGTGAAGCCAGAACTTTGGAAAGATCTAAGAAGGACCTTGCAAAGGAGAAACCTTTAAACAACTGGAGCCCGTCCAGTGGTGTGAGGAAACAGGGCGGGCATTCAAATTACAAACAGCGTCCTTACCAACCTCCTGCAAAGCAGACCATCAAAAGGCAACATCGTCAGCAGTTTCGGGCCATGGTCAAGAAGAACAAGGAGCCAACACGTCGGGTACCGACAGATTATCCTCGTCATCGCAATTAGAGGTATTTGGTGGCAGAATATCAATTTATTATAAAAATTGGTTTTTTACAAAAAACACAAAAATACTACAATGGGTACAAGAGGGATATTCTTTACCTCTTATAAAGACAGTTTATCAGTCTCAGATACCACAGAATAATAATTTTTCTATCACAGAAAAATCCAGAATTCATACTTGCATATATGATTTATTAAAAATTGAGGCTATTACTGAGTGTGCCCCTTGTAATGATCAATATTTGTCAAAAGTGTTTATAGTTCCAAAACTTAATGGCGCCTTTAGATTTATCCTAAATTTAAAACAATTTAATAAATTTGTTCTAAATAATCATTTTAAGATGGAAGACATAAGGACTGCATTAAAACTGATTGAATCTGATTACTATATGGGTTCCATTGACTTAAAAGATGCATATTTTCTTATAAGTATAAATAAAAAATCCCGGAGATATCTTAGATTCAGTTTTGAGGGAAAATTATATGAGTTTAAGGTTCTACCATTTGGACTATCAACTACACCTTTTGTTTTTACAAAAATAATGAGACAAGTCACTACTTATATGAGATCTTTAGGTATAACATTAGTTAATTATTTGGATGATTTTTTAATTGTTGCACCTACAAAGGAGCAATGCAAAGAAAACATTTATTTTGTGTGCCAGTTTATTCAGTCTTTGGGTTTTGTAATAAATTATGAGAAGAGTCAATTACAGCCTAGTAAAAAATGTAAATTTTTAGGTTTTAACCTAGATACTTATAATTTCACTATAAATATTCCAGATGAAAAACGCCATACTATTTTAATAATGTTAAAATTATTCTGTAAGAAAAAGATTTGTACCATCAGAGAATTTGCATCATTATTAGGTACTTTGACTTCAATTTGCACAGCAGTCCCATATGGCTGGATGTATACAAAATTGTTGGAAAGATACAAATATCTAGCCTTATTAAATTCAAATGATAATTATGAAGCAAAAATTAATATAAATACTGAAGTTATTGAAGAATTAGGTGGTGGATAAAAACTGTGCCAACATGTACTGCTCCCATTAGAAGAGAGAGTTATAAGCTGGTTTTATTTTCCGATGCTTCTAAGACTGGTTGGGGAATTGTATGCGGTCAACAAAAGCTTCATGGCTTCTGGACTTTGGAGGAATCTAATTTTCACATAAATTATCTTGAATTGCTCGCTGTTTATTTCGCAATTAAATGTTTTGCTAAGGATGAATATAATTGTGAAATACTAATACGTACAGATAATACAACAGTTGTTTGTTATGTTAACCGCATGGGGGGCATACAATTTCCTCACCTTAACAATTTGGCTAGAAAAATTTGGCAATTTTGTGAAACTAGAAAGATCTATATTTTTGCATCTTATATTCCCTCTAATAAAACACAGAAGCTGACATACAGTCCCGTATTGTCAACATAGAGACTGAATGGGAGCTGGCAACATATGCATTTAATATGATTACTTCAAAATTATTTTTTCCCCATATAGACCTCTTTGCCACCAGAGCTAATACAAAATGCAATATCTTTGTATCTTGGCATGTTGAACCAAATTGTTGGTCAGTAGATGCATTTACTATCTCTTGGAAGAACCTAAAATTTTATGCTTTTCCTCCTTTTGCTTTGATTCTAAGATGTTTAAGAAAAATTCAACAAGATGGGGCTGAAGGTATACTAGTTGTTCCAAATTGGCCTTCACAAGTATGGTATCCACTTTTCAAACAATGGTGGAAATTTGGTGAACAGCATAATTTTGATCCTTTATGTAATTGTACATCAAGTATATTACAATTTTTTACTGAAAAATACCATAGTGGTGCAGCATATGGTACATTAAATAGTGCTAGGTCAACTCTATCTCTCTTACTTGATACAGAATTAGGATCAAATAAAGACATTTGTAGATTCTTTAAAGGTATTTACAGATTAAGACCCAACAAACCAAAATATAAAGAGACTTGGGATCCAAGTATTATGTTAGATTATGTAAGTAATCTTTATCCTAATGATCAACTTAGTTTACAAGTTTTATCAAAAAAGCTATTGGTTTTAATGGCCTTAATTACAGCTCAGAGGTTACAAACTTTCTCTTTAATAACATTAGACAATATTAAACGGACTGATTCAGGAATAAAAATTAGGGTTTCACAGTTAATAAAAACCTCAAAAATTAATAAACTACAACCATTACTAAATATACCTTTCTTTAAAGAAAAAGAAAGTATTTGTCCAGCAAAAACCTTATGTGATTATCTCAATGCTACAAGATCTTTACGTGTGGATCACAATAAATTGTTTATTACACTCAAGAAACCACATTCACCTGCTTCTACGCATACGCTTGCTAGATGGATAAAAGATATCTTGCTTGAGGCGGGCATTGACACTGAAATATTTAGTGCTCATAGCACTCGTCATGCGGCCACTTCATGTGCAAAAAGAAAGGGTTTAAATATTGATATTATAAAAACTACTGCTGGATGGACACAAAGATCAAACAATTTTGCAAAATTTTATAATCTTCCTCTTCAAGAGGACACAAATTTTGCTAGTTGTATATTAGATTCATAAGAGTGTTTAGTTAATATTACTTATGTAAAAATAATTAAACAGTTTAGGTTATACTTAAGTCTATATATTTAGTACCTACTAACTACCTAATTATTAAAATTCTTAACAAATATGTTCATTATTTCGCTTTGTTTACTTTCAACATCTACATAGTATAATCAGACGAGGCGTTAATGAGTATAATAGAATGATCAAAGTAACTTACCTGTAAGTGACCTTCGATCACTATTATACAAAGTTAACGCCTCGTCTGATAACAACCCTCCCATTTTATAACGACACCCACCCAGCTCAATAATGATTTATGTTTACTCAATATAAACATTAGATGCATAGATGAAGGATAAAAAACTGAAAAAATATATATTTTTTTTTATTTTTTACTACATCTATACAATCTACATCATTTTTCATACATTTTAATGCTTTTTGAAAAATGAATGTGTTTAGAAGTTAGAACTTTAAACTTAATGACATGAGCAAGTCGGTGTTGCCAGAGTGCAACATTCAATATTACCTTTATTTAATCTTTTATTTTATTTTTTCTCTTTAAAGTCGTGTTCTAGATACGTTTAGTGCATAAACTACATAGTATAATCAGACGAGGCGTTAACTTTGTATAATAGTGATCGAAGGTCACTTACAGGTAAGTTACTTTGATCATTCTATTTTACTACTCTATACAGCACTACCTACTCTTTGTCCATGACTCACTAAGCGGCACCTTTAGTTTGGAGATGCGCGATAGTAAACCGCAAGTATGTGTATATCACGCCTTGTTAGTCACGGCTCCTTTTCAATGGCTAGTTATCCTATGAATCCGGAGGTATAGTCGGCTTCGTAATTGCTTGTCACTTAAAAGTTAAATTTTAAACATTCCATACAAACATTATGTATTCTAACTAATATTAGCATTACATACATACATATAATCACGCCTTAGGCTGGACGAAAACCGTTGCACATTTTCTTTGTCATTTGACAAGTTTTTTGTTAACATTTTCTTTGTGTGTAAAATTGTATATTTTTAGGACAGAGATGAAATTAATTTCAAAATTATCCATAGTTCCAGACATTAATTTTTTAATCTCCGTGACTGTACACAGTGACTAACCATATTGTCCTAATAAATTTTTGCGGTAACCGAAACAAATTTATGTTTGTTCTGAGCCGAATTTCGATGAATTGATTTTTTTTTACCTATTGTTGGGCCATATCAGTTTTTATGAGTGTAGTGTGTGGTAAATTTTACACCGTACGACACGATGTACCAACGTAGGAAAGTCGAGAATCTAATTTATAAATTACGTGTTGTCATAAACTTTATTTGTGAAAACTTTACTGTGTACAATAAAGCATAATAATTAAATTAATCATGGCTAAAAACCATGCTAATCTATGCTTGTCTCTCCGTTCATAAATAAACTTTATTACAAATGCCAAAGCATATCTGTGTATCTTTTATGAAGTATCTGTCTTTTTATGGAAAATAATTAAGCAACTGTAGACAAAATTTTATAAACAGGTTCTGAACCATGCCCTAGAAAATTATGACATTCTGTTAAATACGCATGCAATGTATTTAGGGAAATACAGATAGGTAAATTTGCAATAGACGTGTATCACGATTGTAGGTATTAATTGAAATTTATCAGAGTCGTATATATCTGATCGGTGAGTGTAAACACGACTTTTCTGGTGCCAAGTCACGCTTCAGTTTAAACTTTTTTATATGCTTAACGCTTTTGTATTGTAACCCTTTTAAATAAACGTGCAGTATGAAATTAAGAATTATATTATTTTCATACCGTTACTTATCAATAAAAAACCATGTTAAAAATAAATTTGCTATGGGACGTACAGCAGGCGTACATGAGATAGCTGAGAGCGACATAACTCACAATTAATCGTCAAATCAACAAGCTAACACGTGGAAGAAGTCGCGGGCTTGTAGGTAACATATCTGTCTAGGGGGCTAAATCACGTAGTAAAGCTATTTTAGTCCACTCTTCGACGTAAGCCTCCCCCAGGTTACGCCACAAGGCTACTGCCATATTTATGCCCATAGCTGGGCAGGCGATGACCGCAGTTGATTTTGGAACTATCATGTCAACACCGGAGAAACAGCTGCCTACGCCCACCTCTCAGAAACTCATAATCGACTTTTATGATACCTACCAATAGAGTGGAATAGCGCTACCTCACGTGGCAAACATGAAGTAGTGCTATTCCACTCTACCAATACCAGACGGCTAAATAGAATAGAAGTAAGATAAAAACGTCGCTCAATATATAGTATCTTCTGTCTGTCGTCTGTATACCGACTTGAAATAAACAATAGATTTTTTGCCCAAATAAAGAGTAGGGCCACTTAACTAAAGAAAATTATTGAAATAAATTCGTTTGGTTAACTAATCCATGGTCCGAGTTCCGAGTAGGACGAGTTGACTAAAGAGCCCTGATTAAATAATGTGCCCTAAATATCCATCAGTATGACCAAACTCATAGTTAACAAATTAATCCAAGTCAAGTTAATATTCCGGTTATTTGAATACGTCAAATTCAAATTATAATTGCCAACTAATCAATGACTAATCGAGCTCTCGCTCGATGACTAATAGTGTTGATTACGGAACAATTGAATTAACGCAATACCCCTTTGGATATAGTAATTGTGGTAATTCAGGTTCTGTTCGAGATCAAACGAGGTACCTACAGCTCTACTATAGATAGATACAGGATGTTTTTTGTGGCCACCGTTAACGAAGGGTACGTACTCTATACATCAAATAAAGTAAGTTTATGCCAAAAAAAATGCTGGGAAAAAAAATGATTTTTTTTTAAATTACTTGATCGGGCGAAATTAATAGTGTCTAGTGTTTATGTTGTACTTTTTTATAGACAGATATTAACTATTTTTCGTGAAAAAATCTTGCTACATGCGTCTATGTGCATTTATGCAGAAAAACGCAGTCTATTTACTCAACTTTGGACCCTAATATTTTGGAAACCAGACACTTCCCAGGTATGCTTCCATGGAGAAATATGATCGTGATGACGAGGAGATTCCGTAGTTTTCGGGAACGTTGACGACCAAAAATCAACCTGTATAGTGTTTATTTTATGTTGACGAATTTGAATAATTATTATTACTTACCTGCAGTTCTAGCTACCCTACTCGTATTTAGGGAACACAGCCGTGCGGATATGTATGTATGATATGATATACCTATATCGATGGGTCCTATGTATAAGGGCCAAACTAACTAAATGGTGATTTTTAGTTTTTTATGGTAAATGCATCTTATCAGTAAGTTTAATAATGGTTAACTAAAAAAACCAGTCAATTTCTGTTCAGAACCTCATTTTTTTTTGGAGTAAAACGGCTAATGTAGCATAAATTTAAACGTACAAGGGCCAAAAGGCAGATCTAGACTTATACGTGGGTATTTCTCGCGCGTTTGTTTATGTTGTCACAAACGTACAAGTACCAATGTGACCATAATTTCCGCAAAATGTTAATAATTTGTATTAGTTCTTTAATTATTTATCAATTTTATAAGTTATAATATAAATAATTTGCATTTCTTTAAATGAACATTATTGTTACATTGGCCTTTTTTATAAAGTAAGTATTAAAAAATATTAAGGAAAAATTGGCGTATAAGGGCAAATATGCAGTTAAAAAAAAAACTAAATAGGTATATATAAATCTAATAATATATAGTAAATAACCTATATAAATGTCATAGCAACCATACAAAGTTTCATAAACTTTGTAGTTACCATCTTAAAATTATTCAAAAATTAAACTTTGGAAGCAGCTCCTGTAAAGTTGTGATATTTTCATATTGGCCCTTATACATAGGACCCATCGATATATTGGAATTCTGTTATAACTAACCCTCCGGAAAAGAGACGCAGTTTTATGTATGTTTGTAAAATTGAATAGAGGATACGTACATCAGATGCATCTCCTTCTGTGCATCAGGCGATGAGCTAGCTTGTCACTGGTCTTTTGCATCTAGTCCCCCTATACTAAACGTGGCTGCAGAATTTCCTTTGTGAACCACATTTTGGTTGTTTATTTACTCTTCTGAAACTAAAGCAATATATCAACCCAAATTAAACACAATAAATAATGCAAATCAACACTGAAACGCAACGCGAAACCGATAATTTAAAAACTTCAAACCTAATTTATAATGTTTGTTCCATATAAATATCACAACTTGTTATGCTGACGGGAGGTATATTGAGAAGCTCATAATTATTAGGATCGAGTGGACCAGGCCTTAAGATATAAGACCACCAGGGATATAAGCTGATACACAGAGGAGATCCTATTAATACTATAAACGCGAAAGTTTGTGAATATGGATGGATGGACGTTTGTAACTCTTTCACGTAAAAACGGCTGGAGCGATTTTGATAAAATTTGGCATGGAGTTAGCTGACACCCTGGATTAACACATAGGCTACTTTTTTTTATCCCTTTTTATAAATATTTTTATCCCTGATAATAAAATTTTTGACATTTTGTTTTTTCTGCAGTCCACGCGGACGAATTCGCGGGCGTCCTCTAGTAATTTGTATAAACACCTTATTCCTTACAAGTTATTTCTACATTGTACTCGTACACACTATAGTAAATAAAAATTATTTTAATTTCAAAACACAGGAATTATATAATTGGGTTGTGCAAAGTTTGGGCAAAACGTGCAAAACTACTCAACAAGTTTTCAGCGATTATTATTTTCTTTAGTCCCACGTGGTAGGCAGGCGGTCAGCCTACCGCCGCTTATCAGGCACAGCTAGAATAATCTAGGATACTAATAGGATCCGTGTATAACTAAATAGGTGTTATGCTGAAATCAACCAGATGTCAGCCAGTGGTTCAGAACGCAAAGGCCATACTGTTGCATTAACGCATCTCTCTTTGTAATTACTCCAGGGTGAGGTCTAATTTATGACCCGACCAGTTTTTGTATGTATAGGTACTAATAAATTATTTTTCTGCGAAATGTCCGATCCTAATCTTGGTGAGATAGAAAAAAATGTTGTGACAGGTCTGATAGCTGTCTTAAGATTTGCAATATTTTTACTGCAGTTTAGAGGTAACGGTTATTCGTTCTTCTGTTTCGTTGCAAAACTGTCAAATATTCACTTAATAACTTTATTTTAAAGTATGTTTTATCTATGTAACGAAAAGCACATCGTATTAAACCATTTAAAACAATTAGATCTTTTTCCAGAGATTTATAAATTTATTTGGTCCTATACACTACCTTAACTGTATTGAAAATTTAAATTATTGTTTTCGTACTAAAAACAAAAATCGCAGATATTATTTATACCGATTAATCCTAACCTAATTTAAATTTTAGAAGGAAACTTTAAAGTTCAATTGTAAAGTTTGAAACTCCTAGCGCCATCTAGTCAATAGTCAACGAACTACTTCAAGAGAAAGCTCTCCATATTTGGTAAGCTCGCTTGGCATAGTTAGATCTATGGTTAGATCCTCCGTAAAGAATGAAATATCGTTAAGGAATTTATGACTATATATCATTACTCAATCATTTTTATTCTATAGGTATTATAAAAATACCTACACAAGACGACGACATTTCTACAAACGTAAAACCTAACATTTTGGTCTAGGCGAATTTTGTAGGATAGTAAATACCGTTTTGGGATTTCAAGAGCGAGTTTTTATAAATCTACATTATATAAATTAGTTTGTAATATTTTTATCAAGGTATTTTCAGTAATTTTAGCATTGACCCAAACAGACGGACATTTAAGTAAGTACGTATATCTTTAAAAAAAAATCTTTATAGATCAACAATGTGTATCGGTAGTTGAAATTACTAACTGACTTAATATTATGTCTATACAAAACACAAATATAAATTAACATTCAAGTAAATATGGGCAAGTAAAAAACATATTAGCCGGCACGCACGTGATAAGCGCCAAGTTCAGTTTAAATTATCTAAACAGCTCCGAAGTGACCTGAAGAACAATTTGCGAGCCCCTTCTAATGAAGACTAGTGCTCTCTTGCGACCTCTTAGCTCGGAACTTAGCACATTAACATATTATAACTGATTTTATGTGAAATGAGAAAACTCATTCGTTTGTTTTATGTTAACTTTTTATCGCTGTGCTGTTTATTTAGACAGGTTTTTTATACGTTTTTTGTGGTTATTTTAAATTCTATGCTTATGATTTTATTATCAGTAGGTACTTACTTATATGGCAGTAACGAATAGTTTCTTAACTCTATGGTTTAATGAGGCAAGTAAATTTACTATTACTTTATCAGTCCATAAAATCGGTAAAATTTTTGTGTAGTATTTGCTATATTTTGATTATAACCTTGTGAACCTTTACCTTCACTTTACATTGACTCTACTGCTATCAAAATAGTTTCAGCTTTATAGTTTACACAATCAATTGAAATGAATATTAGATTCTTCTTACGAATAAGGTCCCAAATACATCTCTTTGAAACTAAAAGAAAATTACTGAGTGTGCTTAAATTGACACTATGTCATGATGGTGGTCATGACTACTCGTAAGTATACGGAGTAGAGATAAATAAATAACTTTACTTGCTTTGAGAGCATTGTCATTTATTACGGAAAACATTGATAAACTTAAAAGTATGACCAGATGGAGATTATTGATAATATTACGAGTATTAACACTGAATAAGTTTAATATATTGGTGTAAGAAACTTAAATTATCAAAGGCCTTTCACAGTGGGCACGACATTTCATGCACAGTTGAGTTTCAGCACACACAGATTGACAAGTAAGTACTCCACATATCCGATAGCCAACCTGAGGGTCCAGCTTTGTAATCTGACCTCGTCAAATTTGAGAATGATCAAGTGCACCCTAGGGACAAGACGCCTCAAAGGCCCGAATTAGAGCCCTTGGTTTCTCGTTCCTCTGAAAGCCTTAGATTAAGAAGGATAATCAAAGTTGTAGGACCCTTTGAGGGCGCCCTTAAGGATTTTGTTGAGACGTGTATGTTTACTTTGATATCGTCTTGCAGACACTCTGTTCCTGTCGAGGTACCTACAATGAGGAGACTGAAATAAGATTTGTTAGTGGAAAATATTGTGTTTAAGAGAAGGCTAGACTAAGTATTTGAAAACACACATACAGGGTGTTTTTTTGTTGCCACTCTTAACGAAGGGTACGTACTCTACACATCAAATAAAATAAATAATAGAATTTCATTTATCAAATAAAGTAATGTTTTACCAAAAAAAAAAATGCTGGGAAACGATGTAATTTTTTTTTTCAATACTTGATCGGATGAAATTTATAGTGCCCAGTGTTTATGCTAGTTTTTTTCATAGACAGATATTAATCATTACTCGCGAAAAAATCTTGCTACGCGCGTCAATGTGCATTTATGCAGAAAAACGCAGTCTATTTACTCAACTTTGGACCCTAATATCTTGGGAACCAGACACTTCCCAGGTTTGCTTCGTGAGAAAAATGATCGGGATGAAATGGGGTAGTCAGAACAGCAGGTTCATAAACGATATCCCACTCCTACACGTGGCAGTCTCAGCGTAGCGGGGACAGATGCTAATGATCAGTGACAAGTTTGATAGGTTATATAATATATTATGTTCAGAAGAGAGAAGAGTAAAATGTTTATCTGAATGAAAAACATTGCGCCGACGGCGAATGACATTTATTGATTACATTAAGATAACGTTAAAGGGTGTTTGTGTAAGCCAGAAGTTAGTTATTAGTTTTAATCATACTTACACTCATATAAATTGTTAAATTAAGACGAATAATTATTATGTTGCTTTATGCTGTTAGGTAATAAACATATCTAAATAAGCACAGAAAATCCTTTAGAACTGATGAAACAGTTTCAGTTGGATTTTATGACAACCACCGTGACATGTGATTTTTCTAGGTTTGTTAAAATAATTTGAACCTTCCTTTTTAAAAGCCCAACAGACAATTATTTTAAAATATAAATTATTAAATAGCTTGTACCTTCACACGACACTAAAATATAATCAGTCTATTTAAATACAACTAAACTTAAAATCTCACATCTAATACATATACAATAAATATTTTAAAAACTATCTCAATTGAACTGAAATAATAACAATTAAAGCTATTCAAGCAATCAACATAAATCGTAACAGAGTAATTAATAAACAGTATAAAAAGGATAGACAATGTTAGAATCTAAACATCAAAGGAAAGCCATTTCATTTAAGAGTTTGTGTAGATTTTTTGAAAACTATTGTCCTATAAATTTCTCATCCTTCCACTTCAAAATTTCATATTATAGGATAGAGATTTTAGTCATCGTTTTAATTGGAGTATAGATTTGTGAATAAAACTATTTATTTTATTAATAGATTCTTCATCTTCTTCTTCAGCCTATTGCAGTTCACTGCTGGCCTCCCCCAGGGCACGCCACAAGGCTTCAGTGTTATTTTCGGACTATGTTGCCAGTACGGGAGGCGCTGCTGCCCACCTCCCGGAAACCCTTAATCGCCTCGTACGATACTCACGGGCAGGCAGGGGTGGCACAAACTCTACTCTGCCGGCACCACGCGGCATATTAATTAATTGAATAAATCAACCTATTACTTGGACCACTGCTGCTACTATAATATTCTACATACTATGTTTCAAAATGTTATCTTAAAGAAACGCCGCATGTAATAAATCAACGTGTTATCTGTACTGATAGAAAATAATTAGAAGTTGCTTAATTATTCAGCTTTCCAGTTTCATAAAGTTTATGCCATTAGATAAGGAATGTTTTTATACTCTTTATACCGTTAGTGATATAATAAGATAAAAAGTTTATCTTAAATAATATGGTCATCATTTAATGATCCTCATATACCATATTTTCTGCGTATCACAGTGACATAACAAAGTCGTTGAAACCTAAACCATTCCTATCTTTTATGTATCAATAAAAAACATCATGTAGAAACTACTAAAAACAAGGTAATGTACACAAGCAAACTCTCTATGTAAAAAAAACAAGAATTCTCGATGTAACTTTAAAAGACAATTACTATTATGTGCCTTAATCTACCTATACAATTTTTCTTCAATGATGCGGACATCAAACCTACCAAGTAATGTAGACGACCAAATTATTTCGCAGATGCATTTGCCTATCTGTAGAGTCGACATAAAATCAAATAGATTAGGGCCGATTATTACAATAGTCAGATAGCCTATCTGAAGGATAAAGTTGATGCTGTCACCATCTTGATCGAGTTTTAGAGAAAGACAGATCAACTTTATTGTTTAGATAGGCCATTGGAAAAACTGGCCCTAAAATACTCAATGAAGATATTGAATGCTGCATTTAACCGACCGGCCAAGTGTTAATGTAGAGAAATGTAATAAACGTTTTTACGATTTGGTTCACATTACAAATTCAATTCTGCTCAAAATACCTCCCCCTTTGTATGGTAACCGGACGCGTTATTTTAAACCTTTAACAATAACATTTTAGCTGTGGAGAAATTGAAAACAATGGCAATTGATTTGATTTAATATATTTAGCTTTAAATTGTTTCATATGTTTAATATTATTTCATTTAACATTCTTACAATGTCTTGCTCGATAGAAAACCGCCAAGTGTAAAAATACAGGAATTTTATTTGTTAGATAATTTTTAAAAAAATATCACCATCAGCCTGCGATAAGTGATAGGTGATAGACTCACCCACTACGTATAATATTAATTATCTTTTTACATGTAATAAACTATTATCTATTTAATAATACAAACCTAAACTGTGTGGTAAAGAAAGCAGATCGACTCTAAACAAACATCTACTAAAGTAATACAAATAAAATACCCCATTTCTATATTATAGTTTCAAAGATTATTTATAGTCTTACATGAAACCATATTTGCTTTCGATCTAGATGAACTAAACAGCAAATGAGGTCCTACATACACGTATCCTGTTACCCACACGGCTAACTTATCACGGGTGTAAATAAATACAAACACGCCTAACGAAGTGCCGAGGGAAAGTTAAAAGCGTCTTCAAGGATAGTTGCCCTTACTATGATTTCTTTTATGGAAAGTGAGATTCGATCGTATATAAATAGAGATTCTGATTTGGAAGAGAACTATGTATAATCTACGACTTTAGCTCCGATAACTACAGAAGAAAAACAATGGTGTCTGTTGATTCTTTTGGATAGCAAGGCGTGGAAAGCTTTTTTTATTATAATCTAAATATTCTTCTAGTTGTTTGAATTAATCCGAAATCTAATTTCTCATCCTGACTTGGTGAGTTGTTTGTGATTATGACCATGAGCTGTCAGATTTTAGAATCAGCGGATGGTGTAAAGATGGGCAAACTCCAGTTGGAATACAACTCTTTACGTTCTAAGGCACATGGTTTTTTTTCTATCATCTATATAGTCCCTATCGGTATTAAAGCCTCGAGCATACCAGATGCGTATGCGTACACGTAAGCGTAGACGTACACGTACCTTTGAGCTGTAATGGATGGAACTGTAAGCCTCGAGCACACCGGATGCGTATGCGTGCACGTAAGCGTAGACGTGCACGTACCTCTGAGTTTAATGTATAGAACTGTCACCGCTTGACGTCTATGCTTACGTCTACGCATACGCATCCGGTCTGCCCGTGCCTATACAGTTCCATACATTACAACTCGTTCCATACATTACAAGAGGTACGTATACGTCTACGCTTACGTGCACGCACACGCATCCGGTGTGCTCGAGCCTGTATAGGCACGGGCAGACCGGATGCGTATGCGTATGCGTAGACATAAGCGTAGATGTCAAGCGGTGTGTCCTGTCTTATACAGTTCCATACATTACAACTCAGAGGTATGTACGTGTACGTCTATACTTACGTATACGCATACGCATCCGGTGTGCTCGAGGCTTAAAACTAATAGTAAGGGCGATAAATTTATAATTCCTAACGAACCTCTCGACGCTGCATTAAATCATATCAGAGCAAGCTAAAAATGTTAACGACAAAACGCTTATTTTGGTGTCGCCCTTAACTCTTAAGTTTTTTACGCTTCTTGTAGCGTAACTTATGAGTGTAAGACAACCGTGACGGGCTGTGGAATATCTTACATTAAAATTTCTTTGATACTTATTTCTTTTATTTAGTGATATTATATCTTTTGGCAACTCAGAAGTGATTATGAGGTATTAAAATCTAGGATAATTTGCACTTAAATTATGAATGAATGAATTAAAGCTTTATTTGAGACAGAAACAAAATACATAATAAAATAAAATATTTACATTAGAGGAAGTATTCTGTCACAAACTCGGTTACCAATTTTCATTTGCATGATTGATTTGAGTTTATATTATTAGACATTATTTTAATAAGATATTGGTAAGAAAATTAAAATAATTGTTACAATGATTTTATATTCTACTAGTGGACCCTATAGACGTTGTCCTGTCCCACGCCTTAAATGCAAACTTTCTGAAATAAGCTGTAACATTATGTACCGTTATAAAAACATTGTGTAATTGACCGAATTGTGAATCTAAACTATTTTCGAACCCACTTGAACACATACTAAAAAAAATATCAAAATCGGTTTTAGAAAAAATTCAATTAAAACACACGAACAGAAGATTTAATTAATTATATAAAGATACGGGAACCATTTCCGAGATATAACAACCATCTACCGGGAATGCTACCATCTACCATAAAACTAAAATATCCTTGTAAGTAATCGACACAGCGACTACAGCGCAGTCTGCCGGTTCCTATGTAAAAAGTTCTTTAACATCAACAACAATACAAATCTTCTGTTAGTGTGTTTGTGATTGAACTCATTCTAAACGGCTGGACCGATTTTAATTAAAAAAATTGTGTGTATTTAAATAGGTTCGAGAATTGTTTAGATTTACAATTCGGTCAACGACATTTTGTTTTTTCTGCAGTCCACGCGAACGGAGTTCAAAAACATTATTCAGTTGACCGAACTGTGAATCTAAACCATTCTCGAACCTACTTGAACACACACACTAAATTTAATCAAAATCTGTCCAGCCGTTTAGAAGGAAATCCACAAACGCAAGAATAGAAAATTTATTTCTGTGAGGAAAAGGAAACATTTCCGAGATATAACAATCATCTACCGGGCGTAACTGAAACTAAAGTATATTTTTGAATATTCGACACAGCGACTGCACCGCAGTCTGCCGGATCCTATGAAAAAAGTTCAGATTCAGATTCAGATCATTTATTTGCATAAATATGGGTACATAATGGTGATAGTGTAATAGAAAAATTTGCTCCTGCATATTTGCCAGTCATTGGCATGCAAATGTTAGGTATGTTAGTTACACAAAGATAAAGTTTAATAGATAAAGCTAAAAGTTATTAATTGGTTAATGTTATAAGTCTAGCTAGCATCACATACAATACAGATACTCTAGCATATAGGCTTTTTTTTAAATTCTAGTAGTAATAAATGTCACATTAATAATAAAATAAAATAGTAATAATAAATTAAATGTCAACAATTTTACAATTATATAGTTTTTGCCAATTTAGTATTCAAAAATTCCTCAATCGAATAGTAGGCACCACCAACCAAAAGCTTGTAAAGTTTATTTTTAAATATATTAATGTCATCAGTCCTGCATATGTCACTTGGTAATTTATTATATACTCTAGGAGCCATGCCAAATACGCTTTTATTATAGAAAACTGTTTTGCATAATGGCATACAAATTTTGCAATCGTTACGTTTTCCCCTCAGTTTTTCAAATTGATCAATATTAACTTTAACATATAGAGCAATGTCATATATGTACATGCATGGAACAGTTAATATTTTCAATCTTTTAAAGTGTGGCTGACAACTCTCAGTTTGCTTAATATTGACAATAGCTCTAATGCATCTCTTCTGCGCTTTGAACGCCATATCTTTATGGGTCGAGTTACCCCAAAAGATTATACCATACCTCAGACAAGAGGCAGCATGTGCATGATAGGCCATAAGTACAGTGGGTTGGTTTACCACTTTCGAAAGTAAGCGTAGCGCATAAGAGAATGAATTAACCCTAGAGGTAACCTTTTCCACATGTGCTTTCCAGTTTAAATTATTGTCTATGTGTAGGCCTAAGAATTTAGTCAATTTTATGTCATTGATTTTAGTACCGTTATATTTTATGTCAAGTTTATTACATAATGATTTTCTATTATAAAATGTCATAATTTGTGTTTTGTCAATATTTGTTTTTAAATTATTTGCAGTCATCCAGTTTACTATGTCCTTGAGAGTACTATTTATATCATTTTCAAAATTATTTATGTCATTACCTAAGAATATCACAGTACTGTCATCAGCAAATAAGGATGTCGGGTGACTCGTTATACCAGGGAAGTCGTTAATGTAAGTCAAAAAAAGTAGAGGCCCCAATACGCTTCCTTGTGGTACCCCATAGAGAACCCGTCTAAAATTAGAACGGTATTTTACCTCAGTTTTCGTTTTCATACACAATCTTGTCACTTCTGTTAGTTGGAGTCTATTTACCAAGTAAGATTCAATAAGGTTAAGGACGCTACCGCGCACACCGTATGCATTCAGCTTTTTAACTAATATGGAATGGTCAACGTAATCAAATGCCTTAGTCAAGTCCATAAACAAAGCACATACAGGTATCCCACTGTCTATACCCTTCGTCACATAACCCAAGAATCTGTAGATTGCCATGTTTATATTTTTATTCTTTCTAAATCCCATTTGTTCTTCAGCTAGTATATTATATTTCTCGAAAAAATTGTATAAAGAATTATATATTACTCTCTCGAATAACTTCGACATAACAGAATTAAGGGCAACCGGTCTGTAGCAGCTCATATTCTCTTTGTCATCTTTTTTAAAGAGTGGCTTTATAATCGTAGTCTTTAGTTTGTCAGGGAAAATGCCATGTTCTATACATAAATTTATAATATGACTCAGGATAGTAGAAATTTCTAGTGCAAAATGTTTTATTACTTTCGTGGATATGTCATCGTAACCTGTACTGTTTGTATTTTTTAAATTAATTATAAGTTTGTGTATGTCATGTGGTGTAGTTGGTTCTATAAACGCCGAATTAACCACGCTATAAGTCAATCGGTCACGCTCACCTAGTGTGTAGTTTTTTTTTTGGGAATCTACTTGGTCTATGTAAAAGTTATTAAATGCATGTGCTATGCCCTTAGGATTTTCAATTGTGCTATTGCCGATAATAATCCGCTTAATGTGTTCTTGTGGGCGATTTATTTTATTGTTATTAATAATTTTCCAGGTAGCTTTTGTCTTGTTCGTGTTGTTTTTTATATAGAAGTCGTTTTGAGCCTTTTGTGTAAGTTTTATAATTTTCTTTAATTTGCTCGAATAAGTTTTAAATTTCTGCCTATTCTGTATATTTGGTTTCTTTCTATAGTCCCACAGTAAATTTCTTTTTAATTTACAGCACTTTCTTATACCATTGGATATCCACCTAGGTTTAACAGTTGCCAGTATTTTTACTTTAATTCTGGGGAAACATAGGTCATAGAATAACTTAAAACTATTCAAGAATATAGTGTATGCTTCATTTGGGTCACATGAATCAAAAGATTCCTGAAATGTCAACGATCCAATGCACTTTCTAAATTTATCTAAATTTCCTACACTATAATCTCGCTTCATTATAAACCAGTATGGCATCGAGATACTTTCTTTGACCGGGCAAGTGAGGATTTGCGCAGTATGGTCCGATAGTGCTAGTTCAACTACTTTAATTTTAGTGCCACGCAATTTGTGTATAAAGTTATCAATACATTTACCGCTAATAAGGCGTGTTGGTTGTTTCAAAGAGAATTTTAAATCAAACCTGGATAAGACATCATTACATTCACTGAGAGATTTACTACTTTTTAAGGTATCTATATTAAAGTCCCCACATAATATAATCTTCATTTTTTTTTAAACATATCTTATTTAGCAAACAATTTAACTTCCCACAGAACTCGTTTAGAATAAAGTCATTGATTTTCGGTGGTCTGTATATGCATGCAATTATTATTTTATGTTCTACTAATTCAATAGCACAGCATTCCATAATATTCGGTTTACTACATTCCGAGGCATATTGTAATGTTTGGAATTTTTGAGTCTTCTTAACCAATTTGTATATTGGTTGGATCCTCCATGCCTGTTCTTACGATAAAACGACGCTGCAAGTGTATAATTAGGGACATTAAGTATGGCTGAGTCTGCAGAAACCATGTTATGCTCCGTAATGCATAGTACATCGATTATTGTATTCGATTCTTGTAGTTCCTGTTTATTTACAGTAAGAATTTCACTTTTCGATATAAGTCCATCAATGTTTTGATGCATTATAGTTATGCTATTATATACGAAAGGAATTATTTGAATTACTATTATCATTTAAATTATAATTTGAATTATTATTGTCATTTATGTTTGAATTATTAGTGTTATTTAAATTAGGATTATTATTTAGATTAGAACTGTTACTGTCATTTAAACTAGGATCGCTATTTTTAGTCGTCATATATGTTTGGTACGTTAAATTAGAATTATTATTGTCATTTATATTTGAATTAAGAATTTCATTAAGAATGTCATTTAAATTAGAATCACTATTTTCATGTGGAATATTCGTTTGGTTAGTTAAGCAATTATGAGAGGTATTGTCAAGTATCATCTCCGTTTGTGTGCCTTTATCCAATAACATATTTTTTCCACTAGTAGCATTGCTTTTGTATTGAGTTGAATACTTTATAAGGTTCCTTTTATAATTAATATGCAGTATTTCTTTTAATAAACATCGACTTAAAGTTAAAGAGAAGTACCTTTGCGATGGTACATAGGTACTATAGTCCCTATCTAAATATAAAACATTCTTATACTTACTGCATATAAATTTCAATACAGAGTTAAGCTTATTCTCATTAAGGTAATTATTACGAGGCACTTCCCCAATTATAATATTTGTTTTATTGTAATAATGAGATAACCACATACTCAGGTGCAGTTGAAATTCATATGGGTCAGAATCATTCATTCCTGCTAACAGAATAATACAATCGTCCCTAGTCATATCAAGTAATTCTTTTCTGGAGCAGCTCAAAACGTCGCCTAGTTTTGCATAAGGTTTCCAAGTTCTAACATAAACAACAATATAAATCTTCTTTTCGTGTAGTTTTAATTGAACACCTTTTAAACGGCTGGACCAAGTTTGATGAAATTTTGTGTGTATGTTTAGGAGGGTTTGAGGATGGTTTAGCTTTAAAATTCTGTCAACTAAATAATGTTTTTGGACTCCGTCCGCGTGGACTGCAGAGGAAACAAAACGTCGTGGACCGAATCGTAAATCTAAACCGTTCTCGAACCCACGTGAACATACACACAAAATTTCATCAAAATAAGTTGAGCCGTTTAGTGGGAAATCCATTACAAACACACGAACAGAAGATTTTTATATATTAAGATTTAGCGGTAAGTTAATTTTTATTAACATAAAAAAGCTTTTCAAAATGGGCACACTAATGTATTAACAAAAATATTTTATTGTATTCCATGTGATAATATTATGTTACCTATATCATTAGACTCTTGTCGTATATTAATGATACTTTTACTTGTGTTTTCGACTTCACTTCCGAAGATTCGAGCAAATGCTTAATTAACATTTTTGAGCAGTGATAAAGTGCGTCATTTGTTATATGACATCAGCTCCTTTAAAAATAAACGTATCAGCTACTTAGTGGTGGTGAATAAAAGTGGTGGAAACAAATGTGTTTTGAACTTATGAACTAAAACTGGGACGAGTAAAAAATTAAAATAAAGCATAAGAGATAACAGCTGACTGAAAATTTTGAGAATCTTGGAAATCATTTTTACTATACATGCATACAGATTAGTAAATAACCCCGATTTATTACTTATATATATTAAATTTCCTTTAAAAAATGGTTTTACTTTTTAATAAAAATATTATTATACAAATATTATTTGTAGTTCAAATACAAATTATTTTGAACTTACCTGAAAGGTGCTAGTTTAAATACATACCCAGATCCAATATCCCTAAAGAGTTTCAACAAAACGGGAACAAATTTGTACATAAGCTTTTTAGCCACAAGTGTAGCAATGCGTTAATTTATACGTACTCTATTCATCAAATAAAGTAAGTTTATGTTAAAAAATGCTGGGAAACAATGTAAATAAAAATAACTTAAAAACGTTGACGACCAAATATCACGTGTATATTTATTTCACAAAGGATTTCTTTCCGTTTATCTCAAAAAAGTAAGAAACTTTATATCTATTAACTTAATGTGCTTATTCGTAGATACAACTAAATCTTGATTTACACATTTGGTGCAAGTAAAAAGCATGACACCAATAGCAACAAGTGCAAGTGGGGCTTAAATGTCAAATGCAAAATTCCTTGTCTAAATAGTTAGTCTACATGATTTAACTGGCTATCACTGTACAAATGAAATCTAATACTGGCATCTATTGTCTTAACAAGATGGCCAGGACCAACATGAGTTCAATTCGTTCCTTGATTGTAGCAAGGAATCTCAGGGTCAAACGAATTGACATTATCATGCACTCTGTCACACACGTCCATCTTCCGTATACCCGTCTTCTTTTAAATGCATCGTCAAATAAGAACGAGATTGCGAATTCTAGTCGTCTTACGTAAGTCTTCGAGAATAGATTTTCTTTCAATGCTGCTCTAAATTTGTATGAAGAGAATTATGGTATTGTAGCTAGTTTCTGAGGCATCCCATACCGTTTCTTTCATCTACAAAGTGTTATCTTAACAATTACTATTGTTGTTCAGCCTTGGCCTGATTCCATATTATGAATACTGACCCAAGCTTCTTAATTTATATTTATTTACTTTACATTCAGCGGCCATCTTATATAAATATATATCGATACTCGACATTTCATTTTCCATTATGATGTTCGTTAGCAGTTCGTTATGTGTCACGATTCTAATTTCGAAATATTGCAATTGAGGCAATTTTGTTACTCAAAATAGCCTTGGAATATTTAGAAATATTTTCTAATGTAATCTTCCAAAGTGTTATAGGTTTATATGTGCCTATACCAATGTTAATTCTTCAATCTCTCATTCTAGCTTAGATGAATTATAATTATGAGTCCCCGCGTCTACCTATAATCACGTCACTGTATTCTAGCTAGTAAGGTTTCATGTTTTTCAACAATATATAAATAGCATGACCACGCATCGTAGATATCGTATCGTTTCTATACAAAATTCAACATGGCGGCTATATTTATCGTATTTTGACAGGCTAAATGTCGATAAATCGGTGTATCATATCGTGTTACGCAGATTATGCTAGGCTTGCTGATGTATCTACTACTTATAGTCATCTGTTTAATCAAAACTATATATCTTCTTTTCCCCTAATACTATGGAAACAAGTTTTATTCTACAATCTTGTTGATAAATCCGATGACAGATATAAAAGGAGATGATCCCGCGCTATTTCAACACATTTTATGTTTTATTGTGTAATTAACGTTTATTTCTCATATAAAAGGTATTTTGGACTCGTAAGTCTCTAATACTAGATACAAACTAGTTATTTCCCCAACAAATCGAGAAAAGTTACGTTTTCGCTAATTGTTTAAACTCTATCACTTGGTGGGTAAAGTTCATTTTGAGATATATTTATTTGTACAAGTACGTTTCTTACATTACTGACAGGACAGAACAGCAACAAATGTGTAGGAACTGGTATGTCATAAAGTTAACCATAGTGACCGTAAATTTCATAGTCTCATTTATTCGTAATAAAAAACCGGGTAAGAGTGAAGCTTTCTTTTATTAAAATAGTTCCGCAGAAAAAATATAGACTATGTATTCGAGAATTATCATGACGATGCCATAGAAGATACTAGTTAGGTAGGTAATGGATTTAATGAAAAACATCCAAAAGCCATACAACACATTTTGGAGATATAAATAAAAATATCTAGGTATATACATAGTTGAGAAAAATGATAGGAATAAAAATTCTACCGTCTTGCAGCCAACGAGTAGTAGGCAAAAAATAAACTACGTAGGGATACTTCGTTTTTTTATTTTTATTTCCAGTAGTCTCAAGAGACTTTCACATTATTTTAGACATACACAATCCTAATAAACCGCCATTAAACTTGTATCTCTCACGACTACATTTTGAGTCAATGAGTCCTAAATCGGATGCAATTGATCTGATGAAACTAACCATGAAGAATCGGTCGCATTGAATATTACAATGGACTTTAAAATGATTTAAATAGTTCGTTTAGTGCATTGTATTTGGAAGCTTTTATGGGAAGACATTGAAATAATTTGATGAAGGTTGCATGTAGATTTCAATTTATATTGCTTTTTTTATTTATGTCCATCAGAACTGTTTTATGTCTGTTTGTATTTTTATCTTTGTGTCCTGCATGTCCTTCATTTAATGTTAGTTACTGTTTACTCTGATGTCTGTTGATAAATTTTATTATGCAATTTTGCGATGAAAATGAGCTTAATGCTGGTGAAAGGATATAATTATTATTTTGAGCATCATTATCTAAAGTTAAACTCCCGTGTAGTAAGGCTTGGGAAAACGACATTTACCAAATACCTACCCATGTAACAATGCATTTTTCTAAACATTTCTTTAGCATTATAAACAACAAGGCAAGCGTGATGAATGACTTTGCTCGTGTCAGAAACCATTTTTTTTTCAAAAACGACCGAAGCGTAGCGTACATAGCCCGTGTCTGTGACGTCCCAAACCGCAGTTCTTGTTCAGGCTCTATATTAAAGTTTTCGTAAGACCGGATCTGCACGATTGGTAATGATCCTGTATGCTGAGCCAAATGTCGAGATTGGAATCTTATAGGGGCTTTTTTAATTTAGGGAAAACCTTTGTGTGTTTTTAAGATTTTTTTATTTATTTATATGACTTAAAATTTTCGGCTGTCACGATACAAATAATTAGGGTGTCATTACATATCAACCTCATAATATTTTATCTTTGTCCCCCACAGGGGTAGACAAGACAGAAACTACAGATCTCCATTATGCTCATTACAAAATTGCCTTATCTGCGTTTTGACAGTTGATAAAATATTAAATTATCTGTGTTAATTAATAGCTTTGTTAATAGATAAATAAATGAAGCTTTTTTATAACCTGGTTAGTGTCATAATGTAGGATCAAGTACATAATTATATAAAAAAGTCTTTTACATAAAAAGAACTTAACAACAAAAAGAACCACTGATTCAGGTGCTGTTATCATTCTTCCTGCAAAAGAACGGAAACCTCAAATGCCATTAAAATACAAACAGTTTTTATATTATAACGAGGCCGGTAAAAACAGTTCAAAGTAGACCAACAGTAGCTCGTGGCATCTCCTCTCCCGAAACCGCAGGGTTATTAACATGGAGCAAATATGTAAAGGAGTTGTGATAATCAATTATTTCACCACCAGTGAAATCTCAGTTGAACCACTGGATATTATTTTTATAATTATTATTTATTTAAGGCAACAACATACGTTAATGTTCCTAAAATGGTATGGTGGTAGCCAGAAATGCAGGATTATAAAGGGGTCCTACAGCTACGTTTTGCCTACCGACCGATGACAAAATTCAGTGAAAAATTGCTATTTCCCTGAGAAAACGCCGCTGTTGCTTGGTCGACTCTTAAGACATGTTAACATGTACGAAAGGAGATGCAGCCGATGTATTCTATTGAAGCCCCGCATCAGCAGTACTCGTAACGGTGATATTTGACACTATTTTGTCTATGAACAAATGTTGTTAAAACACCTCTTCAAAGTTTATGCTACATGGTTATTATGCTCGAGTGCCTGTAATAAGCTACTTCACGAACGTATTGAACCTTGGAAATAAGCCGGTAAAATGGTGGGTTTTATAGAGTTAATAACAAAATCTAAAGCGATGACGTCCGCGACAATTTCTTTTGCACGAACCGTAAAATTTCGTAGTTTGATATTCCTATTAATGAACGTGCCTAGACATTATCTCTCCTTAAAAAAAATTAGATCATCTATGTTATTAAATAGTGACTTATTTTAATACTAGTGGACGCCCGCGTCTTCGTCCGCATGGACTGCAGAAAAAACAAAATGTCGAAATTATCCGGGATAAAAAGTCAGGGTGTCAGCTAACTTCATACCATTTTATTAAAATCGCTCCAGCCGTTTTTACGTAAAAGAGTAACAAACATCCATCCATCCATAGCCATCCACACTTACAAACTTTCGCGTTTATAATATTAGTAGGATGTACTTACTACATTTGATTGCAAAGTTTTCAAGTCTAATCGTCTTATCATACTCATCTGAGCGGAGTAATTTGTTTGTGTACAAAAGTAGAGCATCTGGAATTGATTTCAAGACTTGCGGTTTTAATATTTTGACCTTTGGTTATGTAAATCTAGATAAGTATAACTAGTATGGAAACATAGTCGATAAATTGTAATCAATAATCATTCATAAAATGTATAAATATTTATAAACATTACCTGTTTTCGCTAAATTAATCTAATCCCATAGCCTTGTAACGCAGATACTTAAGCAACGGTATATAAATACATAGATTAGTATAGATAGAGCCATCCATGACTCGGAAACAAACATCGATATTCATCATAGTCATAATATCCATGTTTATACCTAACGAGATTCAAACCGCCGCAGGCAGAGTACTGCGCCACTCAGTTGTCAAAGTTAAAAACATCGCAAATATCGAAACTATGACAAAAAATTCACATGCCGCCATATTATTAATTCTTCATATCGCTTCATTTGTCGTGAAAAATGTCGTCTCTAATGAACATCACAATCGTTCACTCGCTCGATTTGTCGATTAATCCAATACTGTCCGATCGAATGTAATTCGATATCTCGGTATCGAATGTCAACTCTTGCTTGCGAGATAGCGCGAACTTTGAGAAGTCTACATAGAAGCTTAAACCGTATTAACGAAGTTTATGGTTGGATTTCCATTAATATTTTTGGACAGATGGTCGTGTTTTCTTACAGCAGTTGCACTGACAGTGGACGAACTGAGAATTAAAGAGAACAGCTTAGTAAAAAAGCTTTTCATTAAGCTTACTAGCGCCATCATCGATAGTATAGATAAGTTATTGTCACTATAGCGTAAACAGTAGCCAAGGGTGTCGTGTGACGGTGGCGCCCCCCGCCGGGATAAGTGTCGTTTTATGTTTTAGTGAGAAATATTTTGGGAATGTTTGGAGATAATTTCGGAGAGAAATATGCCTACGTAAAAGGGATCCTTTTTTCGTATCTCAGGAAAATCATAGAATACGTGTAAAAGGTTATTCAACCCATAAAAAAGTTAGAAAAACGAACTTAATTTTTGCGAATATTTTCTTATTAGTTGATATAAACTATTATATACCACAGATGCGGGCCTAAAAACTTTAATAACACCATCAGACGATGGTTTCTTCTAAACCAACATCTAACCTACTAAGAAACGATTTACCTTGTAAATCATTCCGGGGCCGTTACACCAATCAGTTGTAAAGGAGCTAGACCGCAGACCCACTTCCTTCGTTTAATGATGTCATAAAAACTAACGCCATCTCTTATATGTTGATGGAAAACAAAACGAGAGCTTTGTGAAGCAGTAATGTGAAATGCTGGTGGTATTACAATAAAAAGGAAAGGTTAGACTTAAGTCTAATAGGTGCTTAACTTTTGCTTATAATTGAAAAATTTATATGTAAGGTCGTAATTTCAATTCTTTCAATTATTTTGGTCTGCATGTGAATATTTATCGGCACCTACGCTTTGTTCCTTACTATGTGGCTTTCCTACGCGTAATATTCAGGAAGAAAATTACAATTATTTACCATTTGCCTATTTTTATTTTTTTATTTTAAAAACGTCTGATTTGATTGGCCTTTTTTGATGCACTACGGACGGAACGACTTCGACTATGGAACTCTGGTATTCTCAGGCGATAAGCTAGCAACTTGTCACTGATCTTTTTTCTGTCCGTCCTGTGTCAAATGTCGCTGCGGTAATCTCCTTTATGATCTTGCAGTTCTGGCTACCCTGTTTCGGGAACACAGCCGTGTGTATATGTATAGATATTAACAAGTAAGATATTTAATACAATTTTATTCTTTCAGTATTTTGGATATAAAAAATTTTAAAAAAACCCCGACCCAAAAAAAGTATGCAATCATTATGACAAAAGGTTTAAAATGCTAAACCCTATAAAAAGAAAAAAAAATACTTTTAACAGTACGTAAGTACCAACTAAAGCATGTCAGACTATCTACTCGGGACTTTGTGCCACCTTTATGTCGGAGGCATAACCGCTAATTTTGAACTGCAAATGGTTATCTTGGCCTAATGTTGAACGTACGTATGAAATTTTTTATTAAATTTTGTCGCGTCGGGGGACGTTTGATTGCGTACTTTTTTTGGGTCGGGGGTTTTTTAAAATTTTTTATTTAATTTTTTATTTCATGCTTTTTGAAGGAGCTCCTTAATTTTTCATTCTTTGATTTAATTTCTTTTATTTTTCGCCGCGTAAAAAGTTATGATGGGGTCGCTATATGCGATCTCGACCAAAGGAAGCTGTTTAACAATCCTCATGACAAACTGGCTCTGGGAGAATTGCAGAGATTAAGAAACAATAAAGATTAAACTTTGGTCATTCTAGATTTTTAGCAAAAATATAAATCGGTTTATCCGTTTCATTACGGCATTCCAGGGTTTCATCCGCACATTCCATTTCCAGCATCAGGTCCTCGTCAATTAGAAACATGAAGAGAACCAGTCAAGACAAATTCAACGAGCCCAAACTCGATGGGTTTACTAAAAGGTAGACCAGGGTTACGTCTCCTACCTTCGAGCCCTATCATCAGACCAGCTCAGAGGTTCCAGATTTCCAGCATCAGGTCCTCGTCAATTAGAAACATAAAGGGAACTAGTTAAGACAAATCCAACGAGCCCAAACTCGATGGGTTTACTAAAAGGCAGTCCAGGGTTACGTCTCCTATCTTCGAGCCCTAACAGAGACATTAGTGTTTGAAATGTCAGATCCCACATATGCTTGCAAGCAAACTGAGCGTGTAAAATTCCTATCACACCTAACAAACGACCTGATGACCTTGAAGACCTGAACCGATTTCCACTAAACATAGCTAAGAATACTTTCGACTGATATACCTTTCAAACAAAAAAAAACCGCATTAAAATCGGATCATCCGTTTGGGAGCTACGATACTACAGACAGATAGATACACATTTACACACGCACAGAGAGAGACACGTCAAACTTATAACACCCCATCGTGTTTGCGTCGGGGGTTAAAAAGAACATTTTCTTTATTAATAAAAAGTTTCATTTATGGGGACACTAAAATCGTTATCTCTATCTCCATCAGGGTACAAAAGAGGTCGTCTTCATGAGATTCCTTTTGTCGAATTATAGTTTTTTTAGTCTATTTTTTCCCAATAAGAACCGCTTAACGCCTAAAATGAACCATGAAAATTAAAAGTATTTCACTTGGCACCGAAAGTCGACACTTATCACTATTTATAGCTCATTCGACGACGGAAAAAGATTTTTTTTTTAGCTTTCTAAACATAATTTTTCTAATATATTGAATTAAAATGAGTTTAAGCCGATTTTTATTGCTTTGCGTGAAGTGGAAGTGAATTTGATTCTTATAAGGCAGTGTATTTTTAATATTATTGACCAACAAAAATGTCATTTTAATTTCTTATTGGTGTCTAAAAATTAATTACGCTACTGTAATTAAAATAATTTACTTACACAATTTTGTTAAATTAAGGAATAGTTAATCATAATTATTGAATTGAGATTGGATAAGCAAAAATTTTATTTTTTATCCACAATTAATACTTAGGTTTTGCTACAAATAAAAGATCTGACCATAAAAAAAACCATTATTCATTTATATAATATCTTGACTAAGATAAATTTATAAAAACACTTCTCCATTAATATAATCCGTTAGGATATGGTTGATCGTTTCATCTTTAAACATTGTGCTGAGGGATTCAGCTTTGCTTGCCGAGATTTGGCTAGTGTATAGCTATCGGGATGAAAAATAATGTTGCCAATATGTAATTAAGAAGTAGCTCAGTGGTTAGAGCAGCTGGCACGGTTTGCAATGGTCGTGGGTTCGATTCCCACTCGGGTGAAGATTTTTTCCATTTCTTTATTAATAATTTTACATTATTCATTTTCTTAAATAATCTTATCACCCACACATTTTTACGTACACCCTTTACACAGTAATAGGTACTTAACGAAATGCATTGAACCCAGTCCGACAAAGATATGACGTTCTACTCGTATATTGTTTTTGACGTATGACAAAGTTTCGTAATAGAACTCGTTTAGGGTCAAACAATAAAAGGGTCCTTTCTTTTCCGGATGTTGCATTTGTTCTAATAGTGGAGAGCTGCAATGTGTGCGTTACTGTAGCCTACACAAAAATAAAATATAATATACCTATGTACCAAAAACAACTTATTGTAGGGGTTAACAAATTAGTTGGTACTATAAATGGAATATTACTTGCAAGAATCGTAATATAATGCAATTTTTGGGATATCTATACTATAAGTAGATAGGATATAAAAACGTATAATAGCCAATAAGAATATTCAATAATATTCGGCTTTATTATACGGAAGTTAAAATTTTCCAATAAGGTCTCTATGTGGGCAAGATCTAGTTCATATTTTTATTTGTTAAAGTAAAAAGAGGTTCCGAGAAAAGCTTCAATAAGTTGACTAGGTTATTGATTATTTCGTGATAAACTAGTATAATTCTAGTGGGATCTGTTAATTATTAACAGATCTTACTTTGATCCAGTTCTGGAATCTGGATCAATATCAGGAATTTTATAATAAGTATATTGAGGGTTATATAAACTAATTCAACTAGACTCGTTAAAGCTACAAATGGTATAGCTAGCATAACCAACACCAACAGACTCCCTACACAGCGATTCGTTCCAGTCAAGCATGACGAAAGTACAACGCGTGCTGTCAAGTCCGTGCCACGCGTGGAGCAGTCCTAGATTACACTAAACCAACTTAACTACACGCCGAAATGTCACATTCCGAACCTTAGTCTAAACCAATAAGAATACGCTGTATGAATTTGTTTCGGTATTTTTTGATATGATTAACAAAGTTAGTAATGTAGATAGATATGCCAATTGGTATGCTATGTCTGAGGTTTAAGCATGATGTTGAAGACTTTTAGCTTGGTATTTTTGGGAGTTTTGATAGGAGAGTTGTAAGAAATTAGTCAGAGATAGGTATTAGACAAAGCATGGTGGATTTATGACGGTATAATGATAGAGCGGTGCGTGATGTCATTGTTTGGTTATTAGAATATACGAGTACTGTTTATACTGTAAATGGTAGGCGACATGTTCCTATATAATATACCAATAAGAATGCCAGGGCAAATTAAATGCATTTTAAAGAGTCATTTCATTCTTTGAGTTAAATGTTTTTTTATAAGTAGGTATTATATGCACAAGCTAACGTTAATTACCATTAATTTATCGTTTTTTTTATTTTTTTATTTATTTTAAGTAGTTAAAATGTAAACACACATTTTACAAGGTAATGGTACTAACAGTAATAAAGAAAATGAAATCGGTCGTCAAACATATAATAAGTGATTTTTACCAAAACAAGTTTTCCTTTTAGAACTACATTTTTCCCACGATCTCACTCACGACCGTTTAAAAGCGTGTGTTTTTTTCTGTCACTTGTTTGTTGTCACTTCAATTTTGAACTTTGTCAAGTTTCGTGCCAAGAGCTTTCAACTGAATTTCTAGATCTGTGCATAATTAGTTTCCATTCACCTAAGTTCTGATAATATTACTTTCCACAGTTTTTATACGTACATTGTTTGAATGGTATGCAAGATTCTGCACCAAACATCAATAAATAAATACTACTATAATTGTAAATACAAATACACAACAAAATAAGCCAAATAGAAAAGCTAACAATACCAAATTAACTAATCCACAAAGACGACCGGAAAATGGCTCCAATTAAAGAAACGTTTGATTCTGGCGCACCCGCCATCGCATCGACATTCGGAAACGAGGGTTCAACCCAAAGACAGGAGGCACCAAGCGTGCAACTCGATTAGGGTGCAATCGTAGGGAGCTGACACTGCAGGACAAAAAACAAACGGCTCAACTCAAAAAATAAACCCTAACGCTGCCAGCTAAATTTCAAATTCCAGTAAAGACTTGCGCAAAATATAGTGTCCAATTTCATAAACAACTTACAGAAATATCGGTGACGAGTACAGAAGCCGTGTTTAGTTTACCCAAAATGAAATTGCTCTAATGTAGGGGATTCTTTATGAGATTTTTGAGAGGTTATTGTATAGCACAAGGAACGACAAGTGCAGTCAAATTATACTAGAAATGCACGTTTCTTAGATTCTCAGTTATCGTGAGCCAAATCTCTATTTATTGTACATCATTATAATTTAAGAGTGATTTTTAAAAATATACTCTTAATATACTCTTTAAATATATTTTTAAAATTACTCTTATATATATATATATATATATATATATATATGTATATATATACTCTGACACGCGGAATGCAGTGGTCGTGGGTTCGATTCCCACCCGGGTGAGGAATTTTTTCCATTTCTTTATTAATAATTTTACTCAATTTTGTCAAACTTTCAAATAATGCTAGCAATGAGTTCAACCCAAAACCACTAAATCGATTTATGAATCCAAAACAATATATAATACTAAATATTTTTAGTATTTCAGTCTAAAACTACATTAAATATTTGATGTCACAAAACAATATTTTTATATGAGTTTACATGACATTTTATATTAGGTACTACGAGTGCATGAAACTTGATATTTTCAGTTGCCGGAAGAGACA
The DNA here is from genome assembly GCA_014607495.2 of Carposina sasakii. Classification (NCBI taxonomy): domain Eukaryota; kingdom Metazoa; phylum Arthropoda; class Insecta; order Lepidoptera; family Carposinidae; genus Carposina; species Carposina sasakii. Next base: position 11,469,042 of record CP053161.1, read on the forward strand.
ACAATAATAGAAATAACAACAGAAATAGGAGTGATAGTATTACATGTGCAGTTAAATTTAATAATATCCGTATGCCAGATGGCTTTATAACTAATTCAACATCACCTGGCTTATTTATTATAGCATTATTTACCACAAAGTTTAAATAGAATATGATCCTATCGCTTACTATCAGTAAGTACATAAATGACATATTTTTATATTGATTAATTTCTTTGAAAATTTTGACATGACGATATTTTGCATGAACATATACTGCGATTAAAAAAAAATTATAAATGAAATAGTTCATTTACGATATTAATAACATACATCTCTATCAGAATAATAGATTTCTATATTATCAAAAACTTCATCGGCTTCCTGCAATGCAATTCAATTAATTAGTTTAAAATAACAGGGCCTATGCCATTAATCCTATTACTGTGGGCAAAGAGTTCAAAATTTGTTATTTTAAAGGACCTAAAATGGGGTATCATTATATATAAAATTAAATAGATTCGGCGTTCTAAAGCGAAGGGAGTGAGCAAAATAAAGATGGGTTGTGCTTATCTAGATGTAGGATTGGGAATTGTGGATAGTAATGAGGGGTGAACGTGAATTTGGCGGTACTACTGAAATAAAAATTATTATTATATATAGGCAGTCTGATTAACATTATAGAAACTCTTGTCAAATGTAAACTAGGCTCTATTCTCGCATAAAATATATTTTAGCCAAGAATTTGTTTAAATAAATAGCAATTTAAAGGATTTTAAAATTTAGTCTATAGGGAAACGTGATGAAATAGTCTGATATAAATCTTTTCATATTTTTTCATGATCTTAAAAAAACAGAACTAAGTAATAATTTCCGCATACTTACTATATTATATTATTATTATATACTTAATATATAATTGGATTATTATTATTGTATAATTGGATTTTAATTTAATTTTATTTGTGTTTTTGGATTCTAATTGTCTGAATAAATGAACTTTATTATTATTAACATTATTATAACTTAACATTAACTACGTATACGAAAGAAAAATTATTTGTTAACTTTTTTGTCATCATGTTATAGCTAACATAACATACACGTTAAGGGGAACATTCATGAAAAGGATACGCCCGACCCAGCTTACTTCAACATAATTGAAGTTAAATTTGTTCATTTAAATTAGGGCCGGTAACCCTAAAAAACCTGAATGGATAGTTGATACAGATCTTTCGCAAACAAAAAGTGAATACGTTTGGGTTAGATATTTTAATTCCATGGGATCAGATTTTTTGATAGTCACTGTTGATATCGTTTGGTTGAGTATAATAGAAATACAAATAATAACATTATGTGTAAGTCTACTATTATATATTTTGTGTGGTCCCTAGGATTCTAGTTTCCTTCTAATAACTTTTTACGGTATTTTCGTAATAGCAAGGGATCGCTATGCTTATAGTATTTATTACATATTAAGGAAATATTAGTTATTTCCCAAAAAAGTAATAACTAATCGTGCTTCAGATAGTATTATCGGTTGGTTGGTTGGTTGGTTGGTGGTATAAACCGTATGAATGTAAGGGTCCCATAATTTCATAACGCTTCATTAGAATACGCTACTGTCCATTTCGCTTCAAAAACCACAATTATCCGCTGGACGTGCTAAATCTCTCTCGGACTGGGCACAGGAATAATCTAACACGTGCACCAAATTAATAGGGCTAAAACATTAAGCAGATATCACGAAGAGATGGCCCAACATAGAAGAAATATGTTGCCGTTGTGAAGGATTTAGCGAATGAAGACTATCTACCTAATAGCCTATTTACAAGACAAGACAGGTAAATGTTAGCCAATAGTTCATGTCGACAAAATGAGTTCTGAAAATGTTCTATAGAAAAAGAACCGGGGCGTTGCTTAAGGGTCCAGCATAAGTCAGTATAGGGAAAAAAGCAAGCATTTCGTTCGTGGCTACTGACAGTCGCAGTGCAACATTGAACATCGCATTTCCTCTGTAGTTTCCTGCTACAATCCTATTTCCCCGATCAAAACTCCCCATGATATTTGCTCGATGGATGCACCAAATTAATAGGGCCCGAGCCTACAATGGGCTCTGTTGGATTAGGACCTAAAGGCCTCTTCACTGTCGCTAATCACCACTTTGAACTGTCATTGCGATTGGTTCAATTTCCCAATTAGTGTTGCAAAAAGCTGTCACGCGTGTAGTAGATAATGGGTTTATTAGTTTCATTTTCCTTCCTAGATGGGTATAAATAGGTACTGGCGACCGCCTACGAATTCGTCCGTATAAACTTTAAAATTCCCATTTTCGTATGAATTTCAAGAAAGGCTCCAAGTTTCAAGTCTCTAAGATAAGCGGTTTAGGCTATGCATTGTGCTGTAATTCAGGCAAAGCATTTTATATCTGTATGGTATAGATTAAACTTTCACAACAAACTATTGACTACAGACCTATATGCAATTTTCTGCATAGTGCATTTAATAGCAAAGTCTATAAACGGGCTTGTTCAAACTATAATTTATTATATGGCAGTATTAAGATAACTCGTTAGATAAGATTCAGCATTGATGAAGTTGATATAAGTAAAACAACTGTTATCAACCTGTCATTTAACCTTTCTGGCTTAAGGCTAAGTTTCTACTTGCGTATTTATAAAACATAACATTTATCGTATAGCACAAACTGTAGATACGGTATCTAAAAATATTACTTGATCATATTTATAAAAAGTCCTAAAATTTTCGCATCATTTTCTGTATTTCTTATATGCTGCTTTGGAAGTAAAAAAAATCGTACAATACTACAGCTGCTTCTCTTTCCGGGCATACTGTACAAGTCAGTAGAGGGACAAGAGGGTCTTGGTGTTCTGTAGGCGATGGGCTGACTACTAACCGAACTTGTACATCTCATCAACTATACCTCAAAATTGATCAGAAGTGGCACCATGTGGTTCTATCGGCCCTTGGTACTCTGCCTACCCCATGAGGGATAAAGGCATGATTGATTATATGTATGTATGTATGTATTTTCTGTATTTCCGTTTTCACTAATCGTATAATTTTGGTGAATCCTTTCTTAGTGCTAACTTCCTTTGACTACTCAAGTAACCATGCCAAATATCAGCTACCGACAACGGCCAGTAGTATCGGCTATACGCTGTCTGTCTCTCAGTCAGTCAGTAAAAAAAATATTGTACTTAAAACTAGCTAGTCTCACACACAAAGTACAAGAAAGTAAATTCAAAACAAAGAAAATTACATTGCTTAAGCCTTAAATAAACACATCCTCAAATAATCATTATAACTTTCACATAGTTTCGCTGAGGATCATTTGAGAATCTGTCATACATATAATTTCAATTCCCACGAGTGACAGAGCCAAGATGCCGATTCTTGCGAACCTTGGCATATTTCTAAACTAACATTATTTGGCCTATAACGAAAAAGGAAATAGCTGACAAATTATATACAAGTGGTATTTTAGTGCTTGTATTTTCTTAATTTCGCCTAAAGGTGTGTTTATTTTACAAACATAAAACAGGTATCTTAAAAAACTATTTTTGCTAGTACTGTTTAAAAGTAGACATAATGGTAATCGGTCATTCAATGGTTTTTGCGGTGTACTTTATCTTTCACCCACCAAAACTCGATAATTTGATTACACCTACAAATAATAAATATATTGACACTATAATATTGTTATAAAGTAATACGCCACACAAATGTATCTAATACCGCTAATTTACGAGTACGTCCAGCAACGAGATTTCCAGATATTTATATCTTCAAATAGATAAGTTTACAGATATGTCGAGCATCATGAGAATAGAGTCCCTGTAAAGTTATTGTAGAAAGTTTGATAAAGTCACGTCTGCCTTAGTTTGCATCTTAACTTTCACAGCGGTTTTAGAACATCTGCCATGATACCTGATATGTCAGGACTCGCTTGTTCGAAACGTATCATTAGGTCAGGATTTCTGTGAAATACAATTGAGTCGCTCCGGTTTTGCAAATTCTATAGACTCGTGTTTGGGGCGATAAAAAAGCCGTTTTGTATGTGCTATTTAGAAATCTTAATTAATATTAAGTATATTTAGAAAATCTAAGCCTTAACATTTAAAATTGAAGTACTTCATTTGAATTACTCGTGATTTAATTACGTGCTAATGGAATAAATAGACAATTTTATGTTGAATTAAATTAAGAAAACTGTAACTAAGCTTTTGTAATTAAGCTTAAATTAACTTTTGGCTTATTGCAATCTGTTTCGACAATTTATTTATTGCGGCATTTTTTCAATAAACTGGCGTATGAATATCTTAAGATTCCCACGAGTAGAGTTAAGCAGGTAATATCCCATGACTGCTACTTTAAATCTACAATAATATTGAATGAATTGCTCAATTTTGCGACCGTAAATACAATTGAACACGTGTTCAATACCTCCAAAATATGACCCAAAAGATCTAAGGGTATGAATTTATGTTCCTTATCGTTGATCGGGGACAAGTAAAAGTGAAAGTGTCATATTTTTTTAAATATTTTGTATTCATTCTATGAATGCTGTCATTTTGCGGTTACGTAACTATTCCCATAGATTTCTCATGCCAATCATTGTCGTGAGAAAGTTACATAAGGGGCTGAAAATTACGGTCAAATACATGCATACCTACTCAATAATAGAGAAATTATCCACTTTATGCCTTCAGTTACCATGGCAATCATTCATGTGCAATTAAATAAGATTATTAAATTAACAGTAATGTTGTAAGAGATTGATTCATTCATAGTAGTTTCTAATAACTCACATAAAAATACATTTTTAAGTACCATATATCCATTTAACGATTTCATTATTACTAAAAGCAGTGGTCACCACGGGAATTAATTTTAGACACATAAGCATTACTGGTTTCAGATATTTCTAGTTAATTTTGTATAACATATAGCTTTATGCATGCATTTCTTCTCCACTATAGCTTCAACTATGTGAAATTTCACTTTTTGCATTTCATCTTGTGTATCAAATTAATATACAGATTTTATTATAACAGATATCTGCCTTGCTTTAGCACCTGATGCTAATTCACACGCAACATGCGTCGAACAGGTGACATCGCCTGGATTTTTATCCACTGCCCAGATGTAATACCAACAAGAACCAATCCACCTGTCTTACAGAATCTGACATTGGATACACCAAACACATGACACATTCGAAAAATGCAAAAGAATGCAGAGTTATTAAAAATTTTAATACAATAGCCCGTAGCGCATTTAATTACAGCAAATTTATATGTTTGAATATAATAATTTTTAAAGGGATTTTTTGTATATCCTGGAGGGACAGCCTCTAATGGTTTTGCTTATACATAAATTTGTCCGGCATAATTAATGACCAAACAAGTATATTTTACGGTCACTGAATTAAAAAAGGTTATTAACAAATCAGAATTTTTTGGACCCTTTACGCACCTGCCTTTATGGTGTTTTTGTTTTTTGAACCAATCCAATGATTAATGTTATGCTTGAAGACATGATTAGTATTGTCGGCTTCATTTTATATAGTTGTGGTGTTTAGTTAAAAAGGTTATACTGAATAAATCTAATCTACATAAGTTCACGCCCACAATACGTTTCGGAATAACTGATTTACTATCTTCTTATATCGCAATAGTCGAAGGGCTTTTATTTACTCATTGGAAGTCAAAGTTAAATTTATTAGTTCCCATTTTTTTATGTTATCCAAGTTTTGGGATAATTCGTTAACAGAATCATAATAAAATAATAGATATGTCAGGACCGTAGCAGATGGAGAGCCGTGATCTTTGCCTACCGATCTGGGAAAGAGGAGTGATTTTATGTATCTACTATGTATACCTATAATATACAATTAAATGTATCAGCTAATAAGAGATATATTTATATGTGAATTCCCATGGCTGAAAAATCTCTTTTAGAAATGAAGATAAAGCTGTAGACATAAAACCACTAATGAAACTGTAATTAGCTGAAGATTTAAGCCTCGAGCACACCGGTTGCGTATGCGTACACGTAAGCGTAGACGTACACGTACCTCTGAGTTGAAGGGCTCGAGCACACCGGATGCGTGTGCGTGCACGTAAGCGTAGACTTGCACGTACCTCTGAGTTTAATGTATAGAACTGTCACCGCTTGACGTCTATGCTTACGTCTACGCATACGCATCCGGTCTGCCCGTGCCTATACAGTTCCATCCATTGCAGGCTCGAGCACACCGGATACGTGTGCGTGCACGTAAGCGTAGACGTATACGTACCTCTGAGTTGTAATGTTGACGTCAAGCGGTGACAGTTCCATACATTAAACTCAGAGTTACGTGTATGTCTACACGCTTACGTGCACGCATACGCAACCGATGTGCTCGAGGCTTTAACCATCACTCCTTTATTCAGCTTAACTTCAATTGCATTGAAAGACTGTAACTGTTTTGGATCAGTCTTAATTAAAATTCTTTGACCGATGGTTACTCCAATCATAAAGCAAATGCAATGGGTAGCAACGATATTTAACGTAGTTATGCGAACTTGGTTAAAATTTTCTTCCGTAGTCGGTACAAGTCAACCATTACGCAATAGCGATAATATTCTTTGAACAAACTGTGGGGTAAGCACGAACCTTGTTACGCGGCGCGGCGTAACGCTAGCGACTCGCTAGCAAAATCTATGTGATTTGACAGTTTGACGATAGCGATTCGGACTATCGGGAGGTTCGTGCTTACCCCTCTGTTGTTACGAGTATGTCGTTTTGTCATGTACAAGTAAAATGTAGTATAAATATTAGTTACTTAGTATATTACATTACTCGCCTCTAAAAAAGCTGTTGTTAGGCTACCTCTTATATTATCTTGCCCTTTACTTCGAATAGTTCATCTAACCCTTTTTATAGAGTCATCGTAGTAAGCGTGATGAGCCAAATGGCTTAAACAAAGCTTTTAGCCCTACCATCTTATGATATAACCCTAATGATGGCAGCACTATCAAAGTAATAACAACAAATTGATCGTTTTTGGTGGAAAGCTTTTTAGTTCCAATTTCATCAGTTGTTGCCTTTATCTTGGGTAGACATGCCGACGATGACATGGCGTTACTGTTGTCTGCTTTGTGATTTATTTGTTTTATAAATGAAAAATGAAATTTTTTAACTCGTATTATTTTGATTTTGTGCTAATATTCATTTTAAATCATTTAGCTTGCCAAATACTAAACTATATCAAACATCATTTATCTATACGTGGTAGCTAGGTCCCTAGAATTTTCCATACTTTATTTGCATTTTTCTAGTCGTCTCTATCGATTCTGGCCTGCAAGAGTTGCAGAGGCGGGAATGAGTGGTTAAGTTAGGAATCCCGGTTAGCTATATGAAAAGCTTTGCCTTGAATGATTAATGAATCAACATACAGACTAAACTGATCTTAGGACCTGAATGAAGGTATAAAGTAGGCATTCGATAGAAAACGATTTCCCGAAATTCTTGAAGGAACGGGATAATTTAGAATTTTAAAGTTCACGCCGACGTAGTCGTGGGCGTCCTACAAAACAGAACCTTCGCTTGAAATTTTCCGCACACTCAAGAGTTTACTAAACCAACTAAATATCGAAACTTGTCCATTAAATTTTATATTATTAGGTAAGCAGAACCGATGAGTCCCTTGGGCCGGCTGTGTCCCTCCTTATTATGACGGTACAATATGTATGGAACAATTTATTATGGATTTATAGACACCCGAATGCGGTAAACTTTAGGGTCCACTCTCCCCTTGGTAAAAAACAAATCGTAATCGAATAGGGCCTGAGATTGGAAAACCTAGTCATATTTTGGAGTGATGAGATTTTTGTATTGGAATCGGTGATTTTATTACATAGGGCTATAACATAATGACGTTTAAGATAGTGCAAGCGAAAGATCCATTGTTGCAAAAGCATATAAATGGAAAGTTGGTACAAAAAGTATCAGTATCCATAAAAGTTGATGAGAATGACATTTAATTTTAATGGATGCGAAGGGACAGTAAAATATAATGAACTTACTTCCCTATTCTTATGGCAATATTTTATAAGAGTTCTTCATCTGGAGATCAGTTATTGTTTAATGATAACCATCATAACTACATCTACTACTTCTGGACAAGTAGGTGACAGTCATCTCGTATGCCAAGTAGTAGGTCAAGGGACTTTTGTATCGAAATATATCTACTAAATCATGAAAGAGTCTCTTGCAGGATGCAATAGCTGCTGTTTATGTTGTGTTTAATTCTACATAAGTCATATAAAGAGGTATCATAGAAAGGAACACAAAACTAATTAGTAAAAGCAACTCAATTCCAGCTCGGGCATATAAATGAGCAAACAGCAACACCTGTACAAAACCATATTTACCATTAAACTATCTTGAATACTTCACTATTTTTTCAAAAATCAACACATCGTAGGTGGCTCACTTGCTAAGAGCTTATTGATACTGTAAGTACAAGTTCAGTTTTCCATCTCTTTCAAGCCATGTGAAGTTCTTTAAAGAGAGAGCGAGTAAACTTTTGGAGCTTTTAAAATACGTGCCGGTAAAAATACTGTTGGCTGTTGCACTTTACCGTTCCGTTATGCAGTTGGACTTACAAATATTGGGTGTTTATTTTCGAAAAGTCTTGTTTAAAATGGTATTGGAGCTGCACTTTTAAAGTCAATTGTTACAATACCTTATCGAAGAAATACCTAAATTTTGGGGCGCAAGTGCTTTGACTAGGGAATGCAATCTCGATCTCGCGAGTTTTACGAGATTGTACTCGAGCATAAAAACGTTTTATTCTAAGCGCGGACAAATCTTTCTTGGTATATTTTATTAATTAATCTGTAATTCTGTAATATCTAATGGATCTACTGAGTGAATATAATTTTATTTAGGGCCGATTTTTCCAGACGTCAGATAACATAAATATGCTGGGCCGTAAAGAAGAAGGATGAAAATCAACTGCATGTAAGCGAGATGAGAATGTTAAGAATGATGAGTGGAGTAACAAGAATGGATAAAATAAGAAATGAGTATATAAGAGGAAGTTTGAAAGTTGCGCCGATCTCGCTTGCTTCCCTAGCTTTGAGCAATGTGGCACAAAGATGCAAACATACCTATCTTCTAAAGTCATCGCATATTTTTTGCAGGTGGAAATTTTATAGTTTTATTTGCGAACCTCGACCATTACGACAGGAACTAGTTGATAATTACTATAATTAATATCATGTGCCCCCCTCAAAGGAAATCTCATATAGTCATGTAGGTCTGAAAACTACGCCAAAATGGCGTTTGCATTATGCGAACAGATATGCAAATAACAACCATCATTGCTGAAAGCCCGCTGATTCTAACAGAGAGCTACAAACAACCTGTCTCCATACAAGCGGTCTGTCATTATCCGTAATTGCAAGTCACCTCACTAATAGGTGTCATTGGCGATGCAGTGCAGATCATATAATACTTAAGGAGGTATAAAGAGGAGCTGCGATCTATAGTAGAGGTGTGTGGTATGTTTTGATAGAGCTCTAATCAATAGTAGACTTGCCCCTATCATGGAAGTATTATGCTATTGCCTAAAATAGTAGCCATACGAATGCAAAAAGATAGCCGTCTTTACGGTTTTAGGAAAGCAAAGTTTAAGCACGCAAACTAATTTGCCAGAGTTAGACAGATGTCTGCGAAGTACTAATAATTGTACCTAAACAAAACACTAAAGCGTAAACTAGGTAAATGCTATTTATCTCAGTGCTTTTACAGTATTATAGTTTCGGCTGCCGGATAAAATGCGAAAAATAGCCGTAACGATAAATGTAGAACAGGCAGTGCTGTATGAACATCACTGACTAACTTTGCCCAGTCTACCTTTCTGTTCGCAACCGCGACACCATCTTCCGTAAAAAAATCTTGTGATGCCACCTCTTTCTTGTACCTCCTTCGTGCAGACAATACTAAGCCATTCTTTGCTAATGCCCCCATATTACAGACTGTACGCCGACGACTTACAAATGCTCACACACCCAGAGGTTATGAGGTGAATTTTAATAATGCTCGCAATATTGGTATTTGCGGTATATATTTATCAGAATTGGTGGGTTAATATATTTTTTATGTAAAGATACGACCATGATTAAAAAGGAAAAGGAAATACTTCAATATAATTATTTTTATAACTATATTTCGGGGGAAGAATTTTTTCCATTTCTTTATTAATAATTTTATAATTATTTTTAATAACAAAATATTAAATAGTAATAAATGGCATACACAAAAATCTTCACCGTCTATCAAAAGAACATTAATAAGCAAATTAATTTAGTTTAAACAGGGATTCGTTGGCATTTTCAATCTATTGAACACACTTAAAAATCAAGCCTCTATTGAGCAGCAGCATAACCATTGTGAACTTGGTATGCAACCAGTAGCTAAAAATCCAAACTCAAAAAGCAGTGTATACCAAACAGGCTGCTTCGTCGGCATTTTTGGGTCAATATTTACCGACATCAGAGGTCACCCGCATAAGTTCCTGCGTTTATAGATAAAACCTGAATAATGGTCACCGAAGGCTTGATTGATTAATCCCACCTACCCTGAATAAATTTCACGGATAAAAGGGGAATAGATAGGGGAAGAACCTGAAACTTACTGCCTAAGCAAATGTGGGATTTATCATTGTGACCTTATTCGGTAAGCTATATTAGGCCAGATGATTGAAGCTAGTCTTTTAGGCTTTGTTAATTTATCCTTTGTTTCAATCGTAATCGACTAATACGAGTAGGTGTACCAATACATTTAAATTAATAAATAATTTAAAATTACATTAAGAGTTCCCAATAAAATCAATGCATTCTCACGAGACCAAAATGAACATGAATTCGAAAATAATATTCAAATTAATGATGCACTTACAACTTCGGTAACATTCTCATTTTGACACACAACCATAATCATAATACGAGTTATCTACATAATTTTCCTATTATAACCCTTATTGTTACAGAAACTAGCTCTTTCTAGCCACGAAATATAGACAACGATATACATCATTATACTATTAACTTATCTTCTCACCCTTGACAGTAACAATAAAATTTCTGTTGAAATATTTTGATATCATTATTCCGTTTTTGGGCTTACTGCAACTTGACATGCGATGCCTTAATTCAATTGGCTAACAGGTGGGGTCGCCCAAAAAGGTAAGAATGGTACAAGAACACTTTTGTATCGTGATTCCGTGATGTTGATATGCTCTTAATTGAAAAAGATAGCGACTTTTGCTATGTTGGCTATCTTATAAGCAGTTTTTTAAGTTATTTACTGTTTAACAAGTAGTCTTATGTTTAATGTTGTTGTAAAGATAATTTTCTGCTTTAAGAGGCAAGTAAAATAAAGTATCCAATTCTTCCATACACAAACTAGAAATATTATGTGACATTAAAATAAAATTTGCCGGCAAGGACTATATTTCATTTCAAAATCAATAAAAATTAATGGCTAGAATCAAAGATGTTCTAGTTAAATTAAAATTCGTCTCAATATTAAAAGGCATTCATTCGAGCTTTCAGTTCTAAAAATACTTGTAGATTTGATAAAAAAAGGTCGCCATTTTTTCGTTCTTAATTCAAAAAGGTTTCCGTTACATTAATTGAAAGGCTGACAAGATACTGAGGTAACCAAAAGCGTACGTGTTTTTCCTGTAATCCTGCCAATTTTGGAAGGTATGCGTATGTTAGCCAAAACGTGTGTTTTTCTTCAAATTCTATTATTACAGATACCTTTGTTCAATGTGTGAATCCTACATACTTTATTGTTATTTCATTATCATGTGTTGACAGCTATTTTAATAAAGTGGGTTATGGAGCAAAATATCGGTATCTGTTGGTATATTGTTCATACTTGGATTTGCACCTTTTTTGTCAATTTCTTAAATATATATGCGACGTACTCTCTCATTTAGGCCCATCCGTATCAAGAGCTGGATTCTCCTATTTCACCCGCGGACGAGATTCTTTTATTACCATAACAGAAAATGTACGTGGAAAAGAGTAAATTTGTCCTATTTACATTATGTGCTCATTCGTTTATCAAAACTAAACCTAAGAGAGTAAGACTTCTGTAGGTAGGTACCCCGTCCAGGTTTTTCTAATTACACTAACCTACGTGCTTGAAATTCCCCGGACCCAGTACTGACCCTGTAGTATCATTACGTGGAATTCGTGATCAAAAGTCTCAAGAGATATTTCCATTAGACCTTCTGTAGTAGGTATGTTACTGAAGCTGAGTAAGACATGGTTAGTAAATATAAATAATATGGTCCTCTAGTACTATATCGGTGTGTAACGGTTTTATTATGTATTCTATCTCCTCCAAGCCTACTAAACTATTGTTATATGTAATCGGAATATTATTAATTATTATTTGTCTATCAATTCTAATGTTGGTCAAAAGTAGTTGTCAAAAATGTAATTGATGTTGGATATATACGCTTTTATTATTATAAAAGTTACAAAGTGAACGGTTATGAAAGTGTTCATACGACCTTTGAAAGGACTAAAAGAGCTCGCCAAATAAACCCCTTAGTGAGTAGTCGGGCCATATCGCGATTTGCATAAGAAAGAAAAGGGAAATAGTGTTGTCCTATTTTACATTCTTGTCGTTTTATTCTCTGGGACAGATTAATAAAATTTCGTGATGTGCTTATCTCATATAGATATTATTAAGCAACAAATTTGGGATATAGAAAATATAATTTTATGATTTGGAGCAGCCGCCCATGGCGAAAACTTTATAATCTTCATTATTCTCGCTCCCGAAAGAATTCCTTTCTTATCAGCTGCCTACTTCACACAAAGAACACATTATTCAAGTTTCAGGTCTCTATGATCGGCGGTTTAGTCTGTACCTACATTGATATGTCGCCCAATAACAGCATGAAAATAGGCAAAGTAAATGACTATGATTATTCAAACTTAAAATATTTCATCCTATAAAGTAAACCAAACCCATACTCGTATTTCTTAAAAGAGTGTATCTAACACCAAATAATTTACGTAAGTTTTACCAGAATCATGCAAATGGAAATATCACTAAATCATGACACTGGACGTGTGCAACCAACACAAGAGGTAGATTTAATTCCAGCATAACATAAATAAGTAAATCCCACTCCTATAAATATAAACCATATTTACCAACACTTCTAAATATATCAAGAGAAAATGATCCTCTGATTTCCATACTTAAATCGAGATCGGCTCATCCCTAGGGCCCGTCGTGTCTTGCATCTAAATACCGTCTTATATTGCAAATATTGACTTTTGCCCGCACTCTTAGGAGGGTAGATTCTTATTATCTTAAGATAGTTTAGTAAGTGCCAAGTTGCTTAACACGGGTCGGAGGGTTCTTTCGTACTCAATATTTGTTTTTGTACTAACAGAATGAATTAATGAAAGAGTTGGTTTGTACATTTTGGTAAAGTATTCAATAATGCTATTAGTCAAATCTAAATGCGAACATCGTATTAAGCAGATCTGTTCCAAAATGTACAAGTACAAGATAACGAATCGAGAAAAACATAAAAATATCAAGAAATTAGAACAAAATTATATTGGGGGGTACATACAATACAGATTAATTTTTAGCAGATATACAGGACATTACTCTGAAATGGGGTAGCCAGAATGCAGGATCTCGAGGAAAATCATAGAGTCACGAGATTAGTGACAAGTTGCCAGCTCATCACCTGAGAGTTGCCCCGTAACTTCTTAGTCTAGCACGGAAGGATATGCATAGAATAGGTACATAATTATTCTAGTCAAGCCCTAAATAAGTAAGTACAGGATATATTACAAATTGTAAATAATGAGAGAAGCAAACCCATTTCCAAAGTCTAGTGTTCTTAATATAGCAGTTTAAGTGCAAAAGATAGGCTTTACACTTCAGACAATCTACGTGAAGGTCGAAAAGTTCTCGCAGACAATTGTATATGTCGATTTAGAAATGCCCTTTGTTACAGACTAAATGTAACTTTATTACAGCCTTCGTATCTCGATGAATAAATTTGTATTTATTTCGAATTTTCTCTTACGTATTCTTGGATGGGATTATTAATTTGACTTAGAATTTGTATTTTCTAAAATAAGTGGGTACAGAGGAAAAAAAGCGACAAATATATAATAATACTCGTATTATGGTTTAAACAGACATGGCTTAGGGTTATTTCTAATATTTTGAATACGAATACGACCAAACTATATACAAAACGAAAAAAAAAAATCATTTCTCCTATTATGGTTTCCAAAATATTAGGAAGAGAGAGTTAATAGCAAGGATACAATATGTACTATAAATTTGATGAAGCTAGCATTTCTTTATTTCTTCCTCTATACATGTAAGTATGACTCACTGTAATGCGATATTTATATCCAGAGCCCAAAAGCAATAAACTGCAAATCACAAAAATGATTCACCTGCGTTTAAGTCGGCATATCACTCGACGGATTCACAGAAAATCTTATAGATTTTATCGACATTTTGACGGACAATGCGGTAATGTATTCGGAGTTTCCTCGAACCATATTGTGTCTTTACAATGCTCTTAAGTGGTTAAGAAATTAATAATTATGTTTTAATTTTGACACCTTTGAAGAAATCAGGTACGATCTTATTGGTAGAAGGATATAGCATGTTGAACAATGTTTCTGGAACGTTATTGACTTTAAAAGTAATGTATTAGAGATACATGTCTTCAGAAGAACAAGAACATGGAAATACTATGCAGTGTTTAGGCTTTATGGTCGATAAAAGTATATATTTCTATTCATTTATTCATTATACTCAGTTATATTCCCAAAAATGGGGTGGCCAGAACTACAGAATCGCGAAAAAGATCCTACAGCTACAATTAGCGAAACGGGGTCAGATATTAAAAATCAGTGAGAAGTTGCTAGTTAATCTTCTGAGAAAACGTCCCTTAATTGCTCAGTCGACTCTTACAATATGCCTGGAAAGAGTGGCAGCTGATGAATTCTAGTGAAGCTCCGCATCTGAAATTTCTCATAATAATTTGCTTCTCTAAATAAAATGTCAAATAATTTGTCACGGTCTCTGCTTGCACAAAATACATGACAGAAACAGCTATCATTCCCTCATCAAAGTCGTGAGTCGTGACATTCGCGCCCAACTTTCGCCCATTCATTGCATTAGGCATAATAAAAAGTGACTAAAAACGAGTCGGAATCACAAGGAAAGGATTCCGTACTAAGTAAATCTTTATATGCCAAAAAAAAATGAGAGGACAGATATTTTTTAACAAAACCAAAGAATTAAGAATTAAAACTTATAGTTTTTTATTTATACCTGAAGGTACTGCTTTATATTTTGTCTATTTGGACTTTAGGTACAATTTACCTCTGGTCAAAGAAAAGGCAACTTCTAGAATTTCCAATATTATTATTTCGTTTGAGCTACAGAACCCTAACAGTGTCTAAATGTAATACAGAGCCACTAACTGTGATACTTCAAAGATTACTTAAATTAAAGCAACTCAACGCAAATATCAAATAAAATTACAATGTATGTTCATATTACATTATTTATATAAGTAGATGAGGCCGTATAGTCAACTCTCATATTGTATATTGACCTCCACAACATACAACATGAGATTTTCACATATCACTTCATACTTTTGAACAAAACAATACAAAGCAGGCGTAAAATGTAATTAAAAAATAAAAAGACTTATTATTCTATGGACTACTCATAATAAAATCTTATCTTGATCTTTTCCGATTCCAAGTAAAGGATATATATTTTACTCCCGTTAATAATAGGCACCTATTTATATAACAGGCAGCTAAATCTTTTAAAAGCGCTTGAATTCTAGAAACTCCTGCACTATCACATTTCACAGTGGACAGTTATTGCACGAACTTCACAAGAAACTCACACGTTATAATATAAATGCTACTAGATTTAATACTACGACTTGCTGGCTTATTATATTTTATTTAATAATATTAATACACAAAATATATACATACCGCAAACTAAAAACGACGCAGGGATATTTCCACTGTATGTTTTAACACATAATTCTTTAAGTAATTTACCTATCTGTTATTTCATCCATCAGTTAATCTGAGAAAAACCAATTAGGTATACATACATACATATTGTGTTGTAAAATATTTTTAATATCATTATGCAACGTCTTTTTATGTGGGCTATCTTTCTAACATAACCCAATAACTCTATTGCTTTCAGAGCTCATACCAAAAAATACTAATACTGGCTATCTTCTGAAAACAAAGTATTTGTTAAATTGAACGAAAACGAAATGTATAAATAGCTAGTAAAAATTTACATGGAGTCAAACGTATAGTTGAAATAGGTACTTACTCTAATTTTGTTATTTAGTATAATTACGAAACATGATGAGAAAACACACTAACACTGTAATTAATTTCATTAGAGAAAATAATTGATGACATTGAATGTTAAAAACGGAAGCAAAATAACCTAACAACCACATAATTATTTTAATTAAAACAGGCAAAATTATAGTTTTCACTCGTCATTTCCAAGCGAATGATTTGAACGACATTTTATAAATTTGTAAAAAGAGATATAATCAGTTTATAAGTTTCAAAAGTGCTAATAATTATAATAACACTCACTATCTGAACCGACATCGTGGTTAGATTCTAAGCAGTATTATCATTGCTACTATGTTATTTGGTTGACTCTCATTTATCAGACATCGGTCAGCAGGTCCTTCGTAATATATGACGTACATAAAAATAACACTGTTACAACTCAAGAAACTCAAAATATTAAGTATGGCACTCCATTCTGCTTCAATATTCAAAACAAGTTGCATTAGGTGTCCACAAAACCACCAACAACCTATCTTAGTCACCCGTGCCGTAACCGCATCACCGGATCAGAGGAACCTGTTGACACGAGTCTATGCGGCCGGAAGAATTGGTTAGTTGAGTTGTCACGTGGCGACAAATAGGTAACTCTGTGTCAGATAATCCACCTTCTGCAAATTAAATTTCAGATAGGACTAGATGATGATGAAAAAATTTCTAATAGAACGAGTATTGGAGTTTTTACCAGTTGCAATGAATTAATAATGCTTAACGCATCTGATCAAAGTAATTTCAAAGACACGAATGTGCTCCTAAATAGGGATAACCAGAACTTAACGATCACGAAGGAGAACCTACAGCCACGTTTAGAATAGCGGGGATTTAGAATAGTTGCTAGCTCATCGCCAAAGAGATTCGTCCCTGAGTTCATTAGTCAACTCTTACGTCATACAGGAAAGGAGATGCAGCTCATATATTCGTATGAAGCTCCGCACCAGCACAGGTAATGGCATATTAATTTAGTAAGTATATAAATAAACTTTCCAATATTTTAGTTTCTAAAGTCTACGCGGAAGAAGTATTATACACGTACCTACTTTAAGATAATAAACATAGGTATTTAGCAGACTACAATGAAATCGAAATACCCGTTTATAGCCAGACATGGTTTAAGCCAGATGCGTGCGATCGACTTGCGGTCTGTGGTCAGTACTGTTTCCGTTCAAGCGGGTTCAACTGCAATTTACTTCGGTCTGCTTCAATAAGGATGTCCCACAGGTTCTTACGGAACTAATGAAAATAAATAAAGTAAAGTTGGAGTTATAAAGACACTAGCGCCCATGTGAGAGAACTTCATTAATAAAACGAAGTATAAAGTTATTCCATCAAACTACATAGTTTGGAAAGTGATAAATGAACTGTGAAATCTATTATGTTAGTACCCTAAATAAATGAAGTGGACGTTTGTAATAAATGTCTGAAATAATGTGTTATTATTTTGATGATTTAACATTTATTTAATTTCAAATGTCTTGTCCCGATAAATAGATAGGCGTATCGTTATAATTTAGCAAGAAATCTTTCAGTGTCTATAATACGACTCTAGGGTAACCATCAGATGTCATTTTATTATTCCAGTTTTGGACTTAAATCCAAATGTTTTGTGTGCAAACAGAATGAATACACAGTTTTGTACCATGAACCTTTAAAAACATTGACAAGAGACTGACTACTATTTAAAACATTACTCCTTTTCGTGCCATACTTTTTTTTAACCTTTACTGCTATAAGAAGTTGTAGTGGGGATTTAAGAAAAAAGATTTAACATTCATTTCTTTTTCGTTGTCAAAACAGGAGAAGTGACATGATCCATTTAAAAACGGGTAATATCATAAGTTTTATCAATGGGGTGTTTGATTTATTCATTTACTCTGTTTTTGATAGCTACACATACGTTAATGATTATATCACGAACAAACTAATCTTCACCAGCACTAAACATCTCCATCCTTAAAATTTAGGCAGCATCACAAACTAACAAGGGGAATATTTGTCTAAATCATTACACAGTTACGTTTGCTGTAAACATAGGAAGTTTGTTCACGAATAGTCGAAGGTTTCTAATTAACATGGAAATTAAGGTATCTCAATGTATTTCTAAGGTTCCTATATCTTCTTGTATAATTATTTTCTTGTATAAATTTCGAGATAGTTACATTTTTACTGAATCATTTAATCATCATCATCATGACCGAGAATCATTTTAAGAGATAAGTTAAGAAAACAGCAGATAATTTAAAACAACAGAATCAATGTTAATTACAGTTATAACTTTGAAGCATTGGAAATCAAACTGGATAGACCAGACTATCTATAGGTAATT
Source organism: Carposina sasakii (assembly GCA_014607495.2). Lineage (NCBI taxonomy): Eukaryota > Metazoa > Arthropoda > Insecta > Lepidoptera > Carposinidae > Carposina > Carposina sasakii. The sequence continues at coordinate 11,487,846 of CP053161.1, forward strand.
ACCATATAAACAAAGCTGGACAGTCAATGAACGATTTCTCTAAAACATTCTTTGGTGTCCAACCACCCATTCGGTCGATATCTGTCGCATCTACTGTAATCCCATAAATGACAACTGATAAGGCTGCGGGTATGTAAACTGGTAAAATTTATGCTGTGGCAATTTCATTGCATGATTAGAGATATTATGACTTCACCATACCCTTGAAAATTTTGAGAAATTTAGCTCGTCGTAGTATTAAATAAGTTAGGTGATGATCTGTTAAAATAACAGCGAGCGAAGCGAGAGTGTCGTTTTTGCGGCTGGTAATATGCTTAAGGGAATTATTTTTTCCCTCATATTATTCAAAATGCCTAGTGCTTTTATAATACCACATTCAAGCGACAGATTCATGATCCACTCCTCTCATGTCCCAGTTCTCTACCTTACTCGTCAATCTCTATCTCGGTGATCTGAGGCGACAAAATACGAGCGGTGACATTGAACCGCATCTCCATCGTGATCGGGTCGCTTTGACCCGAGCGATGCCGAATCAATGCTGCTTGCTTATGCTTATTACGTCTATTATATTCGTAGCCATGGTATTAGAAAATTGAAATATTATGTTGTATTTTTATTACAGGAATTTTACTTGCAGGAAATGCATTTTTATTGTTATTGTCCGCAATGTTTGCCTTCCACTTAAAGCAAAGGCGGTCGTGGGCTAATCAGTTATTCTGTGACACATTGCTGTTTCTTCAATCACTCGTGAAGTTTTGACTCTTAATATGAATTAATCAGTCATTTGAACTTTTTTGAGAGCAACTTTTTTCTGGATAATGTGTTTTGTTTGAGATCCTATATTTAAGGCATTAGCTCGGCTTACATAATCGAAGGCTATTTTAGCACTATAAAATTTTCAAAACAATATTTACACCCTGTATGTGAGACCTAAATACTTGTAGACCTTAAATAGTGTACTATACATGTACATTATGTCCAATATTTCTGCAGTGCAGCTAGTGGAATAAAAAATAGATATTTATCATAAGGTGCAAACACGAGAGATGTGTCTAATAAGACATGTGATAAATGTAAAGAAAATACTTAATGTGTCGAGAATCGGACGAATTGGAAAAATGCCAACATCATTGTAAATAACGTATGAAAGAACGCACTAGTATTAAATGATTTGAGATAATTATGACAATTTTAATATGAAAACTAAAGTTAAAAACTATGTCAAAAATCATATAAAAATTCTGTTACATAACTGAAAACGCGCATTGAGAAAATGAGCTTTATAATTTTGTGGACATGTGATTGTAAATTAATAGCATTGGTTTTGCCTGTGTAACATGACGTACTCTTCTCTATGCTAACATAAAGATAATTTAATTATTATAATAATTAAATAGTCGGAAAGAGAAAAAACGTTTGAATACCAGTGATGTGTACACTCTAAAAATATTCTCATATTTCATTGTACACAAATATTTTGTACAGAAAAATATTATACAATGATAATGTACATAGGCGTGCTTATTACTAATAGAGATTATATATTCCGATATTTTAATGAAACATTTAAACTTTTCTCAATACGCAGTGGTCCAACAAAAATATTGTACTATACTCTTTAAGCCAATATATAACAAAAATAGTGTGAATAATACAAATTCATTTGTCAACGTAATGGATCTAAGTTTCTATACCTATATTAATGGTGCTTTTAGATAGGGACGCCTTATTTGACCTAGCTTTGGGTCCTGGGCTGTGTCTGGGGTTACGTAATGCTTAGATGGGTCAAACACTTATTTTCCAACTTAACCCAAAGGTCATGGATTGAATTTTATGTCATCCTGAAATAATTTATGTATTAATGTTATCAATAGGTACATAGGAAATTAAGACAATAAATGAGGATGAGGATACCACCATTAATAAATAAGTGATTTTCGGATGTAAATCAAGGAAATTTCGCATCGCGACTGTAGTTGCTTGTGATCGCAATCTTAGGCCATCAAATTCGAGGGTATAGAGCCCAGCGGTAGGCAAATACCATTTGCATTTTCTTTGATTTTATTTATTTCCATGAGAAATAATTTCCGTTCCAAATTTCAACAAAAACGAATAACCACAATGGCCGTTTGCATTTATAACGTTAAGTAAGTTTCTCCGTGCGCTCCGTCTGTTCATCACAAGCCAATTGCTCGTAGCTACAACCTATTACATAAAACAATTTTCCACTGGCTAATTGGATATATCGATTATTATAACCTCCATTCGGAAGCCGGCTCGGTGCAAGCAAAAACACTCGCAATATATCCTAGATTAAAATTAATTTCATTATAACCCTGTCACTCCGATTCGGCAATGCCGGCTCGGTGCAAGCATGAACAAGGCACTCGCAATATATCCATATGAATTATATATGTTCATTTAATTTCATTGACAGATGCGCCATTCACCCTGTCACTGGTCGGTTAAAATAAATTGATCGATGCTCTCTGCCTGCCTGTGAACGGGCAATAAAGCATGTATGTTATATAACTATGCATAGATAGTTGTGATAAATATAAAGGTTTTTGTTTGTGCGGTATATTATGTGGGGAAATTTATGGTTTGTTTTTGATTTGTTGCACGGAAAATAAATAAAGCTTTTTGTCGATGATACGTTTGGTTTGTTGCAATTTAGATTTGTAGGTTTTTGAATTGTTGCTATTAAGGATTGGATTGGTATTTAAGGATAGAGTTCACTTCAACATTAAACAATTTTTTTTGCGTCTTCATAGTTTTAAAAAAAGTTGAGCTAATGCCAAAAGGTATAAGTATTATAATCTTGTGAATAATTAAAACAACGACATAATATCTACACTTTACTTATCATAGAATTACTAACCAATATAAGTTATCAACATTACCTTATTTCCTATAAAGATTTGATACTCTACCTTACCATAGGCTAATAAGGGTTATCCATTCTGTAAATTAGCTCATCTTTGCTTGAACATAACCCTGGTCCCACAGCTGGCGCCAAGTCACGGCTCGAACAAATAAACTGTTTACTTATAGACATTTAATCAATTTCGGACCATCCTTGTTTGTTTTTATTATCTACCTAATTGTCCCTTTCATGTGATTGAAGAATGTTAACGAAGTTTGAGGAACAAATCAAATTTAATTAGGTAACTACGCCGCCGTTTTATAATCTTTCTTGAATGTTTATTTATTCTATGACGCCTATTTATAAAAATAATTAAAATTGTTTTACTAAACTAAAGTAAATTATTTATGTTTACAATTAGAAAAAGCTTTTTTAATTTAGTTCAGCATTTGCGCTGACTTGTCCCTTGAAATCAAATTGGTTAAATTCTAGAGAAAAGTCAGGTCAAGTAAAAGTAAACCGACAAGATCCTTGGAGAGCTTACCCCTCCGAGAAAGAGGCGTGATTTTATGTATATTTAAAAACATAACGGACTGAAAGAAGATGTCAATAGATATAATACGTGAAAAACAACGCTGTTTTAGATAGGTACTTCTCATATTTCACACATACAGTATACCTGGTAATGAACATTTAAATAAATAGCAACGTAAAATACAGTGTTAAAACTCATTTACCGACTAAGACAAAACTAGCGGTTACAAAGCAGAGATATCTTGAAGCAAAGATTTGTACTAAACCGGATGTGTTCTAACTCGTTCCATCTTCCAAATCAATAGGATCACTATTGCCTGTGAAGCCACAGAGTGATAGCATATACGGTAACTGAACTTGGGCTGGTTAGTACTAATCTGATATATAAATTGTATTGAAGTGTAATTTTGCACGAAGATTGCTTCAAATATATTTATCTTTTTTTCAGTATATTACGACTTATGATTAATTGTATTTTTTTCTTTGTCTGGGCATTTATCTGTTTCTTAACATATACGATAATCTTACAATAATCTTCAATTCGAATATAATCCAGTAAGAAAAATTCAGTTGAATTCTTACCTCCCTAGAATTCTAATCCATAGCTATTTTGGCATAGATGGCAACAAGCTTACGAAGGAAAACCTGCAACTACGTTAAATATAGCGGGCTAGATCTAAAAGAGCAGTGTGAAGTTCCTAGCTCATATCTGTGAATACGCTCCGAGTTGCAGCTGATATATTCTCGTCAAGCCTCGTATCAGGATGAGATAAAATCTAGGTTATATCTCTGTATTTCAAGTAATCTATGTCGTTTAGTGACTCACACATCGGTTTGTGGGGAACAAGACTCTTTGTCTAGTTGACAAGTAACTCTCCCGCTTTATTTACAGACCTTTTAGCACACCCTTTGTTAAAGTTAGAGCAAATATGCCCTTAGCTCTATGAAATTGTTCTCAAGTACTGGTCAGTGCTAGAGATTTAAAAGATGGCATAGTGCACCATTATAGAGAAAATGAGAAAAATAAGATGCAAGATCTATTTCAGAGGATACCCACAAATCGGATGAATAATAAAATTATGAAAATTTATTAATTCATCCATTCTTTCTTTCAGTTTCATTAAATTCCTCATTGTACACACAGAAATTACATTCAGGAATTACTTCAAATGACTTTAATAGCAGCAACAAATGTTGTTTTTCTGAATGAGTTACTTGTGAGTTATTTATATTTAACCTTAACGAAAGTATAAAATATCATCACATTGTCACATAAAAAGTTAACAATAAATTGATCACCCCTTTGCACAAAAAATCTAAAAATGTCTACAATTGAAATTAATTGACGTAAAAAGTGTGACGAATTTTGAGTATTATTCAGTGGAAGTATCTATACAAATGATGGGATTCTAAAGGAACGTAGTTTAAACGTTTTTTATTAATATCGAACCCCCATGCTATAAAATTATTTATGTATGTTCCAGTACGCTGAAGTTTTATGTGAGTAAACCATAAAACTTGAAGTCGGAAAGGAAATTAGAATTTACCATTTACCAGTGTTCTCTGTTCGTAACTTTCAATTATAATGATAGTGTTATTTGTTGCATCCACTTTTTATACCTAATAATGTTTTTTTATTATTTCTTATTCCAACAAATTTTATAAATGTAACAATAAGTTTATTTGTTGCCTTTTCACGATTTACTTACTCAACCAATCTTATTCTTTATTGTACACAAAACATTACAATAAATAAAGAGAAATTTACAAAAGAAATCTTCTTGAAATTTTGCATACATATAGTTAAGATGGCCGCGTGGTGCCGGCAGAGTAGAATTCGTACCACCCCATGTCTGCCTGTGGGTATCGTACGAGGCGATTAAGGGTTTCCGGGAGGCGGGCAGCAGCGCCTCCCGTGTTGACAACATAGTCCAAAATACAAACTGCGGTCACCAACCCGCCTGCCCAGCGTGGTGACTATGGGCACATACCCCCATGGCAGTCTTGTGGCGTGCCCCGGGGGAGGCCTACGTCCAGCAGTGGACTGCAATAGGCTGATGATGATGATGATAGTTAAGAGTACAGATAAGGACATAGGTTATAAATTCTGTAAAAGACGGAGTCACGGTAATGATTATTTTAATAGTGTATCTTCGATGTAATGCACGTTTTGCCAATTTACTGTCAACCTATTTTCATTGAATTATGTATATTGTACATATACTACGGTATCTACATTACGTATTATATTACATACTTCTTCAAAGCCTATATCAATGGAATTTCTCATGTCTGTTTCCAATAAGAACGAAAACTACAGAACTAGTGACTATTAGCTGGCGACTTAAGTTGTCGAAGCTATCTTTTTCTCTATCTACTCCATCTAATTAATTAATACCGGTTTTGTTTAAACATGCAGTAATTCTTTAGGTTAGTAGTAGGGAGTTTACACTTGACGATTTTATGCATAGTTTATTCAATGTAGAAATCAACATTTTCAAATAGGCGTCGAGCGTTATTTCTATTATAGCAGTGATATGCAGCTCTAAAATGCTTAAAGTGTCTCGCTCCCATATTGAAAACAATCCTGTTTTAATACATAGTTCAAAGAAACTAACTGAAGAAAGTTTCAAGTGAATGAGAACTTTGCCTAACGAGAACAGAAAGAACTGTCGACAAAATAATATCATTTGTTAATAGCGTAAAAAGTGCCATATTTAATATAAAATTGTTGAAGGTAAGTATCATGATGATTCCGTGTTATAAATTAGTCAAAATCATGTGAATAATGCACATCACGTTAAAGCTCAAGCCACGAACGAACGTGATAAGATAGCATCAAAAGGACACATGAGTCAATTTCACTTTTGAGAATCGGATATGTCAACCACATGTGACTAACAGGAAAATCTAATAACTGTATTTGCTTTTATTCTGGGAGAGAAATCTAAGAAAATTCTTATAACAAACGCCGCTGTGTAATATAAAAACATTACATAGTTTGCTGATTGACTACTTTATACCTACTTATACTAACTGTTGCTCACGATTTCGTATTCACAACTACATGCGGGTAAATAAAGTGTAATGAGGTTATAAACAAACAAAACTACTTTCGCATTTATAATATTAGTTGGATTTAATGCTTTAATAGAGCTTTCTTTACTTATTATAAACCCAGCCTTACAACTCGGTCTTTCAATCCGCCTACGTATCGTAATTAAGCAAGAAGCTAACTGACTCAATGCAATCTCTAAACTGATAAACAGCTGTTGTAATTTGCATTTTAAATCAATTCCGATTGACTATGTATCGATAGGGTTGTATTTGCTTTCTATGGTCTTGCTGATTGTTTAATTTCTAGCTTTGGAAAATATCTAGGCACTTGCCTTTATTTTATACTTTCATCAATAAAATTTAAGTGGTATCTACCACCTTTCACACTACCTATACAAAAATCATTAATATGACCATAAGATAAATTAAAGAATTATTGCTTTTTACAGATTTACCATCAAAAGTTCTATAACTAATATCAGTGATCTTTTGCATATTTAAGATTTTAATAGTATTTATGCAGAATTTTAAATTTAGATTAGAAAATATTTAAGATTCTTTATGATCTCTAGTATTGAAATTAGCCATCAGTGGCGTCGGAATAACGATGTACAGAGTAGAATTCAAGCAAAAGCCTCTAGTTTCAATTATAACAACCAAATATTGTAAACTCCAAATCGTATGACGTCATATCCATAAAGCCCCGTTCTCAAATTGTGCAAGCGGGCGATGACAGGAGCGTTGCTGCACACGCGCGACTAATCGCAGTCGACTAAAACGTGTGGGATACTTTTTAATGATGTGCGCTGGTATTGTGAGAGCTTTAGTATTAAGTGCATTGATTTTTTTAACAATCAAACGGGTGACCGCTTATTGTGTATCTAAATTATTTCAAGATGACGTATCTGGTGGTTGGGTTAATTGTTTATAATGATAGTTTTTGGGCACAAATTTGTTAAAACATCTTTTTTTTAACTTTCTATTGTATTGACAAATCTTAACTTAGACTCAGGTTAAGATAAAAAGCTACACATCTAGTTTAGTTTAATATTTGATTAATGTTTAAAGTTATACCTTGATAAGGCTTCTGCTCCTAATGAATTATTCAATTTAAGCTAATTTCTGGTCAATCATATATGATTACCAATTCTGTGTCTTCTTCCAAAGGCTGCCTGGAAGCGTTTGACGTCAGTTAATCGGCCACATTATAGATCAATAGTTGAACTTTAGCCATAGTCTTTTAAAAGAATAGTCGTTCTGAAGACATTCCGAAATATGTAAATCTAATAAAAAACCTGAAAAAAAGTCAATATCTGAATGCCTATATAGAAATGTGCCTAAATAGGTATGCCTCAAACCAATTATTTTTCCTAAGCTTAAAAAATCACTATTGTCATCTCAATCAGCATCATCACCCTTCATAATGCTGAAGAGTGCCGGAAACTGCCGGAAACAATACATTCAGCGAAAAAGCAAAAATCAGACAAATCACTCCTAATGGAAGAACTCATGTGATCGTCAGCTATCGAGGGAAGGAATTATAATAATGTTCGCCAATTTGTTTCACTTTTGGGGGAGCAACTGGAAGGGTTGGAAACTCCTATTATGTGATGGAATTCGGCGTGTGTAAGTGTACAACGCACAGTCGGTATTTATTAAAATTGCAGTGAAATGGTTTGTGAGATTCGTGTAAAAAAATGAGTGAGAAATTGTAGTCCAGTTCCAGATTTGGAAAAGATGAGATATCTGAGCGAAGCTATTTTTATGGCAGCTTGATAAAATATTAATATTTATAGTTCATAATTATTATAAGTGTCACCCAGTTACTTAAGAGCCTTCTTACAAACCCGCTTACTCTTTCATTGAAGTAGTGTGGAATCTAGGAAAGAAATTAACTATTAATCAGAATTTAGCCATGAACAAAGAAAACAAAAACGAGAGAATTTTATAACAAAAATTTCCGTAAAATATTTAGATACCTATCTACTGCAAAATCGGGAGGATCAAATTATTTTCTTGCCTTTTACAAAAGATGAAAGGAGATAAATAATTATAATTAAATCAGTTCTTTCTAGTCATCCAACCTTGAATTCGTTGTTAGTGACGCCTCTTAATTCAACAGGAAGGCGAAAAATCAAAGGGAACACGTCCCCCAAAGTTTGGCTCGAGGGTTACTTGTATGCGTAGACGAAATTCTTTTAGGGTGGACGAGGATCTAGGAAGATAGAAGGAAATATTTTTTATGATGGAAATTTTTGCTATGGAATGCAATTATCTTATTTACGAGTATGCGAAGTTGAGTGCTGGAATGGTTTGATAGACTCTGAATACTACTGGGTCAAAAAAATATACAATGAAGCGCTTTTCAAATGCCACTAAGGTTAAGGAACATAAGAGTTTAGCCAAACATGAAACTGACCATAAAACTAAAGTACTAGGTAGAAATTATCGTACAAAAGTAAAGATTATGTACAATAGGATCATCCATCAACCAAATGCAAATTCGCACATCCATGTACAAAACTAAAGGTCAGTGTCAACCGCTGGTGGTTCTAGGGTCCGGGAATGCAGTAATGTCATTGCTAAGATTGAGGATAAAATTGCTTAAAGTAATTTGTGGGCTTAGGGAGAGCTGGACAAATTCAACGGTGCCAAAGTTCGCGGCAAGACTGTAATATGTTATGAGCCCTTCTATAAGAATTGTTACGTCAAAAGCAGTATAATTTTCGACAGACGCGAGAAGCTCAGATGATATCTTAAAACACTTTGTTATAGCCTTATGTAAGAAACCAATATCCTATCCTACTAATATTATAAACACGAAAGTTTGTAAGTATGGATGGATGGTTACTCTTTCACGTAAAAACGGCTGGAGCGATTTTAATAAAATTTGGTGTGGAGTTAGCTGATACTGACCTGGATTAACACATAGGCTACTTTTTATCCTGGGAAAATATTTTTATTCCGGATAATTTCGACATTTTGTTTTTTTCTGCTGTCCACGCGGATGAAGTCGCGGGAATCCACTAGTAAGCTATAATTGTTATAAGTATTTTCAATCTACTAAACGTTCTTGTTGGGGTTTTGGCAATCAGATACCTTGACAGCGAGGCTTGTAAATTTACAACCTACCTGAACACAGTTGTAAATTTTAACTTCCATTATATTACCTATATACTAACGCCTGATACCATTCAAAATACATATTGCGCATGTAAAAGATGTGACAATGATATAAATATACACTCACATCTCAATAGTAATAAATAAATAGTATTAGCTCCATATCTCTAATAAGACATACTTTTATGCGATATATTCCACTATCATAAATAGAGATAAGACCCTCCGCTAGATGGCAGTATGCAAGGGGAAGTTGCAGTAAAGTCATTATTGCTAATACTAAGGACGAAATTGCCCGTGATTTGTGGTATAAGGGTGCCTTGAGGTGTCTCGTCCTATCAGGTTAAGTGTAGGATGGTAATAAATAATAAAACAATAGGTGGTTACGTTTATCACAAATACCCTACAGTGTTTATTTTGACTAGAGACTTTACTGCCTTAAGGGCCAGTTATTTGATAAGACCTCCATGTAGTTAACCTTACTGTCACTTCAGGACAATAACGGTTTTATTTTAATTAATAGTGAGATTAATATCTGATCAAACAGCGGTTTTAGTCTATATGTAATTATTTCGTTTCTGGGCGATGATTCAAACTGTGCAACTAGACACATACCTATAGATAGACGGTCTTTTGATGATGTAATCTTATTGTGCAATACAATTTCGATGAAAAATTGGATCTAGGGTATTACCATCAACTGATCAAGTAATTACTTGATTCATATTAAGCCAATGAAAAACATGTGCAGCTAATTGCCTTATACCTCATGTACGTGTAATGCATTCAATACCTTTTCATTCTGAAGTTCGTAACTTTTGACAGTTTTCTAGTCAGTTTAATTCAACAACAAACACTCTCAAGAGTCGAAACAGAAATCGATAGAAGCACACCTTTCTCGGGGTTTTTTATCGATTCACAAAAAGGATTTAAAAGTACCATTTATCTTCACATGTGGGAAGGGTGGAGAATAAATGGACCACTTCAAAGTATGACGGCGAACACAAAGTAAACATACACACTTTATTCATGCCCGGTTTTTTACCGGAATTTTCTTTGTGATCTCTCATAATATTATTACAAATTATGTTCTAAGTAAAGCTGTATCGAACAAAATCTTGATTTAGATCAACTGATGAATTCATTTTAATGTTTTCTGGGAAGATATTAGTAGTTGGGGTAACACAATATGTAGTAAACAACATTACGATAGAAAATGACATTATATTCAATAAACAATAGAAAAAAAATTGTCTGAAAATGATTAAACTGATGTCAAATAAAGTAGATAAAAATGTTACAAATTAGTTCTTTCTTTATGATCTTATATGGTTAGTAAGATCTTTCACTAATATCTTTCAAATAAATAAAATATACCCATTTTAAGTACTATTTAAGCTCTATCCACACGTTTCAAAAATTATTTCAAAATTATCTTTTAATATCAAAAATTTGTAACCGAAAACTAACAACAATTTTAAAAACACGTTTAGCATCCCTCCTACAGTGGAAAATGTTTTTGCTCATGTAGCGTTAATTTAAATTCGAATTTCCAAACAACTAGCAAACGTGACACTAATTCATTGTTTGTTTACTACATAAATTAGCAAAATTAACACAGTGCCCGAACTCATAACTAAATTCTGAAAACATAATTAACCCAAATATATTCGGAAACAAAATATGACCTATAAATTCATCGAATAATTTGATAACAATGCGTGCTTTGCATGGCTACGTCTATTTCAATGTTAACCTTGTATCAAATATTTTATATGTTTTTTTACGAAATAAGACGCTTCGAGAGTATTTTTGAATAAATAATTGAAGTAATAGAATTATCGCTTTAGTAAATATAAACATTAATATTAAAAAATCACATGCAATGCTATGTACGAGTATATGCAAAAATTTAAATCAAATCCCAACTACATTCACAAACACAAACCGTTCGAAATTTCAACTATTATTTTAAATCCAAATTGTCACATATTCCTATATAAGGTGTACGTACGCCAAATGGGATAGTAAAAACGAGTATGTGGTATTAACACTTCAGTTTTTTGCATCTATTGAAGGGCCCACGCGTGCATTAAGCACCCCTTAAATATCTCTCACCATTGTGTAGTTCTACAAATGGATATTTCAACTTTTTACCATGAACGCCAAACAAAGCTTATTTTCAAGCGTCATAAGAAACTCTGGTATATTTAACCATTGTTGGTGGACCATTTATCTCTTTAATTTATGGGGTAGCGTCGCGAATGGTGGACATATCTGCAATGGGCTGTTCCCTATTCGCTGCAGTTTTTTCGGATGAAGTGAAGCCGAATTCAAAGTGCATAGCACAGGTTGTGTGTTTATTAAGCTTGTTTATAATTGATTTTGTGATTATATCAGGCACTAAAGCTTTATTTTTTTATTATATAGTATTTTTTTATATAACTTTTTTTTTCAAATAACGTAAGATTATAATCACGTGTCAAATTATATCATTAATACATACATACATAAAAATCGTGCCTCTTTCTTTATATCATTAAGTACCAAGTCATTGTGATTAATACAATTTGATGATGGTGGCTTTGGCTCGTTCGCTGTCCTGCACCACCACGGGCAGGTAAGGATAACTTGGATCCCGTAAGATCGCAGATGAGATACAAGACAAGTAAAATAATAAAATAAGTAATAGGCAAGTTTACGAAGTATCATATTTCCATTCATTAAATAAATGTCTCTAAAGTTTCAATTGGAACTTTAGAGACATTTATTTAATGAATGGAAATATGATACTTCATAAACTGAAATTGAAACTTTAAATCTACGTTGCTACAGATAGTGCGAAATGAAAATCAAACAATAATCACTACAATGCACTCCAAAACTCGTAACCGTCGAAACAAGAGCAAACCTATTGTGAATCACCGCCTGATCCTTTTTGCGAGCCTACTTACTTTTAGTACCTTTGATTTTCACGCCTAAGTCCAATATGCAGCTACAGCCTTTGTCCCCCATTTGCCACGCCCTCAAATTCTGCCTGGTCAGTAAACGTCGCCTTGCGGTGGACAATAAAAACATTCAGGTTGCTAGGTGCGAAGTGATGGACAAAAGAAGTGCTGCTTCCGATGCTGTTCTTAACAACCGACACCCGCAGTTTGGACCTACCACATGTATGGTATTCTGAGATGCAATTAACATTGTTTGTCTTCGAAAAAGGATTTGCGACCGCCCGCAACTTATTGAAAAACTTGAGAAAGAGATACTTTCTATGAGTTTTATATAGCCAAAAATTTCGGAAAATATTCAAGTATTCTATCTAGATCTACGCCCACAATATTATTAAATATATTTTGCTACTTATCTACCCATGCCTTCATTTTAATTTTATCCACTTTTGGGAGTAGAGCTAAACCTGGTAATAAATCAGCAATAAATATTTAAAGTGCTGCCAATTGTATTTCCGTAATTATAATTTCCTGATTCAAACTTTCAAAGTTTACAAACTTGATACACTCCAATTGTAAGGCTTATATAGGTACAGTTAAAGGCCATTTATTGTATTTATTCAAATGGATAATTTACTAGAACCACATACATCAGCAGCATTTTATGTGAGTGTAAGGCAATTCACCTAGTTTCGTGACATGCAGTGGGAGAGTTAAGGGCAAGCTTTGCATTTTGTATTTGTTTAGACGATAGCACAAAAAAAAATTACATAACAGAGTGAAATCAAAAAATCCATACCTTAGTCATGAACACCGTGTTACACTACAAGTACGAGTACTATGCATTCTAATACTAGAAAAATCTGTACATGCAACCTACAAACAAGTACCTACCTCAATTTCTGAAAGAAAACTAAAAAATATAGAAAAAAATATTTTCCGGTTAAAGGCTCGAGCACACCGGATGCGTGTGCGTGCACGTAAGCGTAGACGTATACGTACCTCTAAGTTGTAATGTATGGAACTGTATAGGCACGGGCAGACTAGATGCGTATGCGTAGACGTAAGCATAGACGTCAAGCGGTGACAGTTCTATACATTAAACTGAGAGGTAAGTACGCATACGTCTACGCTTACATGCACGCATACGCATGCTGTGTGCTCGAGCCTTAAAATTTAAAGTATTTCCTAAGAAATCCCGCTATCTAAGAATTTAAAAAATATTAAGAAAATGAAAAAAAAATTCACCCAAGTGAGATTAAAAAATCATCAAAATCTATTTCACGAATAAAAATATATTGCAACAGGTTTTAAAAACTTTTGTTTGCTTGTAAGTTTTACTAAAACTATAATTATTATTCCCACACGCTATTGACCCTTAAACCACAGACCTAATAAAAGCGACTGCACTAAACCTGGCACAAATCTCGGTAATTACACAGGTCACGCTTGTATAAGTTTTAATTAATCAGTAAATTACAAGTGCTTTCAATGCGCCTATCGGCCCTTGGAGGTGTAGATATTGTGTTACAAAGTAAATATATGCTTAATGTTCCTACGACATGTTTGTGGGATGGCAAATTATTGAGGAACCAAATGGAAATTTATGTAAAAAAGTTGTAATTACGTGGACATTAGCGCCTTTTTTTCTTTTGACGCGATAGAGGCACCTTCTAATATTGTATATATCATCTAAGATAGAGGTTATAGAATTTAATAACTATTATTATTTATGTATAGATTGCGAACGAAGTCGATTTGTACAGCATTTTTATAAAATAAGAAGCAGCCTGCCTTTTGGCCAAGTTTTTCGACGAAGAAGTTGCAGGCAATAATTTATTTGTAAATATGTATGTTCTGTATTAAAGTTTTTATATTATTTATTATATTATCTACCCAACTAGTATAAATAAAATATATGATCCAGAAGTGGACATTAATGACATGTAACGTAGATGACTTTTATATTGGTTTTGGAAAACCACTAGTACAAATCTATATCTATACATATAATAAAAATGTAACGGATCGCTGTCTGGACATGGAAGATATATGAGAAAAAATATTATAGGAGACCTTTATCCACCCAATAGTACCCAAATGAATGATTTTTAGAACTTTTGTCTGTTTGTCGTTTAGTGCGTTTGTGCACGCTAATCTCAGAAACAGCTGAACCGATTTCGATGCTGTTTTCAGAAATATATTGTGACAGGTCCCATTTAACATGTAGGCTACTTTTTATCCCGGGAAAATGTTTTTATGTCGGATAATTTCGACGTTTTGTTTTTTCTGTAGTCCACGCGGACGGAGTCGCGGGCGTCTACTAGTAGATAATATACATACTAATTTTAACCGAACAAAGTTCGTTCATCTACAGGAAAATAGGTAAAAAAAAATCGAAGCGAAGCGAGGGCGGGCCACTACTTTATTGTAATTCTTCTTAAAAGATTCCAGAAATGTCCACATATTCCTATGCAATATGCATTCAAGCCAAAGCTATCACCCCGCAATGCCATTAGGTTCAAATTCATTTGTTCCTAATGTAAATGTAATAGAAAATTTATGTAAATTGACCTTTATTACATTATAGTAATATACAGCTACATAAAATATGGATGCTGCATATGAAATTTATAAGTTATTAATACCTTTGAATGGACTCGTTTAATATTATAAATACATTAGCTTTAAATGTGTTTCACAAATAAAATTGAATTATGTATTTACTAGTTTTCTAACAGCATTCTGATAATACATACTATTTTTGGTAACAAGTTGGAATTGTTTTGTTACTTTTTCCATATAATAAAATACCAATGCTACCTCGTTCAAAAACAATAGGCTACCTTCCTACCAGAGATATTCACCAGTTAATTTTATTAATTGGTCCATGAAGTCAATGAGTATTAGTGCTGAATGCCAAACGCATCCATATAAAGTAGTAGAGTATATCAATGGTGGAAAGGCAGCTAAAACATCCACCCTGATAATACTCTTCCGTCCGTCTTCTTATACATGCACAAAATGGCGACACAAATTGCAATGAACAAACATTAAAGTATTTTTCCAATATTCCATATATTTCATGGATGGAAGCAAATAGTAACAACTATTTTCCGATCGAAATACCTTTTAGAAGCACGTTTACCGTCTCTTAAATATTATTAGTAAACCAGTGGACGCCCGCGTCTCCGTCCGCGTGGACTACAGAAAAAACAAAATGTCGAAATTATCCGGGATAAAAACATTTTCATGGGATAAAAAGTAGCCTATATGTTAAGTGGGACCTGTCACAATATATTCGTGAACTGCATCAAAATCGGTTCAGCCGTTTCTGAGATTACCGTGCACGAACGCACAGACAAACAGACAAAAATTTCAAAAATCATTGTTTTGAGTACTATTGCGTTGATATAGGTCTCCTATAATATTTTTTCTCATATATCTTCCATGTACAGACAGTGATCCGTTACACTTTTATTATACCGGGTGTAAAGTTACGATCATTTTTTTCTATGGAAGCAACCCTGGTTTCCACAGGTTTCCATGATATTGAGGTCCAAGGTTACATTAATACTATAATTTTTTAAAACATTTTTTATCCATCTAAAATCGGTTAACAAACATTTTTTTCAAAGATACCATGTCAAAATGTTATAATGTTAGTTTTGTAGGTACATTTGTACTTTGAGCATCAAACTAATACATTACTTGCAATAAAATACAGTACTTTGCATAATTTTATTTGTCTCCTCTTTTATTCGTGTCCTCGTTTCCCAGGGTTGGTTCCATAGAAAAAAAATATCGTAACCATACAAAGAATACGAGGTATTAAAAAACATCGTTGTCTTTTTACACCCTGTATGTATAGATAGACTAGTGAATTTGACTCCATCCGCGTGGACTGCAGAAAAGCCTGTTCTAGTTGACCGAATCGTGAATATAAACTATTCTCGAACCCACTTGTACACACGCAAAAATTTTATCAAAATCGGCCCAGCCGTTTAGAAGGAGTTCAATTACAAACACTCGAACAGAAGATTTATATATGTAAAGATTTATTAACGCCGATTAGCATACTCGTACATGCCATCAGTTATTGATAAATAGTCCCAAGTGTTTCGTAGTAGGCAGACAACGTTTTAACTCTCCATACATGTCTGTTAATTAGAAAGATAGAGTTCGATAGCGCGACACAATTATTTATTACGATTTATATTCAAATAGATAATACTAATGAGACTAGACAATGCGTAATGTAAATATTCATAGGTCATGTTGTCAAGTGGATGTTCAAATATTTATGTAAGAATAACTACCACAAAATAATCAATAATAAAGACTCGAGCACACCGGATGCGTATGCGTGGACGTAAGCGTAGACGTACACGTACCACTGAGTTGTAATGTATGGAACTGTATAGGCACGGGCAGACCGGATGCGTATGCGTAGACGTAAGCATAGACGTCAATCGGTGACAGTTCCATACATTAAACTCAGAGGTAAGTACGTGTACGTCTACGCTTACGTGCACGCATACGCGGTGTGCTCGAGGCTTTATACACAAATACACGTACATGCGTCATCAACCTAAAGCTGGACGTAAGCCTGCCCCGGGGCACGCCACAAGGCTACTGCCATAGGTGGGTATTTGCCTATAATCACCACTCTAAGCAGGCAGGTTGGTGGCCGCAGTGTGATTTTCGGACTAGTATGTTGACAGCACAAGAGGCGCCGCTGCCCACCTCCGGAAACCCACTATTCAACTCTGACGACACTACAAAAGTACAGTATTATACTGCAAAAGTTTTATTGTTATAAAAATTGATGTATTTCCCTAGCACTACAACATTAGTCTCTTCAAAGCTTGAGTGAATAGGCACTTTCTAGGCAAACATGTACCACCCTAGGCCGCGTCTTGCTTAACATCAGGCACGATGGCGGTCAAATGTTTGCCTAGCTAATTGTAAAAAAAAACAAGAAGAATTAGTAAAATACTAAGTGGTTATGTTGGTGGAAAATCCCGGGTGATTCTTTTTTCGAATTGAGGCTTTCATTCTTAGAAAACATTTTATAAATATTACTCATAATGAAAAATACCCTGTCTAACATCCTACCGTTAGACATCAAAGTTACCCCTCGAGGAAGCCTTCGCAAAAGCGTTGTTTGTAATTCGACAAGACAGGTGGAATGGAACCAGATGTTCAGCCACTGTGTATAGGGTCTTACATTGTATAACTAATTACTTCAAATGGTTGCTCACCACCTTAGAGGCTAATTATCAAAAAACAGTTTTAACGCACTTGTTCTAACTATGCCACTTCTTCGACTTTAACGCAAAGCAACCTGCTTATCCAATTTTCTAACAAAGAACGCAAAAACAATATACCTAGATTTACTAATAGGAGTTTCACTAACCCGTAAACTAAAGGTCAAATACTTGCTCCACGTAAAATATTAATAAAAGCTTCTCATAATCTAATTAAGTACCATAAAAAGTAGAGCAGGACCAATATCTGACCTCGACGTTTTATTTATGAAGCAGATTTGGTGTGGATCTGTGACAATCAGTGAAGATAAATATCAAATGACAGCAAATGTCAACTTGTGCTGCAAAATTACGCTCATATGCAGTATACATACCTATATATTATACTGAAATATTGAATATACTGAAATTTTGGCACTGAAACATATATATACTTGGTCCTGTGCTGATCCGGAGGTGCACTAGAACACATCATAGGAGTCGACAAAGGGGCATTCTCTCAGGTGACTAGTTAGCAAATTTACAAAACCTGGTTATTGTATCTCATACATGATCCTGCAATCCATAGCTATCCGATTTTGGAAATACAGCCATATCTTTATGTGTATGTACAATATAATTTATCATCGGACGTAATTATGTACTCGGGTCAACAGAAAAATGACCATTAACCTTATAATGAAGGATGAACTAGCTGTTTGTATTTACTCCATGGCTTTATCACATTATAGTTATTGGCAAGTTTATCATGGCTGTCGTGTAATCTCCCGACAGATAGGTGTGGGAGTGATCGATTGAAAACTGTCCGATATTATTATTTTTGTAAGTATCCACGAGTTGGCCTAAATCGTTGGATAGAGTTGGATGGAGATGAGCTTTGCCCACAGTGGGACGATATTTTTTTATTTAGCAAGAAATAATTAAACTGACGAAGGTTTTTGAATTAATTAGGAATATGTTGCTGTATTTATAGTTACATTTAAACTTTTAAAATAACAAACGCGTAATGGATAAACTAATATCAAAACGAGTTCCTACTTATGTAATATTGCAATGCCTAACTTCTACTTCTTCTTATACTATCATCATCAGCCTATTGCAGTCCACTGCTGGACGTAGGCCTCCCCTAGGGCACGCCACAAGACTGCCATGGAGGGTATTTGCCCATAGTCACCACGCTGGGCAGGCGGGTTGGTGACCGATACCATCATACTTTGTCTAAACTACCGTAAGCTAACAAACGATGAGTTTTCTACGACCACGCGCATCTTTATTCGCTATTCCTGGACTATAGTAATAAATATGTATAGCATTCATACCTACCTACAATCAGTCACATAATAATAACACATTATATAGGTACCGTCAACGGTACTTGTCTACCTACACTTTATGCTTTCCTATAACTTTCACCATGTTCGTTATTACAAAGAAACTCTGATATTTTTAAGGGCCCCTTCTCCTGTAGAATTAGGTACTTGGTACCAAGGCGAACGAATGACGAATGGGCGACGAAATGAAGATTTTTTAAAAAACAACTTCTAATTTCTAACCTTTAACCACATAAACTTTTGTGAACCCGTTAATTTTCGTTCCCGTGGAAATTTTGGAAAATCCTATCTTATCGAATACATGCATGAATACATCTATACATATAATAAAAATGTAACGGATCGCTGTCTGTACATGGAAGATGTATGAGAAAAAATATTATAGGAGACCTTTATTAACCCTTAGTCTTAGGAGGAATAAAATCGAAGTATACCTACTCGTATCCTACTAATACGAGTATTATAAAGCCGAATGTTGGTGAGTGTGTGACTTTGTGAATGTGTGACGTGAGTGTGTATATTTGTTACTTCTTCACGCAAAAACTACATGGGTTTTGATCAAACTTCACAATAATATAGCTTACATATCAGAATAACACATAGGCTACAATTTCCGGATTATTTCGATATTTGGTTTTTTCTGCAATCCACGCGGACGGAGTCGCGGGCGTCCACTAGTGTATAATAAATGTTTTGATAATTTGACACTTTTACCTTAGACGGCAAACGTGACGTTTTGTTGGGAACATTAATATTATAACATAGTTCCGAGAATAGATAATAATGTATACGTTGGCTATTTATTAAAGTTGGTTGTAAATGTATATACCTACATGTTTATTAAAATATATTGTAGTAAATATTAGCGTTGACTAAAGATAACGTCGGCTTTATGTTATTGAGTTTTAGATACTTTACTTATATCTACATTATTCGGAAACTTAAAACTAAAGGATTATTAAGAGGCTAGTGAATAAGTGGACGCCCGCGACTCCATTCCACATATTCCTGAAAACTGCATCGAAATCGGTTCAGCCGTTTCTGAGATTAGCGTGCACAAATATTGATCCGTTACAATTTTATTATATGCATAGATAGATGACATGAAATGTGGTTATATGTATATGGTTTACTAGTTTGTGCCCACAGCTTCGTCTGTATGACCTTAAATAATTTTAAGCCTTTGTGTTATTCTGGTGAAGCTATATAACTGACAAGTTTCATCGATATCCGTTGCAAAGATTATTTATATTCTTATTTATTTATATCTTAAGAATTTTCACAAACTTTCACTTTATAGTGTAGTAGGATATGACAGGATAAAAGTAATTGGGCCCATTTGGTCTTAATACAAGCAATACAATCCCATACAAACCCAAATATCAATTACATTAACAACATTATCTTTGCTCTACTAAAAATAATCTACTGGTTAGATTACAATCAAACAAATCAATTCTATTTGTTCTGTAAGGGCGCTTACACATTAAGAGACGAGTGGCGGCGCAACAATTCGCGCAACCAACAAAATATAGTCAGATAAAATACCAGGCCGCCGCGTAGCCGTTCGAAACCACATGGCGGCTATTTATATATTATTACATTACCTACACATAGTTATAAATAATAATTGGACATCATAATTTCAGTCACGAGAAGTCTGCAGAACATAGTCTCCAAAATATATTTTTTTACTCTACTCATATTAGCGTTATTTTGAACAAACCTTCAAAATAATGTTTTCACCTTTTTCGAGATGAATAGTCGACTAAGGAATTTAAGGAGCGTTTTCTCAGGTGATGAACTAGCAACTTTGCTACTGATTTCTTTTAACATCCGGGCCCGATACGCTTAACATGGTTGTAGCATCTCTTTTGTGTTTCTCCCGTACTGGCTATTCCATTTCGGAAACACAGCCTGTACAACCATATTTATGTATGTATCTATATTATGTAAGTAGGTAGAAACGCGATTGGTTGCGTCACCACCAAAAGTATCTTAATCTAATAGCGCTTTAATACCACCCGTATATGAAAGAGATGGTATCTTCGTGTTAATAAAGTCCCCCATCCTTTGTCTATGATAAAGTAATTTACTTAATTTTAAATAAATTAGTCAATTAATGATACCACGTAGGTAACTTAGTAACAATGAGTTAGACGGAGTATAGAGGCATCGCTTATTCGTGGAGTTGTCACAGCAACATAACATGCATTTATAATCGATAACTCGAGATTTAATTTTATATCGCAATAGGCCATTAATGAAAGAGTATAATTAAATTTTGAATATTTGGTATATAAATATGCTTCTTTTGTCTATGTATTTTGCTTAGATATCTTTGCAAAAAATATTTCCTTATAAATATGATTACTGTTCAGCCATAAATAAAAAAACAACACAGTATATGTAGTTATAATTATGACAGATAGAAAATTAATTAAGCGTCTTTTTCTTTTAAAATACATATTTTAAGCACATATGGTCAAGCGTAAGCCTATTTAATATAAAAAACCATAATGTACAATAATTGAATGCCAAAGTCAGTGTACGTTTTCATGGTGTGACAGTTCCGCTTTTCGCCATACTTAGCGCCTCTATGATTTTACCCCTAGCGAGTGTTAGTTTTTAAAAGTAGGTTTAAAACGATGATTTATTTAACTCTTTGTATTGTAGCATCTTTATTACGTTAGATAACAATAAAACTGTATTCATTGGTCGTCGCTCTTAATTTTAATTTTCTATTCTAATAGCTTAAGTGATGTATAATCTACAAGTACATTATAATACGTAGAGCCAAGTTTGCACCTACCGGGATTCGAACCCAGGACCTATGGCGTCGCAGGCAGGGTCACTACCCACTAGACCAGTCGGCCGTCAATGACTTAATTGTTTTTAGGTTAGCCCAAATAGACTGTAACTTTTTATACTTCATTTCAGTTTACTGCCCTTAAAACATAGACGCTAGTGTATATGCAATCCTAACACAGTTTCATATATTTTCATTAGTTGTATAAAAATCCGTGGGTCTTAATAAGTAAAACGGATGATAGTTATGACATGATTTATTCCTACTATAATTATAGGACCTTGACATCTATCTCCAGTTGTCTATAATCACCTGTCCATCTAAAAAGGTTTAATCATATCCGGTAAAATTAAAAAAAAACGTGACAAAGGAATAGTTGGATGGGTTCCGTGGGTTTGCATGAAATTTAAAAATGTGCGATGATTTGTTTTTTATTATTATACTCAACCTTGAACTAGAATAAAATTCTCGATCGTAAAGACGTGAGGTTAAATGTGATTACAAATAAAATAAGCATCATTTATTTCCCGGACTTGAACAAAAAATTATGGATGGATGGGATTTTTTAAATTTATTCGTATATCTTACACATAGTTTGCTCGTCACATTTTCCCTCAAGTCCCTAGAATCTTTCCCCACCAAAAAAACTATATTATATTTTTACATATAAGTTTTCAGCTATAAAATTTATTATTGGGGATAGAAGACGACAAATTAAGAGACTTGCTTACTTTACCTAAGAAAAGGTTCTACTAGCTGCTAGATCATAAGACTGCTGAACCCTAAAATATCTATTTAAGGCCGAACCACCGGCATCGATAATTATGGACTACAGTTAAATAAATATTTGACCAAACGAATTTTAATAGAAACTCCTTTTTCGTAAAAATGTAAAAAAAAATTGTTTAAGTTAATTGCTTTGCTGATCCCACTCAATTAATTTTAATGGATGATTATTATTTAAATATTACTTTTAAGAGTAAAAACTAGACTAATAATAATGTCTGGAATCAAGTTTTTTTGTATCAATATAAAAGAACATATTATTACTCTCTTGTATGGTACAATTTTGATGAATGCCAACTTCTATACCAGTGGTTCCCAAAGTGGTCCAGGTGGACCCCCAGGGGTCCACAGGAGACTCGATAGGGGTCTACGTTATCGTGAAAAAATGGGGGTTTACAATTAATTTGTATGTGGTGTAGGGCTGTAGGGGGTCCACCAGAACCAGTTAAATTTTAAAAGGGGTCTATGAGTAAACAAAGTTTGGGAACCCCTGTTCTATACTATCCCACTTATCCTACCTGTCCTATTAATATTATATTGGAAATTATTTATTACAAGTTAGGTGACAAAAATAATTAATTTGCACAACTGGAATTATTATTGATCAAGTAACTAAAATATTATCTCACTGATCGCTTAGTTATTTTCTATTCGACCGTTTAATTATTCCTTTATCTGAAAGTTTGTGATAATAATGAGATGTTAGGACTCATTAATTATACAAATAAACACTTAACTCTTGATACCTAAACCTAGGTGGGTAAGCTGTAGGTTATAAAAACAATGTAGAGGCATAACAAAGCTTGCATGTGCGTAGCCTTGTAATATACTATTAAGTTACTAACACGAAGGTCACATGGTGGTGGACTTGTCTAAAATAGCAAAGATTTGTAAGTACACATATAAATAAATATGTAAATATTAACTTTCTTGGGCTTCAGAGAAAGTTTAAACGTAATGAATACCTGGTTGGTTAAAGAAACTGCTATGAAGCCACTCTATAGATTGACATAAAAGTAATGCGGCCGGCAAGTCATTCACAGATGCTAAATACAAGGCAGACAACTATCATAGTTTGCTTGAATATATTTTATAATCTTTTGTACTTTCAGAGCTCTGCCGTACATCCTGCCTCCGTGGTAACTCACATGATGCACACTGTGTCAGGTGTCTTAGCATCTGCTAACGGTACAAAAAGTGACCTTTTGCAATAGCACACATGTTATTTACTTTCTAGTAAGCTATTTATTATTAAACTTCAAATTAGGAGAATTAAAACCCGCCCCTTATTACCTAACTAGCAGAAGCAAAGCGATAGCGAAAATTGTACAAAAATCGCTGATTGCTTGTCAAATTCGTATTCACGTAAAACGAATTTCAAAGGAACTTTGACATTTCAAGGCGAATATTGTACAATTTTCGCTATCGCTTTGCTTCGGCTTTGCTATTGCTTTTACGTAATCAGGGGGCAGTTAGTGTCTTATATCGTTGGGCCTCTAGGTGAATCTACGCAGTCAAAATTGGGGATGTGTAAAGGCAAGGGCTGGTCTAAAGCACCTGAAACCGGCGAGCATGTATGAACAATTTGATGAATGTGGTTGAAGCGAAAGTAGTCTCTGTCTACCCCTATGGAGCTAAGGCGTATGGTTATGTATGTTTGTATCTTATATACTTAGTTCAAATTTCACTTTACGATAATTAAAATTAATTACATTTAACTAATTTGTCATTATTTCTAATTTAAAATTATGCATATACCAGGGTGTAAGAGAAAGGGTATGTTACGCGAAAAGCTATGTAAATAGTTCACTATAGAGAACCTATTTCCAAAATTTGAGACTCGAAATCACATGTTTATTTTTCGAGTTTGTATAAACATTCCTGAGTTGTTTAGGAATTCTTCATACTATCTGGAAAAATAAACATGTGATTTCGAGCCTGAAATTTTGTGAGTAAGTTTCTCTTAGTGGGCTATTTACATACATTTTCGCTTAACACACCCCTTTTGTTACACCCTGTAGAATCAATAATGATTTACTCATAATTTACTTTATGTATTGAAGGTTGAAGGTTTTCCGTACGGTGGAAAGTGACAGTGATGCACTGTTGCTTCAGCAAGACTTGGACTGTATTTCAGACTGGTGTGTTAGCAACTGCATGGTTTTGAATATTAATAAATGTTTTATTATATCTTTCACAAACAAGAAAGACAAAGCCTTGCATAACTACTCACTCAGTGGACATATGCTTAACCGGTCATCAGTTGCAAGGTCATAAGTTTCACAATCATTACGACCACATTGTCAGCAAGAGTCTGCAGTTGCTTGGCTTCATCGTTAGAATCTCTAGAGATTTTAAGAATCCTAGCAGCCTCTTACGCCTTTACTATCCTCTGGTGAGGAGCGTTTTGGAATATAACTCTGTTGTGTGGTCCCCGCATTATTCTATTCATATTTCTGCCATTGAAAAGGTCCAGAAAAAATTAATTTTTTATTTCTAATTTTTTATTCAATGTCTTAAGTTACAGATGCGGCACTGCAAGACGGATTCGCTCATACGATGACAGACTTCTTAAGTTCAAGATGACCTCGCTCGAGGTTCGCCGGGAGTATCTCGATCATATGTATCTACACAAAATTATACACTTTTCTGTGGACTTCGCTCTGCTGATTTGCCACATTAACTTTAAAATTAGGTATAGAGCTAGGAATCCCAGTCCTAGGCCATTTCAACTACAGATCTACCGTAACAATACCTCGTATTATAACCCCATTGTCCGCTTTTGTCGTCAATATAATGATCTGGTCGCAAATCACCGAAATTGCATAGATATATTCAATTGTAACTTTAATAGGTTCTCCACATCTGTAAAATCCGCTCTTTTCAATAATTTGAATGCCTAGATGGCTTTGTATTAATCAGTTTATATTTTTTGTGTTTTCCGAGTTTATTATTATTATAATTTCAGTGTAAAAATAAATTGTGTAATCTGTGTATTCAAGCTTTGGAGTGCAGGTTAGTACTATAATTTAGTGAAATGATGTTGTGTTAAACGTTAACTGTACTCTGTATTTTGTACGTGTAAATAAATAAATAAATAAGACTCAAGCTTACAAAACCCATAGTATTTAACTCATTGCTGGCAACACACAAATAAAATCGTTTAAAAACATTCTCCTTTATAAAATAACATTCCAAATTCAACTAGATTCGGATTCGATTCGTTCAAATTTGAGGGTAAACGAGTACATTATACGATTTCCTGTAGCAACCCTTCTGTGAGGCTTGAGAAATCAATGAACTCCCCTTTCGTATTGGAATTGCAGTAAACCGTTTTAAAGGTGCATCGAAACGTTCATTTGAGATCTAACTGGCAAACGCCAGTTGGTCAACTATGAATACGATTCTCTTTAAAGGGGTGGAATATCAATCATAAATTACTTAGGTATTAACCAATTTGCGGCCATCTTGGCTTCTTCTTTGATTAAACCTCAAGAACCCGGGCTAAGTCGGGGCTTTCCTAGAACATGCCAGCTGCATTTCCTTCCATGCATATTGTTAGAGTAGACCTAACGAAGTCAGTTGATTTTTCTAGGCGATGAGATAGCAACTTGTTACTGATCGTTTTACATCTGGCCCCATAATTCTTAACGTGGCTACAAGATCCTTTATGATACTGCAGTTTTAGTTACCCTTTTTTGAAAACACTTAGGTATACACTTCTTTAGATACTTTTTCTACTCAAATAAGCTCATAAATTATCCTGGTTTGTTTTGACAGTTATAAATATAATATGGTTTATGTATTAACCTCGTTATTATTGATTCAACCAGGATAAGATCTTGACTAAACGGTTCCTCAACATATACCTCAGAAACATCTTGATCCAAAAAAAGGTGTATGAGCCCCAACATATTCCTAATGACAGCCGCCCTTTTAAATACATCTAATTTGTATGTTTATTGTAGCAACGACCTGGCTAACGTATCATTATCTGCCATAATCATTTGGATGGCACAATCGCTGTCTAAACTATGTCCAGACGTATAATTTTGTACAATAAAAACAAACGAATACAAGCTTAGGTTTTGTGCAACATAGTGGAAAATATTTAAGAAAATTGAAGCTTTATTTGAATAAAAAAGGTATATTATAATCTCTACAAGAAAACAAAAACGGTCAGATCAAACGAATCGCTGATGAAATTGCGCATAAAAATAACAATAAAAATATATACCTACGTCTTTAATTATAAAAACTCACAAAGTAAACTAGATATAGAAGGTAATCATCCAATAAAAAGTCGATTAATTTATTAATCGTCAGTTTTAATTAGAACATTAATTGTTTCTCACAGCAATAAAAATCATTCCGTTCATTCATTTTTTTTGTTGATTCCATAGCTCTACGTTCAATAAAGCAAGTGTATATTGAGATGTGAATGAAGATGTTACTAATAACTTTCAAGTGCTGTATTTATAGATACCGATAGATGATGGCGCCTCTTTCAAGTTGGAGTAAGTTTGTGAAGCGATAATTGTAGTCATTTATATGATTGCTCAATTGCGCCTGACTTTCACGTTGAAAGCCTGTCGATTCTAATGTGTCCAATAAAGATTACTTTGATACCTAATTCAAACAATTAGTTAACGAGTCAACTTGTTTTGAGTCTTTTGACAGTATTTTTATTTAAGATACAACGAAATCTCGATTCATATGTTTAAGTCAGTAAGAAGTATGCTTGTATAGTAAATTTGTCACGTAATTACTAGTTTATTGATCTTTAAATTTTTGACTAGACTTCTTGTACTATTTCTAGTATTTAAAGCTATCATTGTAAAGGTTATTTTAATAAAGAAATATTTGTTCTTTACTTCAGTTCCACTATATTTAACACAAAACACCTCTATTCCCAGCTAGCGCATAATATTTTACAAACAAAATTAGTAACGGTGTGTGGCCATTCGTTTAACTAAAAATTCCCTGTAAAACTTTCTAAAATTAAACAATACCCTAATTCTTCCGGTGGTCACCAATCGTAAATTAAACTCCCGAAATTCATTCAAACGAAAACAGTCCATATGTCACCTCTTGAAAGCAATAGACGAAAATAAACAAAATTCGCTACCGTTTCGTTTAAAATCGAAGTGGCAGATGGGAACAAAGAAACTTCGAACCAGTAACCCTATTATACTCTTCGAGAAACAAATGGTATTGTAAAAACATGAGCCTAACAATACCTTGTTGAAAAGGTTGAAGGAATAGCAGAAGGCTACCATGGACTATTGTCAATTGCTCAAAACCCCATGAGGCTACCGTACCGATTGTCCACTAAGATCGGGATTTCTTAGAAGCCTGTACGCACAATTTCCTTGTCAGATTCTTCTACTTACATAATCAAAAAACATGCTGCTGATAATTAAAAAAATGAGTTTGCAATTTTTATACATTCGTGTTACTATAAAATATGTATAATGAATATTGCTCTTTTATTATATATTAATAGACAATATTTTTATTTTCTTGATAGTTATGTGAACTAATTTAAGTACCTAAATTTTACAAAGTTTACTCTAATTGAAAATATACATACACGTGAACTTTTTTCCGTTCAAAGCTATTGTAACTTTTAGACAAGAGGAAGTCGCTTAACCAAAATGCGGCTTTTAAAAGAAGACTGGTCCGCCACCGGCTCTGCCAAACAAAAAACATAAATCCGTTGTCAAACCAAACTTAAGATAGTCAATCAGAAATCCAAAAGTTTGTCCGCATACAATTCAACAATGGGCCAAACAAAAACACCAGGTATATCGAACGTATCAATATACGCAATCTCTCCTTTTGTTACAAAACGCGACATAATATACATTACACAAAGAATTGCATCCAAAATGCAATTGTATGTTTCGCGAAATAAAAAAAATAACACACAATTGCCCGTGTAATATGAATACTGATGATTATCTGAGCTTATTGAGCTTAGCGTGTTACAGTATAACTATGCGGTAAAGCAAGTTTACTGTATAATATTGATTTATACCTGCAATATTCTGTTGTAGTTGTAGGGATATAAATCAATAAATTTTAATATTCTATAAGCTACTATAGGTATGTATATATTGACAAGTTACGAAAACGTATATTAAAAATGTAATAAAGTTATTTCTTGTCTTCTTGTTAAAAATTTTACTGAAAACTACTAGCGAGGGCACTTATCGGCATACTACACTAAGTAAATTAAAAGTTTTGTTCTATTCCTTCACTTCTTTTGGCCTGTTGGAAGAAATCTCTTGAAGAGATAAGCACGCCATTGTATATTTCTCCAGTACCTGTGTAATTTATGTGTATATTTTTAATTTGTGTGCAATAAAGTATAAAAGTTTAGAAATAAGAATATGAGGAAAATGTTTGCTTGTTTTCTTCATGCATCTATCCTGTGGCAAATCTTATCTGATCTGCAAAGATGCCGATCACTCCTAATAGCACTGAGCTGTTAGTTTTCTGCTCGATTACATTACGGACATAATCGATATACTTATCGATCCTTAGTAATACATCGTTAATCGGAATTAGGTTATTAGGTATGCTGAAACAGTTGCTAGCTTTAATTGTTGACGTTTCATCCAAAATAGTGAAGCAATAACAGTGACATTGCAAGGTCTAGGTACTCTACATACTGACATTTTTAAAACTAATAATTATGTTTTAGAAAATTTTTAAAAGGATGACATTGATTGATTGGTCGCAGCTGGTTGCACAGTAGAAGGTATCATGATTGTAAAATTTTATTGATCCTAAAATAACATAGCTACAACGAAATTCTTTTTCGACAGAGCCCGGGATTTTGAAGAAATTTAAAAAACAAAAATTCTCTTAAAATTTTAAATAATACCACAATACGTTTGATACTAAAATATCAAAAAAAAAATATTTGTCCTTGCGATTCTATCGGCCCTTGGTGCTCTGCCTACCCCGTAAGGGATAAAGGCGTGATTATATTATGTATGTATTCTTGGACCGATACCTTCTGACTAAGATTTAAACTAAACATACTTACATACCATATCTAACTTAATGTTATATAAAATGAAGTATAATATCAGATTTTTATCTTTTTAGTTAGGTAATTACACTGGAATAGATAAATAAATAGTTATTAGGAACTGATTAGCTTAAATGGCTCGAAATCAAAAGGTCGAAACCACGAGTCGTAAATAAATTAAAGACCTATTCTAAATCTATTTGGCAAAATACTTCTTGAACGAACTGCAAAGGAGCGCAAAATTAAAAATCGATACCGTAAAACCGATTCTCATTGATCGGAGAGGTGTGATCGATGAACCGTGTCCGCATAAAGATCGAACAAAGCTGGTCATCCAAACCTCTCGAACCACAGAAACAGAACATTGTATTGTAATCGAAATCGAAAAAGACCATAACATGCGAATTGAATGGCGCCGCAAAGATTTAATAACGGTAGGTGTGGCGATGCACTTCATCAGGGATGTCAGAAATAGAGCTTAAATGAATTTCAAATGCTCAGACGTAACGGACCTTTTGTTGGTCGCGCGTTCACGCTAGGTTACGTCCACTGACTTGGAAACTTTGCAGCTGTCAACCATATCTCGCATTGCGACAGCCTTTGTCCTCAGATACGACTTCATATAAATGCAGTTTATGAAATTCTTCAAAAGACCTCTCGAGATTTGAGTCTCACGAAAAAAATATCCTATTGTCAAAATGTGGCACAATAACGCATTGGTCGTATCGTTGGCACATTAAAAAGTATTCATGCGGTATCTTAAGGTCCAGACATTATTGTTCAGCTCAGATTTTGACACTTTTATACTTGTCATCTTTTTTTCCCCAAACATCTATTTGGATATCCATAAAATTTAATTTAAAAAAACGTTCCATGCCGTAGTTTTGGGCATTGTGCCAGTCATGCACGTTTCGGGGATTATTCACCACAAGAGCGCGATACGGTGAGCATTGGTCACAATTAAAGAAGCGTAAAAACAATTGCGAAAGTGTTAATGAACTACTGGTAATGACTGAGTCGTTGTTTTTCATGGGCATTCTTGTTATGGTCGGTGGTTGTGGAAATGGAATGGTTTCCAATGAGGTCCGTGACGAACGGTGTATTGTCTCAATTGCAATCAAACGGCAATGAGCATTGAGTCCGATGACCGCAAGTGGTAAATGATCGGGAACCACTACGGATGGTTATTGGTATGCGTTGGATGGAATGATAGTAATGTTGGGTGCGTATCTTACATGTTGCAAGACATGATTTTGTTGATCTACTGATTTTGTTGAATTGACTGTTTACATCTCCAAAAAGATAAATAGATTTATGGTCTATACATATATTTGTTAATTAAGATATAGTTAGTTAATGAACTTCCGAATACAATACCTGATACAATTAAATAATTAAGTAATATTTGTAAATTAATAGGTATATGTATAAGGTAGGTGTGGTAGGTAAATGACCCAATATGAAAATTAAGTGACCTATAAAAAATCAAAAGGTAGTTTAAATATAATAATTACTTTTTGAAACAAACAAAAAACTAAAACTAATAATTTCCAGACATTTACAAAGCCACACACAAAACTAAAATTCACGCAGCAGTTCCGTCTATAAACAAACCAGTTCAAGTATTTATACCCCTAATTCAGATGTTGAACATTAAAAAGTAGATTTCCTCCAATATTCCGTTTGCCAAGTTTCTTTGTAGGCTATAAATCTGTCGTGGGCCTTGTTAGAAACCACTTTGATTACAGATCAAAGGCATGGCAATGCAGTGACAACTAATTGGTTTACTTATAAAAGCAAAAGTCTATCTAAATATGGCACTTGCTCGAATATTAGATACTTATAGAATATGAGTTTGCACGGACTCACTCATTTTAGTTAAGAAACAAAATGATAGGTACTAATATGTTAGTTTGACCATGATTTAGCATAGAAATATCGCATCAAAATTAAGAAGGTTTGTTATTAATTTTACGATTTCAGAAATTAGATTTCTTCAAAATAGCAAGCGAAGTGTAATTTTTTTATCACATGTTACATTTAATATTACAAATTCATTTATTCTAAGTATATTGTAGTTTAAAGATTTCGCGCCAGTTTAGAATGTTTTGTCACGTCTTGCCTTCGTCTTGCCGACTGGATTCCGAGCTCTGCGTTTTGTTCTTTTTACGATCCAAGAATTCTCGCCCAATGTTTTATTTTGAACAGTTACGTAACAAGTTCTGTTGACTATTTGGACTAACAAATGAATTTGAACGATATGAATTCGGCTTTGATTTTTATGACCATTTAGGAGAGTGTTATTACAAAACCATGTGTAAAGTTAAACGCTTAATAACAAAATGTGCGGTATATGTGTCAAAATAAGACAATGTTTATCTTAAACAAAGTTTAAATGACATACATGGCTGTTCTTTCGAAATGAGGTAGCCAGAACTACACGATAATATAGGAGATCTCACAGTCAAGTTTACCATAGCGGGGAAAGATGTAAATAATCAGTCAAAAGTTGCTAGTTTATCGCCTGAGAGATTGCCTGAGTTCCTTAGTCGACTCCTAGGACTAACACGGATAGAGATGCAGCAGATTTTTTAAATGTTTTGTAATTATAACACGATATTTTTTTATTGATTGCCTCTTAAGGGATAAAGGCGTGATTATGTATGTATGATTGCCTATTTTCATTCAATAAATTCTGTAATGTGATGCCAAGTCTTTCACGTGGACATTCATCATGTTCAAATACATCACCGCAAGTTCAAGTTTTACACTAATTAAGGCTAATAAAAAAAGATTTTGATACTGATAATATTTCATATTTGCAACATTGTATAAGATGATGAGGACGTTATATCCACCTCCTCAAACAGTTCACAATGTAGGTGGTTAAATCTTCACTTGTCCATCTCAGTGCGTGCATCAGTTCACATGACTGGACGGATAAGGTAGCGGATTTGGTGATAGGAATAACGTTTTTAAAACTTATTTTTTGTACACAATAGAGAACTATCTGTAGCTTATCCAATAGTTATAGAAATTAACATAGATATATAAACACATTCTCATATCCACTATTTCCAAAGAAGTTAAGCACTGTGCTGATGTGAACTTCATTAGAAAACATTAGCTGCATCTCCTTCAGTACATACCGTAAGAGTCGACAAAGGAACTCGAACGTTCTCTCAGGTGATAAGCTAACAACTTGTCACTGATCATTTACATCTATCTCGATTTAGAGATCTCCTTTAAATTCTGCAGTTCTGGCTGACAGTGTTCCCATTACGGGAACACAGCAGCGTATGTGTGTAAATGTATGTAAGAAGAGCACGATCAAAAAAAATCCTGAGGGGGCTTTACTTTCTAGTATTATTCTTACATCGGTAGCATTTTGTTCCGTGCATTTCAGAAAAGTATGTGCATACCTACTAGGTATCTTAAAGCAGGCTGCAGATCTGGATTTCTTTCTCATACATATTATATGTGAGTAAGTAGTTGAGTGCTTGCTTACGAGTTAACTACAAGTTAGGTGGCCAAACCTCTTATTACAAATTTTAGTTTAATCGTAGTCAAATTTCTGTGTTATTTATTATATTCCCAATTTCCCCGCTTCCGCCGCCACCTTCACCCATCCCCGACTTCACACGCGATGCGACCAGGAGCGTCAGTCAGGTCAATCCACTTTGTTTTTGCGCTGGCCATAAAAACAAATTACCTACGCCTCATTTATCGATCGCTATAACCGCATGCGACTAAGCTAATAGAGGTGGCACGCAAAGATACGAAGCCTCATAGTTCATTTGCTGATACAAAATGTGGGTGTTGCATACATGCGATTGCTATGATACTTGGAAAATTGGTTGTTTATTTAATCGTATGACGGTCTGTTGAATAGGTGAAGACATAGGCAGATTGTAAAGTCAACACTCAGCCCCAAGCAGTAGTGTGCGGGTTACCTATGCCTTATTTATCCTGTAATGGAAGGTGGATGTAGGGTGGATGGAAGGAATGGGTTCAGCATCACCTTATAGTATGTTTGGGTGTATTAAAAGGGTTATAATGGCTTTTATATACTTTTATATGGATGTACTTTTGGTAACTATAATATTTTATAATGAAAATAATTATTATTTCTGGTCAAAATAGTGAGGCAACGTATTATTGTATTGTATCTTGATTTATATTTACAATCCAGTAAATCTTTTTTCATATTTTACAGTATGGACAGACATGTAATACAAAATACGAATGCCTAAGTAAGTAGTTCTTCAAGTAGGTAATGATGTTTGTAAATTCATGTAATATTACAAAGCCATCCTCCTTCTTGAATATCAAGCTTAGGGAGTGTAGCCGTCAGCCAAAATGGACTCCTTGGGGGAATCAAACAAGAGCCACCAAACATTAAATATTTAATATTCAAGGAAGTTATGTTAAAGTATAGTGTCTTTATATACCGAACATTGTCTATTAAGTAGATAATTATCATAAATACTTGACTCATACATAAACTGTTGAGCCTATAATAAAAGTATTATTGATACATAAGTATGAAAAAAATCCATGTTTTTAAAATATTAACATGTCGCGATCCTTCGCCGTCCAGTCACGGACATAGATGACCGCATTTAAATGTGCATATAAAACATCGATGCAGTACAATGCGAATACTGGCTTGAAAACCAGCTTATATTAGCCATCGCGAAAATCATCCTCAAAACTGAAATCAACTTTAAGGATGAGAACACAAGCGCCATTGATAAAGCACAGTTTGATTCCGCGGTAGATGATTCAAATTTGTATTTATGTACAATACAGGACAATAACATAGACATGTAGTTGAATGCAAAACAGCTTACATGTCACGGTGTTTTAGTAGAAACTTTATAGGAAGTACCGAATGCAAATACACTGTTATGTCCTTTACTGTATTTGGTTAACGTTCTTACTATATTAAGTTAATGAATGTATTGTCAGTTGTTAAGTTATTTATAAACTTGATAATATACAAAACTCGCTTATATAGGACTATGATTTCATAAAAGCGAGAAGTAATGCCAATAAAGACTGAAAAAAATGGATTTCTTAATTCCTTATTTATTGGGTAGGAACAATTTTCGTTATAAAAATGCGAACACCTTATTAAAATACTACAACTAACAGAGTTCTTAAATTCAATAAAGAAGCAAGAAAGTAAAATAAGGCGTACATAAAACTAACAAAAAAACCATATCCTCTATTAACAAAACACGATGTTGGAAATGATACTGCATTTAGTTTATATATTCCACCGCATTGTTATTCCGACCACTCTGATGCTATTAAAGAAGCTATTAGACAAACAAACAAACTCTACGATAAAATAATTATCGCTTTCAACCTCGCCGACCGCAGGTCCAAAGCAAATATTATTTTCTCGGAACCCAACCCCCAAAACTAATCTAAAATCGGACAGCTAATGACGTCAGCAAAAACAAGCCGCAAAACAATCGGCGATAAAAAATGCCCGTGACGGACTTAAAACAAACTACGGTAACATCATTTTGATGATAGCGATGCCCTATTTTTAAGAAATTGTTCAAAATACACCTGTTAAAGCACCTGCTTTAAAAAACGTATAAAAATCGCTTTCCATCCACGCTAACAATAGGAACGGAATTTTTATTTATTTTTTGCTATATAAATATGTAAAGCATGCTCGTTTGCAGTCTGTGTTCCATTTATTTACGTTAAGAATAAGATTTTTTTATATTCACTTACAGAATAAACTGGATTAAGGAATATGTTTGTTTAAATCTCTGTATGATTTCGTGAATGAAAACTTTAAATTGGCTTTAATAATACAATTATTTATTACCCTTTGCCCAGGAGTGAGACACGTAATGGCAACAAAAAAGCTCGGACAGGACGCTGTTATATGAACTACTAGTGAACGCCCGCAACTTCGTCCGCGTGGACTGCAGAAAAAATAAAATGTCGAAATTTTCCGAGATAAAAATATTTTCCCGGGATAAAAGGTAGCCTATGTGTTAATCCAGGGTATCAGCTAACTCCATCCATATCATTAAAATCGCAGTAGCCATTTTTACATGAAAGAGTAATAAACATCCATACATCCATCCATCCATACTCATAAATATTCGCGTTTATAATATTACTAGGATTTTTTATTTGACCTAAAACCATAAAATCGTGTTCCTACGTTGATAAATTCAATTAATAAATAAAGCATCCTAATACACCTAATTATTGTACAGAACCAACCACACCATCATAAATATCATATGAACTAGTCAGTTCATTATCCTTTATGAAATAACTTTGGGTTAATTAAAGTACATTCAGACATTTCGGACCCCGAGGTATCATTTGCTATTGTGATAGGTCCATCGTCTCCTTCGGGGTTCACATTGTGCTCCATTTTAATAGCAAAAATGATAAATGCCCCTTCTGGGAAAAGAATCCCATAGTAAATTCATAGTCGAACCTTATTTCGATTAAGTCGAAATAAATGATCTGCGTTAACGATGCCCTCAAAACCGTGAGCGGGTTTATTTTTAACTGTGTCGTTTGAAGTTTTTTTCAACTATGTATATTAATTTTAAATCAAATAGGACATTATTTGAGAGGAAATTATTTATAGTAAAATAATACTTTCTCTACTGGAGAATTTAAACATGCAATAGATTTTTGACAATGAGAGATCTTGTGGTTATTGAAACCTGAGATGATATTTAAATGTTGAAATAATATTGATGACGAAATGAAAGGTCAGTGTCATCCTAGCTGAAACTACAGTAGCTCACTCTCCATCTGTAAAAAAAACCAGACATATTATTTGCTCTGCATTCTAAAACACGCATTAATTACCACGAACCAATTTAATCTAATATAATGCTAATTGAAAAGAACAATGAGAATGCCAAGTGAAGCAGCGGCCATAAAGTCCATACAAACGCAGAACACCCACGGAGTAAGGACTGGTAATGGAAAAAAAACAGGTCCGATATAACGTCCTCGTGCGATTGACTTTTAAGGTTCCGAAACGTGCTTAGACAAAAAGCGCAACCCTTTTAAGTCAAAGCTTAATGTCTTAAAGGAGACTTTTCCATAAACTTAAGCCGAAGTTGATACGGCTACCTCCTTACCTAATCCTCTTTAGAGATCGCCTTTGTTATTCACCGAGCTGAAGTAATATTCTTAAACAATTGAGACGAAATAATTTTGTAAGTAGCAGTTTATTTTAAATACAAGAATATCCCAATGGCTACTGTTAAAATATAATAATATTTACACAATTATATTTTCTTGCAAACGTGAAGGTATAAATTTTGTTAAGTGGTTAATTATATTTAAGTAAGAATTTGATATTCATTCAAAAACAACTTTTGTTATATTACTAAGGTGAGAATTACTTTATAGTATAAATGAAATTCATATTTAAATTGAAGAGAGTGTTAACAAGTTACAGCTTGCAGTCTTTAGTTAGTTGCGGTTTCTTGTTTCAACATTGTAATATTGATACAACCATAAGATTAATCTTACTTACTACTTTTAATAACCCTTTTTCTAGATGCTTTACTATACCAGATATTATTAGAGAAGATTAGTAAATCAGTGAAAACAATTAAAGCTACCGAGTAAGTAATTACCTCATCATTTCATAATTTACAGCCCTGAGAAGTCCACTGTTGGACATATGCCTCCCCCAACAACCTCCACTCCGACCGGTCGGAAGCAGCCTGCATCCAACCGACGCCCGAGACCTTGGCCAGGTCGTCCGTCCACCTCGCGGTAGGCACATAGTTAGAGACCACGTCTCGGCACCGTAGGTCATCACCGGCAGCACGCACTGGTTGAATACCTTCGTCTTTAAGGACTGGGGTATCTTGAACACAAATAAGTTTCGTAGTTTCCCAAACTCTGCCCAGCCGAGTTGGATTCGCCGATTTACCTCTTCTCAAAGTTGGACCTACCTAGTTTGACCGTCTCTCCCAGGTAAACATACTCGTCAACAACTTCGAGCATCGAGCTCCCAACTAGTACAGCAGTGGGTGGCACATGGACGTTCGACATGATCTTCATAATCGTATCGAGTAATTACCTATAGGGAAATTATTTTTAAATTTCCATTTAAAAAAAGACATAAATTTCATCCCAATTTTAACCATGGAACAGACATCAGCTGTTCTAATAAACTGCCTGTGTATTATATGTAAAATCGATAATGTTTAATGATATTAGTATGAATACAAGTGCTAGGGTTAAAAGTTATCAGAAATGTCAATCTTAGTGATATTTTATCAAAATGCATTATTGTTCGAGCAGAACTTCCACATACATTGTACCAAATTATAGGCTCACAGGAGAAAATGAGAACTACATTAATTTTCTAGTTTTCTAAAGTTTCCCAAGATGCGCAGACAAACAGCGATACTAGCGACACCGTCTATTAAAAAGATATGTCTGTGATACCATATCTTAAAAATTGTACAATGGGCGAGTTCCACATGTCCCTTTTTAATTTAAAGATTCAAATGCCTGACAAGGAAAGGGTTGCCTCAGTTTTTTCGAATAATCCCTTCAAAAACTATCAAGTCCTACGATCACTTTTATTTTTCGTTTTCATTCTTGTTTCGTTATCTCTTAATACGACATCGGACGTATAAATTACGAATGTCGTTGATGTTTGCTTTCATGGATATTAAAAACAACTTCCTTTCAGTTAAGATTTGGGTTTTCTTATAGCTCAGTTTTCTATTCTTATTTGGCATAAAGGAGACTAGTAGTACATAATAAAAAGTATTATGCTTTTTACAGATTGTTGACATACCTAATACGATAAATTAACGAACATACAAATTTTATCAAACATAAATAATTATACAAGATACGTTTAACAATATCAATTTTCAACACTTATATTACAAAAATACATAGAATTTGTGGCATAAACTCCTCGTTAACTCTAGACAGCAAGTCGACACTATAGCCATTACTTTATTATATTACATCCATTAATTAAGCAATTCCCATGAAAGCGAAGAGGTCTCACATTCTGCCGTCCTTGCTAAACAAAACGGGGTAGATCGCCTTACAAGCCTTTCTTCGCGATTGTCCGCTCACATATCAAGCAATACTCGAGCCGCTTATTCAAGATCGGAGTCCATTGAATAATCGTTAAGAGGCTGGGCGTGGGGTATAACGTGAAGGAAGGATCCAGAGCAGGAGGCAACTACGCTACGTTTGTTAAAAAAATGTATGGACTCATCGAGATGTCGGGCCAATGGGTAGACTATGGCAATAGAACTTCAACCAATCATTGATACAGCTGTTAATGCCAGCATGTATGCATCTTCCTTCGAAGAATACATGCTAGAAGCTTTTTTGTTTAGATAATGTTATTTCTTTTATGCAATATCTGTTATTCTTCATATAAAAATCTTTAATTTGAACATTATTTTCCTCGTGTTATAAATTTTAGTATTCCATTTTTTATATACCTTAATTATTAATATGACTAACGTAAATCAATCATCATTTAAATTACCTATCGATGATCTGGTACATTAATGGCGGCGGCGTTTCCACAGGGCTTTGTAAGATTCATTTTCCGTCGCAGGTCTAGATTGGTCATCGCATCTCCTCTATAATCTTCCTCCTTCGGTACAATGCGGTGCCTTTGGACAATTTCAGATCATTCCAAAACGCATGTGGGTAATATAAATCTCTGGTGATGTCCGGGCAGCCACTCCCACTTGAATCCACTCATACGAATATTAAATTCTGCGTCTTTATTCGGAGCAACAATTTTGGCCTGCATTTTAATGCCTTGAGCGAGTTTTGCGTATTTGTTTCGTTGGCTATTAAATTTTATAGCGACCGGTGCTTTATGTTATTTGAGAGGTTTTTTTTGCAGTGTCCATCAATTTATTCGGACGTATGAATGTGGGAAATTTTTTGTAGATATTAGTAATTTTTTTTTACTTTTCTCTTTCGTACCAAAAATATGATGTTAGGTACCTACTCCACGTACAAAAGTGGATTCCTAATAGCCCATTTGTTATAACCATACAAAACTTGAAACTAAAAATCTTCTTTTTATACGACAAAGGAATGTCTAAAACGCTATAACGCCAATTTGGTCAAAAACTAGTTATAGACCAATCGACTCAGATAGATTTCTAGACATGTCAGAATAATTTCACTGCTACATTCAGAAAACCGTAACATTCTTTGACCTTTTACCTCTCATCTCTTTATTTTTATATACAGATGGTTACGCAACTTGTTACGTTACTCAATAACATTACAAAGGCATAGACGTCACATTGGCGGGTTATATCCATCGGAAATAGACTCCTGTGGATATGGTTTTATGAAGCTTATTTCCGTTGACTGTGACATTAATTGAAGGCTAGACCAGACATTAGACAAGTAAGTGCCAAATCGAAGACTTGGAAGAGTTGGATGACACGAAAAAACTCTTATGTTAGAACTCAATATTCGTAATTCAAAATAAGAAATATTGTAAATTAAATTGTATAAGACGTTACAATTCGGAAGTTCAAACATTCACTATTATAAGATCAATCAACTTATTCATGTAGGTAATGTTTTTGATTGATATTGTACGAGGCGCTTCATTCGACGCTATTATACTAACTAAATTTATTTTTTTATCAAAAAAGTTACAACTAAATTACAAATTATTAGGTAACTAAATCTATTCATTATATAGCAAAAAGTTCCATTTTATAAAATAAAAATAAATTAACATATCTAAGATAGTTTGAAATCATTAGCGGTTAATAGGTTGAATCGAATTGCTCTGACGTCAAGTTCAAGCGATATCGTGAATGTGAACTGAAGATAAAGGAGTACAGGAATTGAAAGGGTTATATGTACCTATAGGTATATGTATATTGTGTAGTAGAAGACAAATAAACCGATAGTATAAAGGGCTGATGTCACCAGTCAAGATTGGAAAACGAACAAATACTACATACTTGTATGAAGACTGAGTTGCATGTAAGATTCGAGAGTGGAAAGGCAAAAACGCTTTAGCACTTTATTAAAATATACCTATATCGGTATATATATACAACTCAGACTAAAAATACTGCGTTTTTACCTTTTCACTGTCGGTTTGATATAAAAAATTAAACTTACTAACAAACTGATGTATTCTCTAAAGTTATTTAAGGTCAACTAACACATTTTGATCTCAACATTACCCCCTTATTAGTATTAAATACAGAAAAAATAGATAACAAGAGAGCATATTATTGGTAAAACATCTATCTACATTAACTATGCCTTCCTATTGGAATAAACTTGACAACAAAAGGAGTAACAAACTCGTGTCAAGAGACCTCGATGCACTTTTTGACTCGACTATTCCCCAATCGATTTGTGATGCGACGTTACTTCTCGAGTGTTTGGAGGCGTAATGTGAAGTAGTT
The DNA here is from genome assembly GCA_014607495.2 of Carposina sasakii. Lineage (NCBI taxonomy): Eukaryota > Metazoa > Arthropoda > Insecta > Lepidoptera > Carposinidae > Carposina > Carposina sasakii. The sequence continues at coordinate 11,529,068 of CP053161.1, forward strand.
GCATGAAGGAGATGGTCTTTGTTAGACGTATAACACTATATCCATCCAATCCATCACGGCTGTGTTTCCAAAATGAGGTAATGATACAAAATCATGAAAATGATCTAACAGCTACATTTAGCACAGCAGGGCGAAATGCTAAATATCGGTGACAAGGGTAGCTCATTGCCTGAGAGAACATTTCTGAATTCATTTCTGGATTCTTATGACATGCACGGAAGAAGATGCAGCTGACGTATGATACTCTAGTGCAGGGGTTCCCAATTTTTTTTTTTACCAAGGAACCCTAATTGATTATACTTTTCCTAACGGAACCCTACTTTGATAACTACTTCGGTGCGCGCGAACAACGTTGGTCACGGAACGTGTGATAATATTTTTTACGGAACTCTTGCGGCCCTTTCACGGAACCCCAGGGTTCCGCGGACCACCTTTCGGGAACCGCTGCTCTAGTGAACCCCCACGTTAGGGACCAACGGTTGTTTAAAGAAAACAGAGTCTAAAATACGGATTGAAAGATGCCTAGATGATGGTATCAGAGAAATGTTCCTGCCCTTATCCCATTATTTACGGATTTTTTTAGAAACTTATAGTGCCCAAAAATAGTTAGACTTTGTTTAACGGCTGCTTGATTTACCTGCCTGATATGGAATGTTAGTCTATGATAGACAATACACATCGATTATAAAAGTAGTTCTGCATCGATTATTGCTACTCCTCTTTATCCTTTCTCCATAGTTCGGATGCATTAACGTGAAGTAGCTCAATATGCTCGGTTCTCACGGGCGGAATCGATTGTTTCAGTACGAGTATCGATGCTACGGGTTAAACAAGAGGTTAAAAGGCTAGCGATATGGTTTTTTAAAGGTTCATTTAAAGCATGTTATAAAGATAGCACTGTGTTTAAATTGTTTAACTTTTGGGCTAATTTAGGATCCAAAAGAACCTAATAAAATAAGTCGATCGCCAAAAATGTCAATAAAGTAATAACGGTGTTAAATAGATAAAGCTTTTAAAAAGGTTATAATGATATTATTAAGTAATCCCAACATTCTTGTTGATATGTTGTAAACGTGGTGCAATTACTTTTTACATCCACTTACAAGCTCAATCGACCAATAAGAGTCATTAAATTACAAACAGCAAAAACCTACATCTTTCAATATAGGGTAACTACACCTAGTCTATATGAAAAAACCACGAACTATTTTGCCAGCAATCTGTTTCGAATAGGCTGTAGTAAGATTAAAAGCTATGAGATTTCCTTTTTATTTCAATATCTAAAAGCTACCAGATTATTTCTTAAAGGATCAAAAATGTTATACTTATAGCATTTACTAAAAAAAAATGTTTTTAGACTATTCACGTAGACTTTGAAGCTGTAAATAATAATTTTTTAATGCGATAACAAAATGTATGGCAGATAAAACCTCCAAAGCTACTGTGCGAACGTGATAACAACATGTTTGTGAACATGACTGACGGATAAAATGCCAGTGTAAAAGTGATTGCATCTTGTTTACGAATTTGCTGCAATATCTTTACACGTTTATCATAATAACGCGCAGGAAATAGAAAAGATCATCGACAAACGGTTTAACAGTAGCGACCCGTCTATAAGATCCTGTGTTCGAATCATTTATAGAATTCAATTCAATGTCTCAATTTGGCCTCTCTTTTGTAAGTACATCAATACTTATATATTTTACGCCTTTAAATATGCCGCTTAGAATTTTCCAATTATAGAATGTTTATGAATAGTCTTAATGACTCTACCTCATAGCTTACAGTAGTGCTGTACCTTTACAGATATTGCAGTGTAAGGCAAAATCCAGTTTGATTGACAAGTGAGCGCCTCCCATAACCTGTTGGTGGTCGCTCACGTGAAACGTTGGTTTTGTTTCCCTCACAACCCTTCATTTGTTCAGAAAAAATAAAGATTACTAATTGCTTCATTCCTCAGCTAATATTCTTTTAAATACTATCTTCTAAAGGTTAGGTTAATGAATTGGTTTTTTGAGATGAGCTGATGTATTTAAATTAAGTGATTATTTCCAGTTAATAATTGCATGTACATGTAATGTGATAAGCAATTACAATGTTATTCTAAAATATTGATATCGAATCATATAAGTTCAAAGAAGCGCTTTACCTAGGAGATTACTCTTATTCTTAGCTATTTAGATCCCAAGCGGACAGTAAAACTAATGCCGAGTAACAATATAACTTTCAAAAAAAAAAAAACAAATGGATTGACCTAAAAATAATATGGTTCCCAGTCTAGTATCAACATTGTATACTCACCTTAAGTGCTACAAACAGAGAATTTCTTTAACAGCAGCTTACTCAACGAATTTGCATTTTTCAAAATCACCGGCAAATACATCAAGTTTGAGATGTTAATTTGCAGTTGTAAGAATTGAAATATATTTCTTCTTTTCAAAATATAAGAACCATAAGTTTGCGTCAGGTCTTAGGGGGCGGCATATATTTATGGTAACAGTCCTATTTTTTTCATTCATAGCTTCGGGCCTTTTAGTCATTCGTACCGTGCATTATTAATACTTTGTTAAAAAGCTTATAATTTGAAACTTTAACGATTATTTTGTGCTTACTTGTTATTTTATGTCTTAAAACTTTTATGCAGTGCGTTCGATGTATGTTTCAGTAGGTAGAGGATTTTAGTGGGTAGGTACATCTGGAATCTGGACATCTGGACACCAACGAATATACTTAATCATCATCAAAGGAAGAAAAATAATTATTTAGCAGAAAATTATCTCAGGATTTTCTGTCTTGTCCCATATATGTAGCATAATATGACAAAAGCGAAGATGGGATACAAACAAGGGCTTATAATAAGGCCGCAAAACCTATAAATCGTTAGACCCCATACCGCGCTTGATTACAAAAATGATAAAATTAAGTACTTAACAAGATTCTCGTTTGCCACAAACTATTACTAGTTCCTGGAACTATTCCTATTTGGAAAAAAATAATGGGAACGCAACTCAAGTTAAACAACCTTTCATCGGCTAACCGTTGGCTCAAAATTCCAGAGACCAATAAATATAATTGGGCAATTTTAGTAAAAAAGCTAACAAGAAAATATACTGTGGGTGGTACAGTTAGAGGCTTTGAGATTATTGACTTTCTGATGATGATGAAGTTGTACTTTTTTCTTAAATTCACGTCAACAGCGTTGCAGACACAACATCTAACTGCAGAAATTTTATCGGCTATCTCAGAGAGCTTAAAATCACGGCTGTGCTTCCGAAATGCAATATCTATAAGATATTGAGTAAACCGAACTTGTACATCTCGGCTATACCCTCAAAATTGGTCAGAAGCGGCACCATGTGATTCTATCGGCCCTTGGTGCTCTGCCTACCTCGTAAGGGATGGAGGCGTGATTATATGTATGTATTGAGTGAACAGAAGAACACGACAGAAGACCTTACATTATCTTAGACCTTAGTGTGGGACTTCGGTTAATGTGTTGTGAAGTGTGTAAATAAGTGTATATTTCACGATGAAGCATTTTAAATTTTATGATCTTCCTTAATCTTACTCTGTGTAATAGCTTTAGAAGCCATATTATTATTAAAATTACTTATAATTGGTACATGAATTTGTGTGTTTGTATGTTTTACTTAACTCATAATCGTAAGAAGGTTACCACGATTACTTAATTATACCTTAGTTTCTTATTTGTAGATTGTAAAATGTATAATTTTCAGTTGAGCAACTTGCTTCATGTAAGTTGTATGAGATTGAAAGAAGAATTACCCATTTTATTCTTAACTATCTGTTGCCCGAAATTTCGTCCATAAAAGTGTAGCAAAATATAGCCCATGTCCTTCTTCGTACTTCTAACTATATGTATCAAAACTTCAAGAATATTGGATGAGTAAATAAAGCGTGAAGAGGTAACAAAGTTTTTAATTTGTTCATGAATGTCATCAAAAATGTTTATTATTGGTCAGCATTCAAATCTGACATGTTGAAACAAGTTCACTCCAATAATTAAGTACAAATCATTATCGAACAATGTTCTAACAATTAGTTATTCAATACTTAAAACAATGTAGGTCTTATTACTATTATGAATTTGAGTGTGATATAGTAATAAAAAACCGTTAATTCGTTTTTAGATGTCGCTACTATATTCCTGATGGCATTGTAGTTTTGTGGTACAACAGTAGTTCTAAATTTGACCACAAACATGCACTGGGAAGTAGCGTTTCACCAAATGATTCGTTTGAATGATGGAGCTAGCTGCTTAGTATACGACTATTTTGTAGTGTACAGGTACGTACAAAAATGTTAGTTCCAAATCGTGCACGAGAACTATTATATGAAACGAACTCTAGTACAGTAATATTTCAAACTGTTTCAACGATTAGTTTGTTATGTCGTCGGATATGTTCGGTTTTGCCCTCAGGCTTAGCCGCCATTTTGGGCTATATAGAAAATCATTTGTAGCCGATAATCTGTTGATGATAATTTATATGTTTGTTCATATGCAAGTTGCTTGCGTAGAAAATAATCTAATTGAGTATATGATTGCAACACGTATTGTTGCAGCTGCAGTGACCATGGTTTTAGTAGAGTTGGCGTGACTGCCTATAATTTATCTAGTTATTTAATACACTTATAAAGCTAACATAATAATATAAGATACTTAGTACATATGATATATAACACAATTATGTACAAATTATTTACATACAAAATTAAGTATTTATAGGCAATTAGCGATCGCCTACGACTTCTTCCGCGTGAGAGAGCACCCATGAAGCCGGGCGATTATCTATTCATACACATAAACCTTCCTCTTGACTCACTCTATCTATTTAAAAACCGCATCAAAATCCGATACATACATTGTCTGCGACACTCATTCCGTGTGGAATACAGAATAATATAGGTACTAACTAACTGGTTTCATCTTGGTAACACTTTCATTCTCTATATTTATGTCCTTCAGGGTAACATTTTACCTACATTCAATCAAAAGCCTAAAATATTTGGGTTCGTTCCTGAGGGCCCCGGTTCCTGAGGCACCCGTTCCGGAGGGACCCGATTCATTTTTATAATTAACTAGTAGTTTAGCTAAATATTCCGAATATTCCTCCGGAACAGGTGCCTCGGGAACCGGGGCCCTCAGGAACGAACCCAAATATTTTTAGACACGAAATTTTTACATAAATATATCGCTCATCTCGCTTACACAAGATCATGTATAGGTATCTTTTATTACAATTTACTGTTATTAGTGCTCATTTTCCCAAGTCGTGAATACGTTGGTGTTACGAAGGTTAAAAAATCAACCTGTTTTAATTACGTTGCTGATTTAATTTTTAAGCGATTTTTCTTCTAATCTATAAAATTTTATGTAGCATTTTAGAATATTATCTGCTTGGACTTAAAAAGGTGCTCAAGTCAGATTAGAGCAACGCTATAAAAATACAATTCCAAAATATTTCTCGTATAAAATACCACTTTACTGCTTATCTTTACTAACCTTTGACTACTTGTCCGTTAGATGACAAGACTCGCATCTTAAAACTATAAAAGTAAAAGTCTCGAAGATGTTAGTTAAGATTAAAAGTACCTATGCCGATGCCACCTGCATTCATTTAATGAAAATAAACTTAATGCCAGAGGTTTTTGTGTTTGTTGAGTTAAAAAAAATGAATAAATAGTTTTAAACAAGAACGTTCTTATCTAGAAAGTAAGGTTTAGCCTAGGTAGTTTGTTGTTTGACAAAACACTTTTTTTTAAACAAATATTCACATCACATACCTATACCAGGTCCCAGCCCATGAGTTAATTAGATACATTAAATCAGAGAAAAAGACTGTGTCTTCTGGCAAAAATAATCGCCAGGCAGAGTCACTACTAACTACGCCAATCGCTCGCCATCCATATTTACAACAAAAAGGTACCACGCATGAATCTATGGATATTTTAAAAAATCCCAACCGATCTTATCACTATTAACACCTTGTTTGTTTATGAAATAAAACCTACGGAAGATGTCTATAATATTTTTTATGACACCACACCATCTGCCGAGAGGCAAACCATTGTGATACTTGATAAATGGTTAAATGACTTTGTTAATGATGTCTTATGGTTATTTTAAATTCACTTCCTACCTGGAGAAAAGTACATCTTGCTAGACATTGGATTATTGTTACTTTTTATTTTTGTTTGATGTTGTTGTGAATTTAGTTTTACATCGTTTTTTTTTAAATAGCAAACATCATTAGTTACACGTAAATTTGAGGGCTCTTAGAGAATCTTGTCAAAACTTGATTTACAACTGAAGTCAAATGTATAATGAACTTAAATTTTAATAAACAACTCCTCAAAACTTTTGCTAACGCAATATCAAAGGCAAAACTCTACATTTCTCAAGAAATCACAACAGATGTAGCACCTTTGAACCACAACATTGATTTTTTATCGAATACAAACATAGATCCTAGATCTGCTCTGAACACGATCGATATGCGATCAGATATGCTCCTGACCTCGTGGTCATGTTGAGTCATGAAATGGGAATTAAAGTGAACAAACAATAGGGATTCTCGTGTGATTGTTGGAAGAGAATGTATTTTGAATAATTTTTAATAAACTTAGTGACTAGTTAAAGGTTTAGGGTACAACTTGGAAGCATTCTTGAACATTTTAATCTGCTCCCCTAGCATGACCACGCATCGTGGATATCGTATCGTCTCTATACAAAATTCAACATGGCTGCTATATTTAGGTATCGTATTTTGACAGGCTAAATGTCGATAAATCGGTTTATCGTCGTGTTTCGCAGGTCATGCTACTTGGGCTGGACTCAAATTCACGGAAATTCCTATTATTGGAAATGTTGATAGTTTGAATTAAGATAATTCCCATCCCTAACCCACCTTTTTATTGGAATACAAAAGCATATTTTTAGTTAAACAAATTAAAAATATCAAAGTCATGAACATAAAAAGCTTCTTCCAAAATTGACCCTAACATATCGCCTTAAAAAATTATAAACTCGAACCATGACGAGCTACCCCGGCCATCTTCATATGTCATATTGGAATTATATGTTGAAATGTGTGTAACGAAACGTATGTTTTATCTATAGTATTGCTGATACTCTATGAAATATAGACTCTAGTTTAGTCTGTGCTGATGACCCAACGTGTTTCATTTAATAGGTTATGGGCACCTCCATTTTAAATTTTATTTATTGTGAAATACCAGTTGTAAGTGAATATTTTATCGTTGTGGTGCACAAGAATGGCTACGAATTTATTAATAAATGTTCCTAAGTTGCGTGCCTAATGCAGAATGCATGTCGGTAAGCGCTGGAGTAGTGAGTGATAGAACATGGCACAGGCGTATGGCACATATAAATAGTAAAGATTTGAAGATTATGAAAGAAGGTGCGGTAGAAGGTGTTGATTATAAAAATGAAAATGACATAAACATGAACACCTGTGTTGTATGTTGTGAAGGAAAATCAGCCAGATTACCTTTTTCTCATAAAGGCACACGTAGTTTAGACATACTTGATGTGATTCATGCTGACATCTGTGGACCCATGGAGATTCAGTCGATTGGTGGATCAAGATATTTCTTGACTTTTGTAGATGATTTTAGCCGGATGTTATTTATATATTTTCTAAAAACTAAAGATGAAGCATTGGATTATTTTAAAGAATTCCTTAATATGGCAGAGACGCAGAAAGGTAAAAAGATTAAAGTTTTACGGACAGATAACGGAAAAGAGTTCTGTAATAAAAGGTTTTATGATTATTTGAAGAATAATGGGATATTGCATCAAAGAACAAACCCGTATACTCCTGAGCAGAACGGCCTTTGCGAAAGGTTAAATCGCACCGTGGTAGAGAAGGCAAGATGCTTGTTATTTGATGCAGGTTTACCGAAACGTTTTTGGGCAGAAGCTGTACATACTGCCGTATATTTGAGGAATAGATCCGTTGCTACAGGGCTAAATAATAAGACACCATACGAAATGTGGACGAACCAAAAACCAAACCTGGATCATATAAGAATTTTCGGGAGCAAGGCAATGGTTCATGTGCCAAAGGAACGTCGATTGAAATGGGACAAAAAGTCTACAGAGCATATCCTGATCGGTTATTCAGATAACATCAAGGGATACAGATTATTTAACACGAGAAATAATACAATTACAACTAGTAGAAATGTTACAATAATGGAAAATACCGATGAAGTACTAAATGAAGATACTAGTAAAAAAGTGATTCAGGTGTATGTTGAAGAAGATTGTATGGGTACAGAAAATACGAGTAGTAAGAACGAGGAAGAAAATATAGAAAACAAAGAATCTAAGAAAAGAGTTGTAGAAGAATATGATAAAGATACAGTGAACAACAAGGATAAGGAAGAAAACGTAGAACAGAATAAGTCTAAGAAAATAGTTTCAGAGAAAGACCAGCAGACTACAAGCTCAGATGATGACTATCATGATGTACCAGAGATACCAGAATCAATCGTGAGAGTGAGCAAGAGAGTGAAAAAGCCCCCAAATAGATATGGCTATGGAAATGTGACTGCTGCTGAAGAAAATGTCTTAGAAGATTGTTTGACCTATGATGAAGCTATAAACGGACCTGAAAAAGAAAGTTGGCAAAAAGCTATCAAGGAAGAACTTCAGTGTTTCGAAGATAATGAAGCTTGGCAGTTAGTAGATCTCCCTGATAGAGGTTCTCTTGTAAAATGTAAATGGATATTTAAGAAAAAATATGACGCGGATAAAAATGTACGTTATAGAGCTAGATTAGTGGCTAAAGGTTATTCTCAAGTTGCAGGTGTAGACTATGATGAGACCTTTTCTCCTGTCGTTAGACATTCGACCTTAAGAATGTTGTTTTCATTGTCGATTCAGTTAGGTTTAAATATAACTCACCTAGACGTAACAACTGCATTTCTCAATGGCTATTTAAACAATGAAATCTATATGGAAAAACCTAAAGGTTTAGTAGCAGATGATTGTAAAGGAAAAGTTCTATTGTTAAAAAAGGCTATATACGGTCTCAAGCAATCGTCGCGTGCTTGGTATCAACGGGTTGATAGTTGCCTAATTGATGCAGGATACAAAAAGTCGGAATTAGAGCCATGCCTTTACATGAAAATTACAGAAAATGTCAAAGTAATTATAGCGTTATACGTTGATGATTTTTTCGTTTTTTCTGATAATGTAGTTGAAAGTAAGAATTTAATTGATGTATTAAGTTCAAAGTTTAAAATAAAAGATCTAGGTGAAGTTAAGAATTGTTTGGGAATGCAAGTATTTATTGATAAAAAGGAAAATGTAATAAAATTGAATCAAGAAGAGTATATTGATAAACTAATATCGAAGTTCAATATGTGTGACAGTAAGAAGTCTGATACTCCAATGGAGCCAAAACTCAACTTAGAAAAGGCAGAATATTGTGATAATGCTGTACCGTACCAAAATTTAATTGGAAGCCTGATGTATTTGGCTGTTCTTACGAGACCAGACATTGGGTATGCTGTAGGTTTTCTAAGTCAATATAATAATTGTTTTGACCAGACTCATTGGGTACATGCTAAGAGAATTCTAAAATATTTAAAGAAGACAAAGTCTTATTGTCTGAAATATTGTTTAGATGGTGAATCCAAATTGCAATGTTACGTAGATGCTGACTGGGCAAGTAATTCCCTAGATAGAAAGTCATTTACTGGATATTGTTTTATGTTGAATGGTTCTGTAATTTCTTGGCAAACTAAAAAGCAAGCTACTGTGGCCCTTTCAAGCACTGAAGCCGAGTACATGGCTACATCGGAAGCTTGCAGAGAAGCGATTTATTTAAGACAATTATATAAGGAGTTGACTGGCATATTATGTGTTATTGATGTTTATAATGACAGTCAAAGCGCTCAAAAATTATTATTTAGTCATATGATGCATAAAAGGTCCAAGCATATAGATGTACGATATCATTTTATTAAAGATTTAATTGCTGGCGATACTGTAAAAGTAAATTATTTGGAAACCCATCATATGCCAGCTGATATATTAACAAAGAGTTTGCCGCCTATAAAGCATTACTATTTCTTGGATAAGTTAGGAATAAAATTGTAGTTGTTTAGTTATTCCGCTTATAGAAAGTTTGTTTATTTTTGTTTATTTTGTTATGTTTCGTTATGGGGAAGTGTTGAAATGTGTGTAACGAAACGTATGTTTTATCTATAGTATTGCTGATACTCTATGAAATATAGACTCTAGTTTAGTCTGTGCTGATGACCCAACGTGTTTCATTTAATATTATAAATAAAAAGTAATATAAAATAGTTGCCCAAAAAAGCCGGGCACCCGCTAAGATGATCGGCGTTTTATACCAATTCTGACACAACTTTATAAATCGGATCTCTAGCAAAGGACCAAACGGAATACTTTAGACGTAAAAATTGAAAAAATCGACGTTTTTTTGGGCTATTAACCCATAAAATATTTCTGTTATTAAGGACAATTTATCGGGAGGTGTATTAAAACGCTTTTTTACTGTGTAGGTTTTTGGGGCTAAGCTGATTTAGATAGTAATGAGCCATGAGAAAGAATATTATTTAGATAAATGACACCCTTTTTGTCAAGATGGTGCGATAGTGGGCGCTCTCTATCACTTTTGAACTTATTTTTGAAGAGGCAAAAGTGTGGGTGACCAATGTGCCTATTGTTATACATTCATATGTACTCATTTGTAAATGACATAGTTGAGTATGAGACATTTCAACATTTTTTATAAGTCAGTTGGTGATTCACTGACTCAGCCTACAAGCTCGGTAAAATACATACTTATTCACACAGCTTTGCTTCCAAAATGGAGTAGCAAGAACTGCAGTATGACAAAGGAGGTCCTACATTTAGCATAACGGGAAGAAATGTTTGATCAGTGACAAGATGCAACCTTATCGCCAGAGAAAATGCCCAAATTCTCAAGTAGACTCTTAAGCCATGCACGGAAAGAGATGCTGGCGATGTATTCTAGTGAAGCTTCACAAACTTGTCACTGATAGCTTAATTTGATACATCTGTACCCGTTACGCTATGAAATCTGCTTTAGGAGCAAATCCTGCATTTTCGGGAATACAGCCTAAGACGAAGTCTATCTCGAATAGTAATAATATAACATAAGTATGCGCAGTAAACGCGCTCGTAACTTAATTTAATGACATTTCCTTACCCCGACCGTTTTGCACTATTAGCAAAACATAAAAACAAGAAACAAACACATACCTTGTCGGTTTCTTTTAACGCCTCAAGTTGCAGTTTATTGCTGTTTTAAAAATCACATAACACTTCATATTTACTTTTAGTTCGCCGCTTTCAGGTGTTTACGTTAATTAAAATTTGTAACGTTCAAAGTTAGGCCGGGTTTAAACCGCAAGCGTTTGGTGCCTGCATTTCATTCAAGACCTATGTATGTATGTATAATGAATGATGCTGCAGGTAAATTAATAGCACATTTTGGCGGTATATATTATAGTTTCTAGCAGTATACCAACTTTGTGAAATACTATACCTATACATACGTGTATGTAGGTACATACCTATTAGTCTTGTGTAGTTCGCGAACGAACTAGGTCAAAAAAACTGGTTCGCGTAGTTCACCTGTAGGAACAGGTGAACTACGCGAACTAGTTCCTTCATTCCCCATTTCGTAGTTCGTTAGTTCATGGCGAATGAACGAGCGCGATCGCTAGCGCTCCACTCTATACATTAGATTACAACTTACTTGAGACGAACGCGTAGACACTATTCTATAAACATAGTAGAATTGAAAGATAATTATAAATATAGAGAAATATAGATTGCCTATGTAATCTTCGTGGGTGGGAGTGCACTGCACCAGCGCTCCTTAGGACGAGCAGTCAGTGGTCAGAACTGCTGAAATCATGAAGGAGACCACAGTTATGTTTAGCATACGTTAATGGTCAGTGCTACAAGCTGCTGAGAAAATTTCGGAGTTTCTTAGTCGAATCTTACGACATGCGCAGATATAGATGCACCTAATGTATTCTAGTATATAAATGCCTCCGATATACATATTTGCCTTTTAAAAAAGAAAATATGATTTAGGTAAATGAAAAATCGCGTCCATCGCTCACCTCTAAACCTACCCTTAGTCGTAAAGTTGCTGTAAATATTCCTGTGACTTTAATCTAGTACTGCTATTGTTGGTAAACGTAATGAATCTTTGGAATCGTTAAATAAATGGTAATACCACAGTTTAACTTACTAGCTGATTGAGTTAGAACAGAGCTGATGACTCTTAAGGATATAAAGGAAATACTGAACTAAGAATTAACATAAATCTTGAATTAACATTAGTCTTAAAGGTGACGGCTTGTATTTTCAACGCCGAATGCTTTAAAGTTCTTTTGACGGTGTATAAAGCAATCCTATCTTATTTTCTACCAAGATAAGACCCGTTTCTAGTAAAGATTTAAGTGAAATAGAAAATTTACACACATGTCTTCTTGCTTATTTCTGATATAAGACAAAAAGACGTCGTGTGAAAGATGTCTCATTCAAAATACATACAAATACAAAAGGCTGTATTCCCAAGAATGGGGTAACCAGAATTGCAGGATCGCAGAGAAGATACCACAGCCACGTTTAGCGTGAGGGGTGTGATGTTTTAGATCAGTGACAACTTACTAACTGATCGCCTGAGAGATCGTCCCTAAATTCCTAAGGCTCATACTACACGGACGGTTCTCCCGCCGCGGGAATCTGCCTCTGAACTAGACTCAATTTTATATGGAAGTTGTATGCTTCATACTACACTGCGCGGTTTCCCGTCGAGGTTTACAGGCGGGCGAAATACGACCGCCGCCGCATGCAGCGTCAAACCGCCGCTGATAACCGGCGCTATTAACTACACGGGCGGTGTCCCGCTATTGCGTCATTCTGCGCAGGACGTTGTACTTACGTGGACGTTCGCTCGCGGATCCATGTTGAAATGAACAAAAGACAGTGATAAACCGCGTTCCGTGTAGTTTGATGGTCTGCGGCAGCTTTCTCGGGCGGATTCCCGCGGCGGGAGAACCGCCCGTATAGTATAGCCCTTAGGATATGCAGGGATGGAGATGTAGTTGATGTATTCTATTAAATTACAAGAAAATAAAAACGAAGTAAAACGAAAATTAGCACATATATAGCTCTTTCTGTTATGAGTTCTAGTTTTCCATATAACAGCATTTTCTGCAAGTAGGTTTAAATATCAAGTGTGGTAATTTGGCGACTGTCAAAAGAAAATATAAATAGCTGTAAATATGTGGGAAAATAGATGACAAAGTTGATAAAGTATAATGTATTCGTTCAGAGTATCCTTGTACGATACTTTATTGACTACTTGTACTTGAAGGTATTCGGGAACTATGCGTTTCGACTTTAATTACTAAGTCAAAACATGTATGACTTTACTGTTTATTCCAATACAAATTACGTTTAAGGAATATAGTATTATGTCCATTTTACGAAATAATGTGGGCTAATAAGAGCATACGAGTACGTCACTTTTTTAATTTATGTTTTGGAGCAGGAATTTTATAGGACATTATTTTCTGTTTGAAATGACAAAAAATATGTACAAAAACTGTAATATAATTTTATTAAGGAGTGTCAACTTGTGTTTCCCTTGAAGTATTTTCTAGTTAACGTTACAGATTATAGTTTGTTTAAAAAAATAAATTAGATACAGCCGCAGTTGAAACAACTGTTACAAATTTTCCTGTTTGTTCGCCAGGGGTTTATTTCTAAAGAACTTTTTAATTTTCGAACGCGTTCTTCAATTATCCCAGTCATTCATCTCAGTCAGCCTTCATAAGCTTCGAATAAGACAAACTTGAATTCTTGATACTTTTTCGTGAATGAAGATTGCTTACTGTTTGTTACATTTGAAATTCTTTTGTATTTCTATCCATTTTTAATATGCCTTAGGTTGCTTTGCATTATCAAGGCATATGAAATGTTAAATATTTTACTCGAGAGGATCACCTGCATCATTTCTTCAACAAAAAACATTACACAATTTATTAGATATATTTCAACAAATTTACATTTATATATTACGTCATGTAGGTAATCTGCGGGGTAAGCACGAACCTCTCGATAGTCCGTAATGCTAGCGTCAAACTGTCAATTCCCATAGATTATGCTAGCGAGTCGCTAGCGTTACGCCACGTAAAAAAGTTCGTGCTTACCCCACAAAATGTGCATGTAAAGAGAAGTTATTTTAAAATTACTAACATGACTGACGTACATGCTAGCAGCTATTTTCCATTGTACAGCGATGCTCAGGCTCTGTCCTAGATTACCTTTTAGCTACCTTAACACTAACAAACCAGCTCAAAGACGAACTATGCAAAAATACTAGGTATAGGTACTAGATATCATAAAATATTTCGCCTAATACAATTAACTGTTAAAAGTTATTACAATTATCCACTTAATTGTATTTTACGATACGCTAAAGAAGAAGAAAATTATGAAAGTAGATGAGGCGAAAGAGCTGTGCCAGGACTGTAGCAAGTGAAGATCCGAGATCCGCCTATCCCTCCGGGAAAAGGCGTGATATGTATGTATATGTGTAGTTATATGTTACTATTTTTACGTTTTAGCCATTACATACTCGTATTTCAAAATAGTATCAAAATCAGACCATCCACGTAAGGACAATGAGTGCTCAAGATAGCACCCGAGTCGGTTAGCGAACAATCCAGGATGAGAGTGACTCAGCTATAATATTGTATTGCTTTTTTGACCCATCGATAGAACAAACCTTGCTAATGGCGTCCTCGGTAAGCGTTGAGTATTTTAGAAGGAATTTTAAAGGTGCCATTGTTTTTCTAAGTGTGCGACGAGTATTTTCTTTTTGAAGATTGAAGTTTCTGATTTTGATATAGACACATAGAGATAGAACATAGAGAAACTAACTGCTTGAGAAAAGTCTGAATCGAAATATTTTTATTTGTTGAAATAATAACGTAAACAGAATATGTATACATACCTAAATAGTATTGATAGTTCAAATGAAACATATCAAAAACAATATTACAACAAAGGAAACAAACATGAAGAAAGTGAATAATGAATTGTTTTCACAAATATTTCCTTCCGTGACTCCAACATTTCCCAAAGTTTTTATGTGCCTGTAAAACCTTAACAACATACAAACTATCTGAATGATGGGGGGATGAGAGTAAAACTTGCAAACAATACGAATGACTATGATAAGTTTTATTACGGAATTCCTTTTTTATTTTTCACCATAAAAAGTTTTGCGTTTGACATGATACGGAGAGATTTAAACGTTAATTTATTGCAGTTAGCCACTTGTTATTCATATTTTAGAATAAAAGTGTGCCTATTAAGTACCTACATGGGGCAACTGTAATGCAACTACTAGTTTACAAACATGGAAATTTTGATAAGTTGAGACATTCTAACTACTATCACAACAATTTCAATAAAATTGCCAAATACATAAATTATACTGAACATAAAATATATCGTGATTTTAAAATAGAAGATAAGCAATATTTCGTGATCTTTAAAATAAGAAGATAAGCAATATTTCAGTAATAGGTAGGTATATCGTATAAGCTGTTCATATTCAAAGGGATAATGTATAAAAGATTTATTGGATTCGCTCATATTTAGACCTAACTATATTTGACTTTAGTATTTTTAATTTTAGGAAGCCATATGTTCTATCGATTGTTGTCGATTTGATGTAAATCAACGTCTAATTATAAAACTAGCTTATGACGGATAGCCTCCTTTCTTGGGCTCGACTATTTCTGTAAATCGGTTCAGTAGTTTAGGCGTGATTGGACAGAGATACTTTCATAATGCTTTCTAATACCAATATTAAGTTACCAAACGTGCTAATACATCTAAATGAGCGGATAGACATTCCTTCGTAAAATCATAATCCCGGAAAACGAAGAAGTGTTTCCTTACTCCAGTGTTCCATAGGGTTACGCTTAAGAGAATTATTATCTCTAAATAATGTCAGGCATGCTTAATAATCTACGTAATTGGTAATCGCACGCAAAAGTCTCCAACAGAATTCTCGTGTGGCAAATAGACATTTTATTTCTAATTTAATTTATAATGAACTTGACATTGATAAGTTTATTATCAGAGATGGCATTGAGACCAGCATTTTCAATCGCTCAACTCCCTTCACTCTCGGTCGTAAAGACGGCGGTTTAAAAACACAAACAACTGGTGACCCCCGATACTCTCCCACTTTTTTCCAAGTCGTGACAGAATTCCGTAGTGATTTATCCGAAGTCCGATTCCCATAACCCAATTTATTTTCCCTATTTTTTCCCTTTCCGCAGCAGTTTTATGGTGATATCGGAATAACAATGGACTTGGAGTCGTGTTGTTTTTTTTCGAGCTCCTCAAATTGTGGATAAACGATATTTTATTTAAGTAAGGGGAAGGTTTATTATCTAAATGTTAATAGATGCTTTAAATTGTGGTAATGGTACCTAACGCCGTTAAATGCGAATTATATTACATTGAAAATGTTTGATAGTTTTTATATTATATAGAATTTGACCAAGCCTATTTAGCCGAAACTTTAGAATAAGAGGGGAAATAAATATATTAATTTTATTTTACAATTTACTATACCAAATACTACAAGAAGTACTAGAGTAGTCTATAAAATAACTGACCTTTCTATAATTAAAAGACCATTTAATATTTAGTATCCAAGACGTAATAGATTCTAGTCCTATTTGTAACTTACAATTATCTATTACCTACTTACAAACATTATAATTTTATCGCCGAACGACATAATTTCCAAGTCAATTACAAGAACTCTAAATTATCTTTTCTTAGTAATTAAAGAAATATAAATGCTGTTGATACACGAATATGCCGAGGTCATACGTAATATCAAGTTATTATTTTGATTGGTTGATTTAAATCTATATTTCCATAGAAAGGATATGTTCCCGGAATACACAGGTGTTTTTCAATCAAATTTCACCGGTGTATTTAACAAAAGCTAAGAGCTATATGACCATGAGCTCTGAACTATCATTGTTTCCAAAGTGAGAGCTAGATGACACTATAAGCTGTGTAGCGATATCTCGCTTTCAAAGTGGAAGCAATCCTGCCCTGTTCGTGGTAACCAAGTTATTTTCACTGCATACACGCAATGACTGGCGCATGCAAGTAACCTGTGTCATGTATCTTCTTTAGCCTATTGCAGTCCACTGCTGGACGTAGGCCTCACCCTGGGCACGCCACATGGCTACTGCCATAGGGGGCTTTTGCCCATAGTCACCATGCTGGGCAGGCGAGTTGGTGACCGCAGTGTGATGTTCGGATGTTGTCAGTACGGGAGGCGCTGCTGTCCACCTCCCGGAAACCCTTAATCGCCTCGTACGATAGCCACGGGCAGGCAGGGGTGGTATAAACTCTACTCTGCCGGCACCACGCGGTATAATCATGTATAAACACCATCAATTTTTTTATAAAATAGCTTCCTTGTACTTGTTAATAAAGAGGGTATTGTTTTAAAAAATGAGTTTGTTGGATATAATGAGTCAGTGACTGATAAAATTTAGATAACGGATATTTGAGGCTTATAGCGGGTCTTTGTATAGTTTTTATGATGAATATAGAGCAGCAAGATTCCGCATTCATAATACAATAATTTATTGACACTCTTCTAAGTAATAGTGATAAAATCTGTAAGACAACGAGTTCTTATCCAACTAATAGTATTATAAATTCAAAGGTAAGGTTATTTGTTACCTCTTTACGCTTTATTTTCTCATCCAATATTCTCGAAATTTTGCATGCATGAAGTTAGTAGTACGGAAAAGGCCATAGGCATTCTGTAGTAACGTGGATGAAATCGCTGACGACTGCTAGTTGGTAAACTGGGATGAAATATACTGAGGGTATTTAATATTTTTTTACTTTAATGCATATTATCTCACAACTTGGTGCTCAACTATCTTGAACATGACTTTGGGCATCATTAAAATTTAGGATCAACTTCACACACAATCAAAAATGTTCTAAATAGGTACAGTCCCCATTACTAGCACGCAAATATTATTAAACTTTCTATACAAACTCTTTTATGAGTATGACAACAAAAATCTAAAATGGAAAACAATACAAAGCCAGGGTCAAATCAAAATCTGATTTGTTGGCGTTTGATCGACGTCTGATATCCATGGATGTACACAGAATTCTTTTACCCGGTTTATAAACTAACATGCACATCACTATAAATGCCTCACGTGTTTCGTTCGCAACTAATATCTCTATATGTTTTACTAGCCCTGGCGTAGACGCTAACGCTTCGCTTCCAAGACATTTATCGGGTTGCATGTTAACAAACCTCATCCAAACTCGGCCTCCCGCTGGCTAGACATGACGTTTCACACTTAGACTCGTCCAAGAGCAAAGGTCACGACTCAGGAGCGCTCTTTGGAAATTGGATCGTGACACGAAGATGCCTATCGTGATTTTCTGGCCAATTCCGTACCTTAAGTGTAATTCGTCCACGTCTTGCATCAACTTTTACTTTTACGTTAGCGGCTTTAAAATCGTCTGTAATCTCTCAATGATAGAGTGTAACTTAGATTTCGAAACGTTTGTTTTTAAGTTAAGTTTATGGATTATCAAACATGGTTTAATATTTAGTTCAATTCCGATCGCTTGAGACGAAAGCAAAGGGAGCATGGGAACACTAAATTACGTAAAGACAAATACGGAGTGGGAAAGTAGAAAGAGGGTCAACTTGTTCATTGCATTTGTCGCGTGATAGAGATACATTAGAATCATGAGAATTTAAAGTAATTATGCAAATAATGAGTCATAATGCTAAATAATATCATATAATACGATGTAGGATTGAATAAACTTTTTACAAAATGAAATATCTTATTTATAAAATGGATGTGACCATCGGCATTATGATGATTTAAATTTAATGTAAGAGATACATAACTTCTAATATCGGACCATCGAAGGGAAAATATTTAATTTTAAACCTATTACCCTCAAGCAGATAAACCAGGATAAATGATTAAATTTCAAAGGTAAAGGACATTTCCGATTTAGTCAATATCTTATCTCGAGACATATTCGGGGATGATCGGAGGGTGCATTGGTGCGTCTAACCGTGTAATCTGGAGATAGGCGATATCTACAGACAATGCTAGAACCCGAAGTTTCCGAAACCGATTGCGGATAAGTATAGATACGAATCTACAAGACTGCATTTGACGGTTTCCTTTTGGGTGATCTTAACATTTTTGACGATGAGAAAATTTCAATTAAAGTCCGTCCCTACATATACTAAATTACTTTATTATTACTACTATGAGGACATTCTTTAATTCAATAATCCAATCCTTTGTGATCCTGCAGTTCTGGATATCCTGTTTTAAGAATAGAGCCATTTATGTATGTATGTTTATTAAATGTTATTTCTTTATTTAATTTAAAATTCTATACAAGCAATGTTTCGTGCTCAAATAAGATAATTATCAAAATGTAAACCGAAAACTAAGAACTTGCTCAACTCTGATGTCATGATGAAATGAATCACTCCCGAACCGCGCAAATGACTTCCAAGATAATTCTAGGCTCAAAGCAAACAGAACCTTACAAAAAGTTACTTGTGGATGTCGAAATTGAAACTTAAACCTGCATGTTTTGTAACGTAACTTAGACTCTATACAAAACGTCATAGAGATGAGGGAAATTTATAACAAATTGCCGTTTAAGTTATGGATGTTGAACAAAGGATTACTTAATAAGTAAGGAAGATTAAGATAACCTACTTAAGTAGTCTAGTCTGTTGTAAAAGAGATTGCCAAACATAAATCCTAATCCAGGATGTAAAAGAATAAGGCGCCAGTTAAAGAATTTTGTTATGAGATAAATAGTTTTAGGTATGACTTGGAAAGAGGGGCTGGTAGTGACTGGATAGCGGTAACAGGAGACCGAGCCTTATGACGTTCCCCGAGGTCTACGTCCAACAGCGAACTGTATAGACTAATGTAGGTATATAATAATATTCTCATCATGGAAGTTGTGGTGATATAGAGCTGGTTTGTAACAAATAATGTACTAATTTACAAAAAATATGGACGTAATTTACTTTACCTGCTTAGATATGTCTTGGATATATAGAACTATATTTTTGAAATACATGTATTTCATCATCACAGCTCTCAATTAAAAATAAATAAAGCCAGTTGCAATACGAATGCAATGGCCTGTCAGAAGAAATATAGATGCATACTATGGTCATTCAAGGCATGTCAAACCATATGTCGCATTAAAAATGGTCAAGTTTGTATGAATTTTCTGGTTTTGGTTCTGTTATTAATATTATTATTTAGATAAAAAAACGATAAATCTATATTTTAAAGACGGCATCTTTTGGACAGTAACATGTCAAGTATACTAGTAAGTCAATCAGTTGACCTAATTTAACTAATTTATTATTAGTCTAATTAAGAAACACTCATTCTCCATAAATTATTCAGTCCATTGCTTTGTGAGCGCGTATACGAGTAGCTCAAAAGAGATAAGTACCTACACCTTCCTACTTAGATTTTCTCTTAGCTAAGATAGATTCATAAATAGTAGGTAAGTATATTGTATATCAAATGATTGGTTAGTTACTGTGTATGAATCGAAATCGGCTTGATATTTTAAGCTTACCACCGAACAGGAAATAGTGCAGCGCTTGACACAATACATAGAGATAAGATCTTATCTGATTCAACATAAAACAGACGGAAACCAAATATAAATGGTCATATACGGAACTCTAAAATTAGAATCAATAGCCGCTCTTTCGACCATGTCCGACAGAAGGTCACAAACAGAGAATCTAACTAGCAACGTATTGTAAATCTCTTTTATGGCTCCAAAAGTATCCGTGACCGTTGAAATACAACCGACCATATTTCTACCTGAAAAGGAACGTTACAAACCTATGATTGTCGGCGTCCGAAATGAATTTCGAGATACCCTTTTTTCTGTCAGTTTTTGTATTTCGATTTACTGTTCGAGACGCCATTTTTAGCGGCGAAACAAAGGGTACGGCTGTAATAAACCGCAAAAGTTTTCGGAGAGCTTACAGCTAATTATTTAATGACTTATGCGGGTTCGGTTAACTTTCTAAGCTTTTTATGGCTTCTTGATTGTTATAATGAGTTTGTTTAAAGTATAATTTTGTTAACCATGTTTATTATTTTTACAACAAATATTTGTGAACGTTATTCGGCTGGCAAATAAAAATAATAAATGTATTCTATTTTTAAGTGGCATACATGTAAAATGCTTAAAACGTTAAACAGAACCAAAACTTGATTAGATACTTAAGCTTTTTAAATGTTCTGAATTAAAAGTGATTTAATTTTTTGATAATTTTATTTAGTTTAAATATGACTAAAGTTTAAGTATCTAATGAATGTAATGAATAATGGAATTTAAATTATATTCAATCTGTAATTGTGACAGTAAATAAAATTATGAAATAATTGTGAAATAAATTTATTTTTCTTTTTCATAACTATGTTAACAGTCGACATTTACTATACATACATACAAATTAATCCAGTCAGTCAGCCACATATATTATATCGAATAAATTATACATTACAAAATTAAAGTTTTAACATGTCACTGACCGCAAAATCGCTATACAAAGGATCAATACTCAATACCTACCTAATGACTAGTAAAACTATACAGCGTTTAACTTCTATACAACAAGTGATTATCTATCTACAATATATTTGGTAACAATGAGATAATATACTATACGAAAATACTTATACAAGAGCAATCACACCTGATACTGGCATCACTTGTAATTATTTGTATCAGTCTTACATGGACAACATGTTTAGCATTAAGTAATATATTGTTTAAAGTACATTGATGTTCATTATAGTAAGGCTTTACTTTATTACGATACGTTTAAAGTAATAATACAGTCTCTTCATAATAATCTAATAATATATTTAGACATAACTACAAAGGAAGCATAGAGGAATAAGATGTAGACATAGAGTGCTAATGTCATACTAACAGTTTCGATGCACCATTAGACTTTTCGGTGCCTCACAATTCCAGTCCTTGACACTTAGATTGCATTACATTACAATATATTAGTAATATAGTACATTATTATACATTACACTAGTAGAATCTAAGTGTCAAGGACTGGAATTGTGAGGCGCCGAAAAGTCTAATGGTGCATCTAAACAGTTAGTATGACATTAGCACTCTATGACATCTTATTCCTCTATGAAAGGAACAATATGAATTTCGGCCGAAACTATGTATTTCAACCAACATTATATCACTTATAAAGGCATGGCCAACGCAACTGTTCAAGCTTACACATGTGCTGGGAATGTAGTGTTCCATTAAAAATATCTTTTAGAGATAACGGTAAAATTTACGTTATCATCTGTGTACAGACGAATGGGTTTGGGGTATACACTCGTGCATCGACGATCGTGGCTGTAAGTAACCCTGTTCATCAAGTATTGAGGGGGAATGGGGGACTGGATGTGCTTACGAAGTGTATTAGGAGGCCTAGGTCGACCGCCATAAGGCTGTTCATAGTTTTGAGTGTCAATTGACATGTAACTGTGATGTAAGTCATCCTGAATTTGACTCGTCAATGTTGTATTAGTTAACATGGACGTGTCGTCTTCAATGTTAATAACGTTAGTAGCAGTCGCCGTTTGCGGGGGAATGGCATCGTATTTATACCAGTGCTCGGGCGCAGTGGGCGAGGCCGTATACCTAGAAGGATGCCGCCTCCCATTTGGACAGACGCCATGGTTGTAATTCATTGTGTCTTTATTCCATTGCAAGTTGGAAATGTCTGGCATAACAAATCTAATTTTCTCCCAAAACTTCTTTTCACCCCATAATAGAACGTTACAAGTTTTCAGATAGTTTTGGAAATCTAAATCAAGATTTAGTGCACTAATATCTGTTGTTAGAATAAAAACAACTCTGTGACGTCTGATTGAAGGGTGAATAGAAGTGATAATATTTTTTAAGGCCGCCTTATAAGAAGCTTTGGACCATTCATTCTGTAAAAAGTTAAAAGATACAAATATAATTATTCTTTTAGATGACTCAGCTGCGTTGGTGAATTGTTCAGCTAAATAATTTTCAGGAACATGTTGCAAATCTCTATAGTGAAAGCACATAGTGTAACCAGAATGCTCCATTTCAGGCGCAACTACTTTAGACACAAAATCATCATCTAATAAACTATACACAGCGTAACCATCATACAGTCTATCTCTGTCAAGTTCACTTTCTTGGATTGAAGCACTTTTAAACAGTCTAACTCCGTACTTGGAGTGTGCCCAAAGGCGTACGTTTTGTCGAAAAGAGAACGCTAAGGCACCAAACAATAAAATTAATATTACACTGATTAAAACTACAGCTAAAAGTGGCACAAAGTTCAATTTGATCGTGCTTATTTCATCGTACTGATAAGGCTGGTTCTCAGTAGGGATAGTATTGTCTGTTACACTAGATTCACGACACTTATCAATTACATCAAACATTGTCACGTTTGAAAGAAGTCCATTTACGTCGGAGCACAACATGTTAATTGGGTCTTCATGATTCTTCTTCAACCAGTCTTGTAGCGGAAGGACATTTTTACAAGTGCAAGTAAACAAGTTTCCTTCCATGTTAACACTTTCTAAGTGGCTGATATGCGCTAACTTCTTATCGAGATCTAAAATCTTGTTTCCTTGGAAGTGCGCAACTCTCAAAGATGACAAGTTTTCAAAAGTATTATTCGGAACACTTGTCAAAAGGTTATCGTTCAAGTATAATTCCCTCAAGTGTTTAGTTTGCGAGAATTCCCCGCCAGATAGCATAGTCAAATTGTTGTTTTCAAGGTGAAGGACGTTTAACGAATGTAGACCATTCAAGGTGTCATTATCTATTGAGATAATTCTACTATTATTTAAGTAGAGTTTGTGCAACTTCTTTTTACCTATAAATAGGTGACTATTTAATGCACCAAAATCGTTTCCATCAAGGTAAAGTTCGGTGGCGTCCATAGGTATTTTTTCCGGTACTTCTGTGTAACCTACACTGGAGCAATCAATTACATTTGAATTCCAATTACTATCATGGAAGCAAGAACATCCTTCCGGACATGTCATTTTGCAGTCACAAGCTTCAAAGTCACAACAAAAGCAGTTTGATGAACAATGAGTTTCATAAGAGCACAGGAATTGAGTTTCAGGAACATCCATTAAGTTAGCTTTTCCTCCATACTTGTTATTCACTACTTCACATTGTACAGTTTCTAAATCCACGAATCTAGGATATTGTCTCATGTGGTTCCAGAGATTAATCTTTTGTAGCCAAATCATGTGACAGTTACATACAAACGGATTGTTCCCAATATAGAATTTTGGTAACAATCTATGCTTCGGTATATGGGGCAGTGTGAACGCCGATAGTTCGACGGTTCTCAATTTATTGTCTGTCACGACAACTTTTTCTAAATTCCTTTTTTGTAGAAACGTACCTGGATGAATCGTGTGAATTTTGTTGTTATTCAAGAAAAGGATCTCTATAGAATCAGGTATCGACCGTTCATCGACGTCTTCTAATGCGTTAAAACTTACGTCAAGCATACGAATATTTGGTTGCGTATTGTATTCGTTATCCAGTTTAGTTACATTGTTGTTGTGTATATCCAACCATTCAATACTCTCTGGCATGTAACTATAATCAAAGTAAATAAGCTTATTGTCGGATATGTTAAGCCAACCGAGTGTATTCAATTTGCTAAATACACCTCGAATGTCGCTAAGTTTATTTCCGTCTAAGCGAATTGCTTTCAATGTGGGATTCGACAAAAATGCATCTTGTTCAATTGTCTCAATTTTGTTCGAGGCCAAATTTAATACTTGAAGTGATGGCAGCGTGCTAAAAGTATCTTTGGGAATACTTGTTATAAAATTATCGACTAATCGTAGACCATAAAGTTCCTCCAGGCCCTCGAAAGATGTGTTAACTATTTCTGTAATATTATTCTTTCCAATATCAAGGGACTTCAAAAATCTCAATCGTTTGATACTTTCAGGTACCATATTAAGGCTGTTTCCGTTCAAACCCAAATCTTGCAGATATGTTATATTTTCAAAACAACGCTCATGAATTGTAGATATGTTGTTATTATCGAGATATAGTTGGCTTAGTACAAACAAATTGGAAAATATGTTTTCATTCAATATTTTAATGCTGTTGTCTGACATTGATAGTTGATGTAGATTCTTCAGCTCAGCAAAAGCTCCATTACTTATAGTCTCTATGTGGTTGTTATCTAAATTCAAAATCTGAAGGTTGTTTAGGTCTTGAAAAGATTTTGGATCCAATCGTACTAAAGAATTGTAAGACAAATTCAGGATCACTAATCGAATAAGTCCGGCAAATGTATCTCTGTTAACCCAGTCATTTGTAAGGCGGTTTCGAGACAAATCTAATTTTTCAAGTTGGTCAAGTCCTTCCAGCAGTCCTGGAGCTAGTACGGAAAGCGAATTATTCGCTAATGAGATAGCCTTTATTACACGAGAGGATTGAAATAGTTCTGGAGGGACGGCGACTAACTTATTTCCAGACAAGTTCAGAATTTTCAATGAATTCAGTCCAACAAAGGCTCGGTCCCCTATCTCGTTAATTAAGTTATTCTGAATATTCAGCACTTCTAAAGATCTCAAGCTGGATAATCCATTGTCAGGTAAGCGTAAAATATTATTGTAAGATAAGTCAAGCGATTTTAGTCCAGTATTGCAAGATTTACCTGGAGCTATGGGACCTTTGCCCCAGTCTGAAAATCCAATTTCGGATATGTCTTGAATTCGATTGCTTGTGAGATTCAATGTTTCCAAACTAAACAGTGGGCAAAATACTTCGGACGGCAACATGTAAATATTATTGTCGCCTAAATCTAACGAGCGTAATTCCATTAATCCTCTAAAGCTCTCAGCGTGAAACTCCATTGTCATTGCTGGCCAATCATTATTGAAAGAGCGTAGAGACAAACTGGTCAAATCGCGAAGAGGAGACAAAACTGTTGCTGGCACATATCGAATTTTGCAATAATCGATACGTAAATCTTCAAGTTTTCTCAACTGGCCCAAAAAACTGCCAGTGTTCATGTGCAATGAGCTCTCGAAGAAAAGCAAGTCCGTACAAGTGAGCTTCAACTTGTTGATGTTGTACGCCTGCGCGGTGGTAATGTTTTTGAACAAGAAATCTGCCGAGCCGATCGTTTTGATGTTACACGTGAGAAAGTTTGATTCACTCAACTTTGCGTCCGAATAGTCCCACTGACAGCCGGCGGGGGCGGGCGGCGCAGACCGTGCGCGCGCACCGGCCACAACCACCAAACAAATCCAAACTTTTAACGAAACCATCCCGTAAAAGTTCTCCATATTCACTTAAAATAGTTCATTTGTCACAGAATAAACATTAAAAATCCTTCACTATAACTTCAGATTCACTTCAAAGTTTGTTGAACAAAGTTCGTGCGCAAGATAGTAGAGTTTTCACAGCGCATGTAAACACAGAGTGCGGGATCGCGATAAATTTTTTGACGCAGCCATGCTCCCCTGCGGTCGGGCGGTAACTGACCTACGAAGTT
Source organism: Carposina sasakii (assembly GCA_014607495.2). NCBI lineage: Eukaryota > Metazoa > Arthropoda > Insecta > Lepidoptera > Carposinidae > Carposina > Carposina sasakii. The sequence continues at coordinate 11,555,857 of CP053161.1, forward strand.
TGAACGAAAGCCGCATGGGTGTCGAGGGGTATGGGTGGGGAGGAGGGCGTGACGGGTGGGACCCGTACTGCATTGACTCGCAACAGATGGCACGCGTGTTTTAAACATTCAAAATATTGGTTATGCAGCGTTGGCTGAAGACTTATGCCTGCGTGATTCTGTGCCGCGATGTCTCCTCAAGTTTCATCTCAAAGGAGGTCGCAGTGGCATCTAAAACAGTAGCTTTCACACGTGATTTATTCATAGTAAAGTTTTAGTAGGTTTAAAAAGTTAACTTTTTTCTAGTAATCTGTAAAACTTATTATTGTCGATATAGTATGTAGATAATACTCGTATGAATTCGTAGTATAGAACGTAAAAATGGTCAATGCTACATCTAAGCATTTTAAATTACTATCTCGGATCATAATAAAGCCTCATTCCCAATTCATATCGACAATATTTTGGTCTTAAAATAAACGGAAGTATGATTTAAAGTAAGCACTCAGTTTTTGTCCAATTTTAATGTAAACCTTGACAGAATGGGCGTTGAATGGAGTCGAATTGATTGACAGCATCGTCAGATTCAAACGAAAATTGTTCTCATAATTCTTTATGACGAACAAAAGATATTGTCAGTCTTAAATTTCCCATATGTTATTTCACTTAAGTGATTTAAGAATACACGTTCGGTAACTGTATTATAGGCACAATGGCTTGATGACTGTCACAATTATTGGCTCAGTGTCGAGTGAATGAAACTTTTTGCTTGATCATTTGGTATGCTAAAGTTACTTTAATAATACACATCACATCTTGTGAAAGGGTTGACGTCTCCTGTTGAGTGTACCTATATTGTGTGTAATGTGTACGTAATATTGTATATTATTGGTGCTGAATTTGTAATATTATTATGCTGTTAACTCTTTTGCGGTTTATTAGGTTGTACGTTTTAACGATTGCTGTTAAATAAGTACCAAATAATTTCAATAACCTCAAAAATGTCTAGGTAATATTTTGTCGATAGTAAATTAATAAACGAGGACATTTTTTTTATCTATTTCAAAAGTAGTAAGTGAAACTACAATACAAGTACAAGGGCGAAAACAATTTATGATATGACATGGTTATTACAGTTTTATTATTTTATGTAATATCTAGGTTAATCTAAATTACGACGAATTCGTAAGTTTGTTAATAAATAAGCTAAGCGCAATAAAGTACAATCTGTAGATCTATGAAATAGACAAACCGATTCAAACAGATGTAAAATATCTCTACATAGATTCCTACTCTCCTCTAAAATTCCTATGAGTTAACAATTCTTTGTAGAAAGTAAAAAACTATACGCCAAACTAGTTAGGTACAAAAACACGTCCATTGAGGAGGCCGTGGCTCTCCGTGAAGTATATCTTAGGCCATCGGATGCTTGAACACGTGCGTGTCGAATTGCGTCTACCGTGGGAGACATTTTGAGACCTTTGTAGCATCCTCGGTGATCGCTCACAATTCTCAACTCCAAATATTTAAAGCCAAAATGATATTACTTCTATTGATATTAATACCGGTTTATCAATTTCTTCTACAGGAATTCCATCCAAGGTTTTATTGCTGTGAATTTTATGAAACTCTAGATTCTATAGAATATGAAGATTCACTATGGGTGCGCCCACCGTCGGGCCTTCACCCTCCACTGATCCTCGGATCTTCGGATCAGATCGTTTGTTCGAACTTCCAAATTGTAACGCCTAATACAATTTCATTCATAAAATTTGAGGATTTTAAAAGTATGTAGGTAGGTATAGTATAATGCCGTGATTAAAATGTAGGTATGTGTAGATGTATTCTAGTGAAGCCTCACATCAGCATATGAGCTAAGCTTAACTACGAATTAAATTAAATAAGTAGTAAAATTTTGTTGAATGATATGCCCGATAGACTTTTATTACTATCCAGATGTATACGAACTATAGTCAATGATTGTTTTATACAATTTATAGCTTCAGTGAATCGTATCAAAATTTATTATAGTGTAATAAATCTTTATACCTTTTCTTGTTAAAAAAAAAGACAAAATTGACTCTGGGACATGGATTTTAACAGTTTTAACAGTTAAAAATAAAATGGATAGAAAACCATACTTTTGCAAACATTCAGTACTTAGGTAAAGACGGTAAATTCTAATGATTCGGAATTTGGTCCAATAGTATGGTAAAAGGAATGATTCATTTATTTATTCCAAGAAAGGTGAGAGTGAGAGCAGTACCAAGGTCAGATCATATCGCGGCAAAGGCACACTATTGGTTTTCTGTCAATATCCCAAGTCAATATCCCATGTGTCTGGCCTATGTGATGATCCAATATTTACTGGACAACATCAAACACAATATTACCACTTATCTCGCAACAAACGTCAAAAATACATAACACCTAACGCATACGTATCGATTGGTTATCGACGATTTTGCATTATTAAGGCTGCAACAATATAAAGAAAAAACCCATAGATGTTGATGATGAAAGTAAATTCTTCCGCAACATTGAATGAAATGGAAAACCATAAAAGTATTTTCATCTACCTTTAGGTAATATAGAAGCATAATTTTTAACGATAAAAAGGATTTACGATCATAAAATAACCAAAATAGAAAAAAAACTGCGGTATAATTTAGGTGATTATACAAGTTTTCATAGTCGTATGTCCAAAAAGTATACGTGCGCCAAGCCTAATATTCCTCCCTTAAGAACTCTCGATATGTTGACTTTACCTATCTGGAGACTGGGCTCAACAAGCGTATTATAACCGATACACAATCAGAAAATATTTATGACTCCTTTATGAGGTCTTCGGAATGACAATGAAATGAAATTTGTTTTACCTTCAAAAGATAAAGTTAGACACAAATGAGGTCGTTTAAGACGTGACAGTGGATTATCTAGGTTTAATTGCCAAACTTCTTAAAACATTGGTAGATTAATTACTAGTAGAGCAAGACTTATGGGTTTTTCATCAGATGGTAGACATTGATTATAGTTATAAACACTGGTTCATTGATTTTATATTACATACATACATACATATAATCACGCCTTTATCCCTTACGGGGTAGGCAGAAAACCAAGGGCCGATAAAACCACATGGCGCCACTTCTGACCAATTTTGAGGGTATAGTTGAGATGTACAAGTTCGGTTAGTAGTGACAGGTGGTCAGCCCATCGCCTACAAAACACCAAAACCCTCTTGTCCCTCTACTGACTTGTACAGTATGCCCGAGAAGAGAAGCAGCTGTAGTAGTAATACTTAATAATAATTTTTTTCACTCCCAGAGCAGCGTAGAAGTAAGTAGAATTTATATTAATGCGATTTTATGTGAATTTCAAATACTAATAATTGAACTGATTGATTACGCAAACGAACAATAAAACTACGGCAATAGCCAACGGATGTTAGTTGATTACTATTCATTTGACTGATTGCTTTTTAAACCTACAGACGAGCATATAGAACACAATACATTCAATACACTTGCTGACAAAGAGTGGCAAATTTCACCGAACGGAAGCTAGTCTAGCATTCAAAATGCTCAGCGGGAAGAACAAAAAAGTATCAAAAACTAGACACCGTACTGGGAAATGTAACAATAAGACCGAAATGTTCTCTCCAGGATACGATTTCAACAACTATATTGCCCGTGACAATCATGCAGCACTCAAAGAGGCAGTGGCAGAAACAAAAGACTGTCCTTGGGGAGAAATTTCCAATGGTTTTGCCGAAGCCGCAGCAACAAAAAAACAGGCGTAAACTGTAAACAATACTCCTAGTCTGACCGTCATAGACAATGAATTTGGCCATAATCATGTTATTACCCCTATAAATCCGATGAGACAATAGTTTTTACAGCTAAAACCCTGTTTTATTGTTTTATGGGTGTCGCCGCAAATGATGAGAGTAATATTTTGCAGCAATAAATCTTACACATTTCATGTTTTTTATTACCTAGTCAAAGGACCTAGTGGTAAAAACATTAAAATATTAAATATTTGACTATATAGTCATTATTAAGTGTTAATATTTAAGGATTTATTGGTACATCTTCTAGTGAGTTCTACTATCACTCACGTGAACATACAGCATTGTTTTTACTATCGATGTAATAAATAGTACCATAACCTTTTCTTTGGAAGTTTAAATATAAAATCTTGAACTTGATATAAGCCTCATAGAGCATGATGCGCTGAACGATAATACATGCATGACATACACATAAATTCAGTATCTCTCAGTAAGTACGAGTATTTTACATTGCTCGCGTCAGTTGATCTATAGATCATGCCCCACTTCGCTGCGCCACGACACCTTCATCCAAAACATTACTTTTATCGAACCTTAAAGTTCTCGATCAAAATTATTGCCCACTTAGCGAACTGATCGCTACTTCGACGATTTATCTTAAGAACCATGTTTGGGTGTAACGTCTTAAAAGCGTGATTGTTATTTGTAAAATAAGACATCGCATTTGTTAGAAAACCGAACGTTGAACGTTAAGAGATAATCTGAACGAAATATTGCTGGTGCCTCGATAAAAGTGGTCTCGGTGTACACGGTGATACAGGTACTCCCAAGGCACGTTTCGAGTCAAATAACCTGCGAGAAAGGGTCCAAAACAGAAAACGCTTTGTGCTAAAAACGTCGACCCCTTATCTCCCGTAGATGGGTCGCGAGCATAGACCTAAAAATCTCAAACAGAGGACAAAAATAATAAATTAATGATCCACTACTTGCTGCACACATTAACATTAACCTAGTCTCACACTAAGATCCCTAAGGTCTTGTGTCGTAAATGAAACTTAATTTTTTGATTTGTTCAGCAGGGTATCAGGTCTGAATCTGAATCAACATAGAGTTCTAGATCCAAATAATGTTTATCCATAATATTTTATTACACCGCAATAATAATCCACTTGCAATATAGCAGAACTTATAAATTCTAATATTTCGTACCGAATAAATCTTGCCGTGTCTATTAGTTCCGAGCACCACTTCCACAGGCGTAGCACGAAGTCATCATTCATACGAGAAGATATCATCGTCTCGTGCCTTAGCCGCTTGTTAACAATAAAAACTTTATCCCTACTAACCGCAGGAAAATGTCCTGTCTTAAAACCTTTCTTATTATAGAATGGTGAACTGAAATTGAAATTCTGAGGCGATTCTATTTTGTCAAAGAATTGGAAATACATACTCAAAGTTCTCAGTGTCACTTTAGACTAAAAAAAAATGTTTATTAATTTTAACAACTGTATTTATAGAGAAGTGATTGTCAGAAGATTGTAATTGTTGAAGTTTAAAATAGACTATTAAGTCGAATGAAGTCACGGGCATCCGCTAGTAATGCGTCAATATAACAGTGGTATGGTGGGTATGGAAGTTATCGAACATTATACAAACAAATTGGCCATCAACTAGGCCCTAAGGGCGTGTTAATTACCAATGCATGTAATTATATGCTTAAATTCCAAACCATATGTGTTAGTTAATTGCTACTTCTGACATCAATGCAAACTGATTACTGATAATTTTCCATGATTAAAAAATATACTTATCCAAATTTTTTGCATATTATAATTTTGCTGTCAACTTTTCAGACAGAATTTGTTGCAAAACTTTCTGTCAAGATACAAATTTCGTGTTGTCTAAATCATAGTAAAGCAATAGGGAATATGCGTCTAACACGAAAACAGATTTTTTATATTTTCTTCGAAAGATATTACAAATACAAACCGAATAGTGGTCAACATCAATCGGTTAGTAAATACCAAAGTTACAGGAGTTTAAAAATTTGAAAAATTTACAACATAAAAGGAGTAAATACATACATTTTAACCCTATTTTTGAATTATCTCATTGATTTAATAAATATACTGTATAATAAATGCACCTATTACGTCTGCGTAATAGGGTACGCTAATGCTTCACAGACTTTTTGTCTAATATTTTTAAATTGACGTATCTTTTGGAAAAAGATGCTATGTACGAATTTGAATAATTTTTGGCTCTTGCCGATGCGGGGCTGCACTAGAATATCCGTATTCCATTTATTTATTTTCAAAGTCCTGTGGTGATGCTGGGCTTTACAGAATACATCGCATACATCTCATTCCATATATGGCGAAAGAGTCGTCTAAGAAACTCGGGCAATCTCTCAGCTAGCATAAGCTAGCAACATGTCACTGATCCTGTCGCCGCTATGCTAAACGTGTATGGGGGATCTCCTTCATGATCTGATCTTGCAGCTCTGGCTCCCCATTTTGGGAACACAACCATGTCTATACCGGATGATTTTTGGTCGTCAACGTTCCCGAAAACTGCGAAATCTTCTTATCATCAGGATAATTTTTGGAAGCATACCTGGGAAGTGTCTGGTTCCCAAGATATTAGGGTCCAAAGTTGAGTAAATAGACTGCGTTTTTCCTGCATAAATGCACATAGACGCGCGTAGCAAGATTTTTTCACGAGAAATAATTAATATCTGTCTATGACAAAACTAGAATAAACACTGGACACTATAAATTTCGCCCGATCAAGTAATAAAAAAAAATAAAATAATTACATCATTTCCCAACATTTTTTTTTGCATAAACTAACTTTATTTGATGTATAGAATTCGTACCCTTCGTTAAGGGTGGCAACGAAAAAACACCTGTATGTATGTATGTATATGCCATGAGATTGCATTCTTACTAAAGTACACGTTACATCATAACGGCGACTTTAGCTATCATAGTTTTATCATTTTGTCAGCTTTATCATTGTAATCGTAAGGTTGTCTCGGGAGCGTGGGTAGTTCCAAAACCACCTGACCGAGTCTAGTCAATCTCTTAGGATGCATACAATTATTTTAATCTTATTAGAATCAAGTTTTCATTGGTGGAAAGAAAATTGTGGACATGACTCAGTTTTATTTTATACTCTCGATAATATTTTAGTAGACGAATGGTTGCGTCTCTTGTATTTTAAGGACAGTGCCAATATCAATAGTAGAGAAACTGTTTACAGATTATCAAGTTTCGATGTAATCTTATTCATTACGTAACTACAAACATAAAAAAAAAATTACAATCGTTGGGGCTATCAAAATTTAAGACTTTAAAACTGAAAATACCTACATCTTTGCTACTAACTTCTAATAGCACAATAAAATAAAAATCCAATATATATAGGTAACAGTATTGATTTACCTACCTGGTTATATTGAGGTCAGTGCTATTATTGGTCGTTGAATCGTGGAACTTTGTACATCCAATCAATTCATTTATAATTACATAAATGGACTAATCACTCTACCTCATTTTATCGACTGTTTCAGCTTTTACCGTGTATATAGGTATATTAACAGCAATATTTTAGTAATGTAACTAATTATAACCATGTTACAATTGTTTGTTTATAAATAGATGTGTAGTTAATTATAGCTTCCTTTTGATAGACGCTCTATTTTAAATAGGTCCCTACCGGCTATTTTAAATCAAGAGTTTCTCAGTCAATTTGCCTTTATATAAAGCATATATAAACTGTGTTCCTATTTTGCTTTACTATGTGAAAGGGATGGAATTTTACCATTAACACAATCTTGTGAAAAAATAGTTTAAATTCCACACATTCAGTGCTGCCGACTACCGTATTTGCGTCTTCTTGGTTTTCTAAAGGTGCCACCCGACGCTTATTTACGGCCTGGTACTAGGCGTTGAACTGTATTGAACTGTACTGAATGTCGACATGCTTATAAAATCCGGCAGCGAATGTGTAATGCATACTTATTTATTTAAGCAGTCATATCCACTCTATTATGCACCCAAAAATCGTCTAGAGATAAAACAGTACACAATTCGGCCACGTCCCTAGTTAGACAAACATGAGAGATGTACGGAGATAGCCGAGAACAATGTCGACGTGTGGGTGAGCGGGGTGCTTCGGGTTGGGAAAAAAGTTGGAGTGCCCATTTTAGACGAGGTGAGATTTAGGTATTGAGAATTCCGTAGAAAATTATTAAATTTAAGCAAACACAGAATGTACTAAAACGAAGTCTTAATTACATTAAAAATACTGAAGTGATTCTGTCTGATGAGATTTATCAATTTTTGCACATTAGAAAGGTAAGATGAAACTTCGATTGAACAGAAAACTAAATCAAATTAATGTCCAGCAAAATACAGGTGTTTTTTCGTTGCCACCCTTAACGAAGGGTACGTACTCTATACATCAAATCAAGTAAGTTTATGCCAGAAAAAATGCTGGGAAACGATGTAATTTTTTTTTCAATTTTTTTTTACCTCCATGATCGGGCGAAATTTATAGTGTCCAGTATTTATGCTAGTTTTTTCATAGGCCGATATTAATTATTTCTCGTGAAAAAATCTTGCTACGCGCGTCAATGTGCATTTATGTAGAAAAACGCAGTCTATTTACTCAACTTTGGACCCAAATATTTTGGAAACCAGACACTTCCCAGGTATGCTTCCATGGAGAAAAATGATCCTGATGATGAGGAGATTCCGTAGTTTTCGGGAACGTTGACGACCAAAAATCGCCCTGTATTTAGTAACTATTCATTTTAAGGTAGAAAATTCTCTTGAAATAGAATTTCTACACTGTCGTAGGTACCTTACCTAATTTTTACCAGTTAACCTTTCACAGTTGAAATACAAAATCTGCTTAGGATACCAGTCAAGGTATGTTATTAATACGAATATCTAAGCGGAACTCTAAAACTTAAAGGATATGAAATGCAGTCACACTGCACCTTGTCAGACAAATTGGAGATCAGATTAGAAATTATGTTGTGTCAGAATTAGTATCAAGAATGGACATAACTACGATTGTCTCCGGCTTAGTCTGAGATATTTCCTGCTTTTAATAATATTTAAGCAATTTGGATAAGAATTTCTAATTAGATAACACAAAGAATGCCTTGTGATCATCTCTAGTGCGTCTTCCGTGTGAGTCGACTAAGGAACTCAGGCAGATTATTTCAGGTGATGAGAAACTGGTCACTGATTTTCTATAGGTACATCTAGCCCCGCTAAGCTAAACATAGTCGTAGGATTTTCTTCGTAATTCTGCATTTCTAGCTATCCCAATTTAAGAAAACATCCGTAAGTGTATGAAACAGTAAGACAGTACTTTTGATAACCCAACTGAATCTGTTGGTCTCTTACTTTTTGCACCGTCATGTAATAGGTACAGACAGACTACTGCGTGATGATTGACAAGAGATATTGTTGAATGACATGTTTTTCTCGTAGATAAAATCTATTTTATGAATATTTTAATAGCTGTAGTTCTGTAACATAATACCTATGAGAGCATTCTTACAATAAATAAGTGTAATATACTATGAGAATAACACAATTACAAAAACCCCAAAAATAAAACGAAAATCTGTTGGCTCTAAAAGCCCGGGAAATGGAACAACAAATTTGGTTAGAAAAGTATCGGATATACTGGGACGAGATGATCTCATTACGGGCTTTTACTTAGTAGGCCTGAAGACCAGTGCTTAATAGGGGACTGGGTTCTTAGACAATGTAATATCGTTTCACATCGGAGACATTCGTTGTTGTAACAATTCTACCAATAGCGGTTAGTTAAGCTTGATTAATTTAACGAACGCACTAAATTGAAGGCTTCTTATGGGAAGAAACATCTAATATCATCATCATTATCATTGCATCAGTCTATTGAAGTCCTCTGCTTTGCTTATAATAATAATAATAATAAGCCCGCAGGGCAGCTTGTGGTGAGCTGTTGGGAGGTAGCGTTCCCACGGATCTGAAGTGCTCCCGGGGGAAGACCCTGTTCCTCATCTCCAGCGCCGGAGTGAGGTCTGACGAGGAACAGTTCCCCCACCTCTGCCTTGCCTTTCGCCGGCCGGGCAGAGTGGAGTCGCGAGAGCTATGACAGCTCGAGGGTGGACGTGCCCGTCCGTAAGTGGCGAGTTGGCTTCGGTTTAGGGGCACCCCTCCACCCTAGCCGCTCACCAAATGTTGCCCCCTTTGTCGCTTCGTGCGTGCGGCCGTTTCATGAAATGAGTCGGCGAGTCACCGCCTGCCACCTTTGCAATTATGAGACTTGGTTGTAATGGCAGGCGTCCGTTAGTCTCCTTCAATAGCCCGATTATTTAACTCCACCCAACAAGCACCCCCATACCCCATGACCTTATTTTCCATCGCACGACATAGATCTGCACTCCAATAGTCTTGCACATGGCGGGGACCATCGCCGGGTGTACCATATTGTGCGCTCGGTGATGGTATCCGCCATGTGTATACCGAACCATATAAAAGTTCTCTAAAAAGGGCCTCTACATCTTGGCCACGGCCCGATGCACGCCTCTCAAAGGACCGTGACTCTGTAGTCCCGAGAATTTAAACAGAGATTCAAATAATAATCAAATAATCAAAATCACAATAATTATTTAAAAATTAAACATTAAAATTAAACATTTAGGGAGCACCTCACCATTTGTTTGTTAGTCAGTACATGAACCATACAGCAGTGATTGATGTACTGACAGTCAAACCTGTCCGATAATGCCTTTAGTATGCTGTTGGAGCTGGCCCGGACCCTGCGCAGCGAGGATGTGCACCGCTTTCGCATTGTCGAAATAAAGCCCACAAGCACCGCCATAGGAGCGCTTTTGCCCATAGGTATAGTCACTACTCTTGGCAAGCGGGTAGTCGCAGTATATTTTTTAGACTATGCTGTCAACACGAGAGGTGCTTCTACTCACCTTTCCATTCCATGCTAGCCAGCATTGGGGTAGTATCATGCTATTCTTCTCTGCCGATACCACACGATTATTCTAAAGGCTGCTTGTATACAACTTCACCAAATTCATTTATTATAAATGTAGGTATTTTTAATAATACATAATAGTGTAGTATAGTGTATTTAATATATAAAGAAATAGAGTTGTATGTTTACTAAATATACCGCTTGACTTCGGAAATATTTACATTCTCATCATAAATTACAAAGCCTATTACAAACTAAATGCTACACGTTGTTTAATATGACAAACGAGATATAACAACAGTTAGCCAGTACTTATGTTGCGGTGTGTGTCCCCTAGTGGACACGGGGCTTAACGATATTACCAAAGTTTGGATAAGTCTCATCCGCACTTAGGATAATAGTGGACCTCTGATGCACCTATAAACAAGTTAAGGAAGGTATTTGGTAAAAGTTTTAGGAAATGTGGTTTACTTGTTTGTCCGTGGATGTTTTTTAGGTCGACAAGCCTGTAAAGACATGTTTATACCTCTTTTGATGTTTAATTATCCCAGGCGTTACTATTCTGATGATAAATCTCTTGTGATGGTTCTTTACGTAAAGAAAAATCTTGGAAATGGTTTACTATTTGCCAGATAAGCCTATTTGAAGGATAAAGTTTCTATCTTGGTCAAGTTTTAGGAATAGACATTAAGAGCTATTTGCCTATTGAAAAATCTGCCCTTAGTCTCATTATTTAACCTAACTCGACTATAGGTAAAGTTGACCGAAGCTATACCTAGAAAAGGGCCAACTTACTCCAAACCTTATACTGGCATGCATCATAGCAAAGGATACCTCATTCATTTTGTGTAAAGAACATGTGGACTAATAATAAAATTAATTCGGGGTTAAAATCTATAAACAAAGGTGCAAGTAGGTATTATTCAAATAGATATTCTGGAATAAATTCAACTGTTTAAAAACTTAACCAAACGGCCATCCTAAAGAATAGAAGCTCCAAGCATCTGTCATTAAGTATAAGTATAACCAATCACTGAACGAATTGGCATGAATTGTTTAAAATTGATTAAGTAACAGATTTATAATTCAATTTGTTAATAATCGATTAGCTAACACTTTAAAAAATAAGCCTACTGATGATATCAGTACGAGTATAGAATAAAACTATGCAAGGTCGTATCTAACGAAATAATCAATCATAATTATAATTTATAAAAAAACTTAGATTACAGATTAATGTGAAACAATTACTGAGGTCAAGGGCCTTACGGTTATTATACAAAAGTATATTCTCAAGATCTTAAAAAAACTGTACAAAAAATAGACAAGAGTTTTTTACAACATGCTATATATCAAAGTTATTGTGAATAAACAAAAATAAAAATAAATGCAATTGTTTTTAAAACTAGCGCTAGATAAAATTGATTAACCATCTCTGCTCTACTAGATAGGTAACGAAAATACAAATGTTAACGTTCAGTATAAAATTATTCTTAATATTTAGTAAAAACAAAGTAGTTTTGCACAAATGTTTGTTTTTTAAGGCTGATTTTATCAGTGACTAGGTTTATAGGTAAGAAAAAAAGTTAAATACATAAACGTTATGCAACAAACCATTGAGTCAGTGATTCGTCAATCGAATCATAGCAACAAAGTACAAAATCGAGAAATGATGAAGAGGCGTTACAAATAATATGAACATACACTAACAAACGATGACAAGGTAAAAATAAATCTCTGACAAATAGTAGACAAATTTTATAATACTGCCTACAAGTTGGAGCCAATCGTTTGGCCAACGGATATAACTATCCAAAAGGCTGACTGAAATACTCGTGCATACATAGTTCCCTATAAATTTTGTATATGATACGAGTCAATAACTTTTTGTTAGAGTACAAAAAATCACATTTACTTCAAAATAGTTTTGTAGCTTGAATATATAAAATATTGTCTATATTACAATTACCTTACACTTGAATGTTCTTTGTATTATAAAACTCTTTGCTCTAACACTGCCTTGCAAAATCCAGCACTTAATATATATTGCATTAACTTTGACATATTTGACTATCTATAACATATTAGATAGCTATTGGAAGACAATTGGCTCCCATACACCAACACTTGAGACCAACAGCCAAGGATGCTAATAAAGAACCCATACGAAGATATTTTTTATATTGTACCTCATTTATTTCTGTTCAGTCATCATCGTTTAATATTCAAACAAGCTTTAAAGAGATATCGCGTCCTATCAATCAAAAGTTGGACTCGGCAGGGATACATCGAAATTATGAGTCTTATATCTCCGGTACAAGGGTCAGTACTTTATCGAGTTTATACTTGTAATTTGTTCGGTACCTCCCTTCAAGTTTAATGATTGAAAGAATATTTATTTCTAGTATGTGAATGAGGGTATACGGACCTGGAATTTTTGAATGAAATACTCATAGATACCTACAGGTATTATTTGGTTTAATATTTGAAGGTATGTTTTTATATATGTTTCAGGATTTTTTAAATAATTTTATACTTCTTCGTAAGACCTACAACAGTTACTGTGGGAATAATAATTGTTCATAATGAGTCATTGATCAATAAAAATACATATGTTTGATTTCCTTCTTAATTTTCATTGTAGTTATTACTTTTAATCATCAACGTAAATCATAATGGCCAACTTTGAAAAATCATCATTAGGACCTAAATATAAAACAGTTTTTTTTTTATAAATCCTTGAATCTTCGAAAATAAGAAATAGGAATTCCGATGTATTCAAGAATCTAAAATATGCATCGATACAATCATCGTGGGGAAACTTAGTGAAGATTAATCGAATAATAATAATTCAAATGACATAGAAATAGAAAGTCTGAATTGTCTAGAATCCAAAACTTTCTTTTTATGCCACGACACGCTGATTAACCAATGTTTTTAGAATGAATTTATTTTCATTTAAATGATTGGTGTGTAAACATTTGTAACTGATGGGCCATTAGTGAGAAAAAGTTCCGACGTAATCGATTTTAAGAACGTACCCAAGGCATAGAGTAATAAGATGTAGACATAGAGTGCTAATGTCGTACTAACAGTTTCGATGCACCATTAGACTTTCCGGTGCCTCACAATTCCAGTTCTTGATACTTAGATTGCATTACTATACGTTACAATACATTAGTAATGTAGTACATTACTATACATTACACTAATAGAATCTAAGTGTCAAGGATTGGAATTGTGAGGCACCGAAAAGTCTAATGGTGCATCGAAACAGTTAGTATGACATTAGCACTCTATGACATCTTATTCCTCTATGACCAAGGGGTCGATTACCAGTCTGTTACTATATTATGATGTGGTTATTACTTGTTTCATAAAAATTCAAAGTTATAGTTTAAAGCTGTTTTGATGTTTGCGGTTAAAAACAGGTTTATCAAACTAGATAGGATTAAGAAAAGAACTTGATGGGAATTGAGTTTGAACCCATATACCTCTCCGTATAATACATCTATTTTATCATTTATCGGGCTATAAATCTTCATACATCATTATTACATTATTACAATATACTATTACTATATTGTATTTCTCTTATATGAACCTATTTCTGTAATGCAATGTGTATTATATGTAAAGCTAGAAGATTGATTAAACCTAGATTACGTCAAACTTTGTCATGTCTAAGTTTACCCCTAAAAGAAAAAAGAGTCGAGTTTTCCAGCATCACCCGTAAGGTCTATGGAAATCTACAAACTTACCCTTAAAACGCTAAGACAGTCCGTCACCTCTGTCTGACCGTCTGGTTAGAATTGATGATGCTATCGACTTCAATGTAGGTTCTGCGATTAATGATCCGCCCAGATTAGGCACGGTATGATGTTCTTCTTCGCTATTTAGTAAAGTAGTATTCGGCCAAATCACTATTCGTGGCAACTCCACTATTTACCATCTTTGGATAAATAGCTTCCGTTTGTCTTTACCGACTCTAAAAGCGGAATGCTCGATTCTTACCTGAAACAAAGTAGTTATAACATAGGTATTCAAATACCTTATTTTTTAAGTTGCTTTAACGGGTACATGATAACCTCATTCATTTAATTAAAGGAAAAACGGAAAAAAGTAGTCGGGTAAAAATATGAGCTAAAACATGTCTCTGAATCCAGTCCCAAATTCATAACTTCTTATATACTTGAACCATCGGTCTTAATATAAAAAATACTTATATACATTTCTTTTGGATCTCAAAACTTTCTTCTTCCTACAATTGCACGAATCGACCTAGATAATGTATTTGGTGGCTTTACTATTAATTCAGTGTGGTTACTTGATGAGTAATTTGTGATGGAACCAACTACAGAAATACCTACAACTATGAATGGACCATTAAGGAAGTTTATTTCTATTGTAGAAGTGAGTTGCCGCAATAAGCAGTATAGAGTGACATCTCTGTCCCAATCAGGGGTCTACTCTGAAGTGACGATAAACGAAGTATCGGCCGAATATCGAGGTGTTTCCTACTACGAACTATCTTCGATCGGGTCAGTCGCGCTGTTTTTTCATTCGGTCCGATCGAACTCTATTTGACAGGTATAAGGCTAGATAATAGAAAGCTTATAATATTAGTCAATGTGAATTATTCTCTATGGTTCTGAATGAATTGTGAATATCCGAAGCAATTTCGTAGTAGGGTCAAAGGCTTCGATTCGGTCGGGCTTCGATCGGACCGAAAGATTCGAAAGCGGCATTTCAGAGTAGACCCCCAGGCTCTTCAATCTATTTAGGTGTACTATCTTTGCAGAAGACCTATGCGATTTTATATTTTTGTAAGCTATCGAAACTAATAAAATATTCAAATTATTATGAACATGAGTATTTATGACGGAGTGATGGTTTTCCATACCTAATGTAAAATTATTTATAAGGTACAGAAAAAGAAAAGAGCGCTAGAGACGTCGTCGCCAGCAAGATAAATGTGTAATGTGTTGGGTTTTAGAGGTTCATAATAATTAGTGGTTTACTAATTTACTAATTTCTATAATCCTGAGGATGCCGCGGTTGTTGGCGAAACATATGTAGATTATTTATCTAGTTTTTGATTTCGGAATAGTGCAATGTATCGTCTTGCATGCTAGGTGCTCGGGTCTGGTTTCTCATGGCGATTGTAGTTAGTGCAAGTGCCTGTTGTCGCAATTATGAGTTATCAGATCCGAGGGTCAGTGGAGGGTGTAGGGCCCGGTGGTGGGCGCACCCATAGTGAAAGCAAGATAAATGACCTAACCGCTATTGATGAAAATATTACGACAACAAACGTCAATGCGTCAACGATGTAATCACCAAAATAACGCAGCCTACCATAAATAAGTCATTGCAATATCACATCATATATAGATAGGAAATTAGTCAAAACCAATTAAGCATCAGCTAAATCAGCCGTCTAATAACGAGGCATGGCAGAATATTTAATAGAACGAGGCTTTGATGCCAATTAGGTTTAATTTGGTTTGAACGCGACCTGATTTGCCGTTATAAAAGGGTAACAAACGGGCTATATAGGTAGGTTACGACCAATGATATTTAGTAACTAAATACATAATGCGAATCGGACTCGTGCAAGGATCGAAGGATTCTGAACTCTTATCTTTATAATGTATTTAGATTAAAATATCAAATGCAGTAGCTATTCTAGGCTTAATCTCTGTAGCTAAACTAATTTTCACCGATAAATTTGTGAAATTCTAGAGAAAGGTCAGGTAAGGAGTACCTACCCTAAACCGATGAGCGTGCAAAAAGAATATTATTAAAGTTGTAGATGAAGCGAAAAAGAAGTGTGTATAGCAAGTGCAGATCCGTGATCTCTGCCTACCCTCCGGGAAAGAGGCGTGATTTTATGTATGTTTAAAAAATGATATTTATTTAAAATATTTATTTTATTCTGTTAGTATTGTTGTTATGATGACAATGGAAACATAAATCATCTGTAACAATAAAAAAAATGTCCAGCTATCATGGTTCTTTATTAATTATTTATATTAATAAATAAAGGCATCAGACAAACGGACAGCAGTCTTAGTAAGAGCATCCCGATTTTACTTTTCGGGTACGAAACCCCAAAAAATACACACAATTGAAACAATAAAAAATTAACATGGTGAAATAACAATTAATACTCATACCCTCCGGCGTCATTTCAATGAGCAAATCATTCTAAGATCCGACCCTATCGGCTTCTGATATCTAAATATACATATCAATACAGTAGGCGTGTGGTATTGATTGTGGCTTCAATAAATAGGCAATTGGACAGTTGTAGGTCATTTAAAACTTGCATATTATCGGGTCTAACAAGGTGATCGCATTGGACATTTTTTTGGCATAGATAAATAGGTACAGAAGGTTTAGGTGGAACATATATCTTATTTATACATACATACATATAATCACGCCTTTATACCTTACGGGGTAGGCAGAGCACCAAGGGCCGATAGAACCACATGGTCCCATTTCCGACCAATTTTGAGGGTATAGTTGAGATGTACAAGTTCGGTTAGTATCTTATTTATTACGATGAAAATTTTACTCGTGGTACTGTATCTTACCGCATAAACATACTTAGGTACTACTCTAGTTTTACAAACAAATTCTAGATTATATCTGATAAATAAGGAACTCTAATGTCTTCTTGTTTATAAGGAATAGTCTAAATAACAATGAAATTAGATTAGGGTTGAAATATTGGTAGATCTTGGCAAATTTTTCAATAAATTGTACATGCACTTTATAAATTTATTCACTAAACATAAAGATATGGATGATGAAGTAGACTACCAGACTTTATTTATTAAGGATCATAATTTAAAATAGAATGGCTTTACTGTTCAACTATTCTTTGTTAGTGCAGCTAATAATTGCTATGGCATTGACTTTTTGATCGGAAACGATAGCGCCCACTTAAAACAATAGGACAGGTTACTTTGTTAAGTCACTAAGCTCTGGTAGGTACTATTAATGTGCTATTATTAAATGCTAGTTTATGTAAAACAATATGTTTTCACACATTTTACAAAAAACGAAAATCGTCATTAGGCTTAACAGGTGTATTCTCTCGTAACCTGTTCACATATATGCTCATTCATTCATATACACATGGCTGTGTGTCCTGTAGCCAGACCTACAGGATCGCGAAGGAGATACTTTAGCATAGCATAAAATGTATGTATTTTGGGATACTTAAAAGATTAATTTACTTCTTCCATTTCTTTGATTTCTTATATGCTGCTCTGGGAGTGCAAAAAAAACCTATAATACTACCGCTGCTTCTCTTCCCGTGCATACCGTACAATTTAGTAGAGGGACAAGAGGGTCTTGGTGTTTTGTAGGCGATGGGCTGACCACCTGTCACTACTAACCGAATTTGTACATCTCAACTATACCCTCAAAATGGGTCGGAAGTGGCACCATCGGCCCTTGGTGCTCTGCCTACCCCGTAAGGGATAAAGGCGTGATTATATGTATGTATTTTTATGATATTATAATAAATATGCAGACAGACAGCCCAACCATTAAAACTCATATTAAACTCGACTCACTACTCCACCGATATTGATATAAATTGATTACAACTAGTCGCACAGACATTACTACGTTATCTCCTTCATTATAAAACGATAATACTCCATTTATTCTACATCAATACACTGTTTATTACGCATAATATTTTGATGTTATTTATCATGATTTATGCAGATGAGAACAGATGGGTTTGTTGGGAACAGTGTGTATTTTGTTTGTATTAGTGGTCTTTTGTATACCCGTATTTTTAAGGATATCAACTTTTATTGAGTGACTGACAGACAACGCATAATACTGAATGGAACAAGCTGAAAATTTGCCTCAAAGAATATACGTAGTCTCTAGTGAGCATGTAAGTATTTTATTTTGGGAGAAGCACTAATAAAAGATATCCCAAATTTGCTACGCAAATGGTTAAATAGTAATCTAAAGTTGTAATTCCAAAGTTTACGCGTACGAAGCAGTGAGCGGCCGCTAGTATGCTATTATATGATTTTAACATTAAATAAACTACATAATAAAGAAATAAAATCATAAACACTACATTTACAGAATGTTTCGCTATGTCAGTTTATCCGTACACTGCCAAGGTCGGCCAACTATATCAGATCATCAATTACAGTTCAACTACACAACACGTTTACAAAAACCCCATAACCTTAGCAAAATAATTTGTTCTTTTTATTTTATGGCACCAGTTATAGAAATCAAATATGGAAAGGAAAAAAATATACTTATACGCGTAAAAATATAACTTTATTAATCAACATATCCACAGTCAGGCACTTTATATTATTATTATTATCATAATAATATTGTTTCTTTTCTCTTAAGCATTGCATTTCTGAAGTTATGTGATTTTAATAAAAATACGTTGCAGAATTCTTTGAACACAATAAACCTGACATTCTGATGATATTTCATCAGAACATAAATCAGAGCTTAATATTTTTAGCTGATTTATAGTCAACTTTGAAAGAAAAATGGTCATTCCATTTCACATTTATGCGATCGAAAATACTATTGTCATTCAAATGTAATCTATTTTTAATTTCGCTTGAATAGTTCTTTAGTGTTGGCATTTTGTAAAAAAATATTCATCAGTCATTAGTGGAACTTTTAAGGATCGTCTAGTCTGCAAGAAACCTAAGCATAATACATTCATTACTGATTTTAATTTCGTAGTACGATTTATATAAGTATTCAATTATATCTTAATATTCTATTTACTTTTAAATTCTAATCAATATTTTCGATTCAATAGTTGAGAATGAGTACATTATTGTTAAATGATTAGTAACTTTTCGTAAGAATTTATGTTTGAGTCGTGCAAAAGTTGGGCTAACCAAGAAGAATATTATATATTTTTTTAATTTGACAGTAAATCTAACGCACCAAATTACATCGAGATCAACTTATATATCTATGTTGTTCAAAAGTCTCTTACAGATAAATTTTACTTTAAAAATTCACTAAAGTTAGAAAAATTATGATTGACATATTATTACAAGAGAAAATACTTATATATTTTTTGTAATTTAAAAATTTCCCATAAAAAAGACAATAACGCTGCTCTACTTAATTCTTTTGGCATATAAGAAAGTGAGTATGTACACATATGTTCTTGATTAAGAGACACTTCACAAACAATATGTCAAGCATCCATACAAATGGCGACCAATAGTCCAACGATTAGGCAAGAGAATACAAACTAGCAACACTAATGGACACATGGATAATAGGACTTTTGAGGAGATTTTTGATACTGAGAATCTGATAAGAGGATAGATAGATGGAAAGATACATAATGTTTGTTAGGCAATTAATGCCATAACAAATATCATGTATAAGGTCCTAATATCAATTACCTAAGTCCTCAATTAATTTTAAAAAAAAAAAATCAATTTCAATTACCTATGTAGGTACATAAATGGTATTAGTTAATTTTATCTAAGTCTATGAATTTATCAAAGGTTGAGCAATAAAATAACAGAATATGTCTACATCATCTTTCTCTGCGTCTGCATCAATAATTGTAGCGCTGTCACTTGTAGCTATTAAATTAAATATGTTACTTAAAACTATGACAGAACGTCTTGTAACATCCTATTCCTTAGAAAACTCCGCCATGCATTCCACCTTCATCACTTCATCGCGTTTTAAATTGAATCGAACACTGATAAATCAGCCAATGACCTCGATTCATATCAATCAGTTTCGACTTGTCAAACGATGATGATTGGATGCAAGTATTGCAACAGACGCCTAATTGGCTGTACGAGGTTTGCGTTTGCGCACGTGTTTAATCGGTACATTGGTTCACATTTTTAAATTAAATCGTAAACTAATGCGTTATTTTTTTAGAATATGGCGGTGCCGTTATATATCGCCCGGACGTATGTGCAACCACATCCTCTTTATGCATTTTTCCTTCAGGGCGGGTTATTCAAGGAAACCAAATATGAACAAATGTAGAGTCCGTTTTATAATATTATAATAAGCTAATAACACCCATGAACGATTTGGGAACCAAGATTTTTGTATGCAGTAACGCCAATAATGTAGAACACACTGAATTACCGAGAACACTACTTATCGTTCTAAGAAAATATGTAGTGAAACGCACTTCATATACAAACTCAAATAATAAGTTTTCAATAATTGCTTATGAGTTTCGGCCATCAATCTAATTATATTAGGGGTATCGAAGCCATAACGAACTTTTTGACTTTAAAATCGATGTTTTAACTTATCAATCATTTTGTCAATAAGCTTGTTAACTAGGTTTTAATATGAAAAGCTTGTGATTGTCCAATCGATCAAAATGCTGAATAGGACAAATTGCTTTTTGAATCTGCACCCTATTTAATTTCCACTCATACTCGTTGTACACAAGAATATTTTATGAAAATGTATGTTAATTTATTATTTATTTATAATTTTATATTCTAATTTAAATTTTATTATTTATTATGCTGGCTGTAGGATATCGTTCGCGATTTTGGAAACACATCCATGTATATATGTCACACATTACATATTCAGTCTATTGCAGTCCATTGCTGGACGTAGGCCTCCCCCAGGGCACGCCACAAGGCTACTGCCTAAAGGGGGTTTTTGGGCGCAGTTGGGTTGGTGACCGCAGTGTGATTTCGGACTACGTTGTCACCTCTCGGATAGCCTTAATCGCCTCTTACGATACCCACAGGCAGACATGGGGTGCTATTCTATTCTTCTGCTGACACCATACTGCATGTATGTATATCTATATGTAAATTATAGAAAATATTTGCAGTTAGTAAAATTAAAACCCAAATTGATCTATGTAATAATAGCTAACCAAAGTTAGAGTACGATACTCAATGTTTAAGCATAAATCTTCAACTTTGTGCATTCCCACTGTTCTGCAAAAGCGTAACTTAATGCACCTTAAACGACCCCGCTAAATCATTAAGGTTGTCTGGACCGGTATTGAATAGGTACTATGATTGTACCCATCACTTTGTTTCGAGTTGCCCATCTATCAATGTTCAGTCTATGCCAATTTGTTACTTTACAATTACTAGTTGTATCCTTTGGAATTCGCGGAATGTCTGTGGTAATGATACTCAACTCAAGGAATAATGTTGAAGGTTTTTTATAGCCAGTGTTGAGGTAGGGCAGTGATAAAATACATTATCTGCATCTTCTTCTGTGCAATTCAACTAAGGAATTAGGAATATAAGATTTTTTTTTCACCCGAGTGATACTTGAACTCGGATGACGAATTTGACCATCTCTTTACACTTTAAATTTTTTAGATTATTGGCAACGTTATTTTTCATCCCATAGGATTATCATATATAAGGAATTAGGCACGTTCTCTCAGGTGATAAGCTACTAGTCATCTGAGCCTTTCAAATAAATAAATAAATATTTCACACACTTCACAACACATTGACCCAGTTCCACATTAAGATCCCTAAGGTCTTGTATCGTGGGTACTAAGCAACGGTATATAAATACATAGATAAGTATAGAAACATCCATGACTCGGAAACAAACATCAATATTCATCATATCAATGTTTGCACCTACCGGGATTCGAACCCAGGACCTATGGCGTCGCAGGCAGGGCCACTACCTACTACACTCAAATTCTAAATGTAGCTATAGTATCTCATTTGTGTATTTTCAATCCTGTAGTTATGGCTATGCCGTTTTTTTATTATGTATGTCATGATTGTATTTTTTAATATTTTTTTTATTTCAATAATAATGGTTTTGTCCAAATACTTGATACAGGGCTAGTAGTAAACTTATTGTTTCGAGAGTCAACTGTAATGAGGTGTGATCTTTACAATTAAAAAATCTAAATCTATGGTTGGTATTCCAATATATTCCAATTATTCAATATACAGGTATATTCAGGTATATAATTTATTTATTTTATTTATACATTAATAATGTTATTTTATTATTAGTATAATTTTATCAATAAATTAATACTATTTTACTATTAATATTATTTGTAATGTAATGTGAATTTTAGATGAATGTATTTTTATCCATATTTCTGATAGTGCTTGATATTCATAAGTAACCAGGTTAGCTGGTAGAGAATGCCTTGCAGGGCATTGAGCTCGCCCTTGTACAATAATTTTTTTCTGTTGTACAATAAAGAATTTTATCTTTCTATCTATATATATTCTGTAGTATAAATAGTACATCTTTTCGTATCTTGCTTAACATGTATAAAACCCCGCTTGTTACACCCTATTTGTACAGAGATGAATCATGGTATAATATAGCATCTGTACCATTTCATTTAATGAGTTATTGTATGTACCTACGTACATACATACATATATCTACTTTGCCTCCTTCTATCAATATAGTAAACACAATCAGTTCTTTCCCGAACTCATAACTCCTTTATCTGATCACAGTTTTATTTCTATGAAAGCTATAATCATAAAGTTTTTATTGCCAACACTTACTTCGGAGAAAAAAGTTTTGTCATGTCCCTAGAGGTCGTAATACATGTGACGCTTCTGAGTTTAATCTTTGGGAAAACATATTTGTAGGTCAGAAAAACCCTAAAAAAATTAATACAAACGTTCAGACTTTAGTTTTGGTTTGAATTATGTTTTTGTACAGTGATTGGAAAATTATTTTGTTTTATTGTTACATGAAACTGTATCGTTCAAATCACTATCATCTATGTGTACTTTATTATGTGTATATAAAGATATTTATATTGCAAGTAAAATAAAAGTATTTTTAGTCATATCTAAAGTACTTCAAGTTCTTTGACATTGAACTTAACATACTTATCACTTCTTATTACAATTACATAACCATTTATTTACACGAACGATAGGTACAGTCGGTCTATCAAAAGTCTGTCGCCTCTGTACTATCTCGTCTTTGACCTGACAATCACAGTTGATTTATGGGTTAAAGATATAAATTGTTAGGTCATGTTCAGCATCCGTCATATGGACAGGCAGTAAAAATTGTTGTTCGTACTCAATGAGTGCACTTATTTATACTGGTGAAGGAGTTTAGGTTGATTTCTCTAACATTAGGCAAAGGTTAAAAATAAGTTGAAACTGAACTGAAATTGAGATTCAGAACTATAATTTAGAATTTCTATTTCTGTCAACATAAAAGGAAAACTTAGTTTAGGAAGTTTTAAACAACTAAGAATACCGTCTAAAACTACGACTGTCATAAAATTAACAATTTAATCACCTGTTAACTCTCATCATTTTAATAACCATGGTGTCTTTATTTTGATACCTGTAGAACACTTATGGCCAGTTATATAAGCAGAAGTTAAGCATACTGTTAGTTAAAATACGTCAAAAACCATACTTTAACTGACGTATTTTACTAATGGTTAATACAACTACTGTTAAAACAACTGGCTCTACATTTAATTTTGCTTAAATTCGCTGTGACGTTACTAAAACGGTTTCCTAGTGAGATCCCTAAAACACTGGCGGCTTCAACAGAACAACTATACAAAATACGATATCGTCAATACTGGCAGCTATCATTATTCATCAGCATGTAAATGTAATGTTTGTGTTATTTGTTGCTACATTGTCTAAGCAAGAGAAAGTGCATATCAATTTATATTATTCAAATGAATTGTTTTAGAACAAATTGCTTCTCTGCGCTGTGTGCCCAAAAGGCTTGATGCTGGAGTGATGTTGTTTTTAAATATGAAATACCATTTTTACGACTTTAACCCCTTACCACAAAGGGGTAAAAAGAGAATGTACTGCAGAAAGTGATCAGTTCTTCATTGAAATATCATCAAATTACCCCAAAATTTTATTAAAATATTAACTGGCAGGTTGAATCCGTTAAAAGTGGTAACTAGAACCGAACAATCACAAAAATCCTGAACGAATCTTTGACTTTGAAGTGAAATATCACTGAGAACTGTTGCAAGCTCATAATCACGATATAATCACTGGTAGACTTGACCACCCAGTTTGTAATGTGCCTATTTGAAATGTCTGGACCCAGTAAGGTTACCATTGTTGGATATTTAAAAATGTATAACTCCTGTATCTCCATACTATTTTCATTAAAAAAAAACATGGGGTAGTAGCATAAAAATAACATGTCCATTCCTACAGAAAATGGTACGTCGAATACATCCAATCTCAATAATATATCTGTTTTAGCATAACAACTCACGGATTTACAATGGAAATTTGTAATCCACGAAAGGATAAAATACATCATAAATATTGCATCAGCTCCTCAAGTACTATGGGAAGTAAAATATAAAAGTTTTGTAGTTATTTAGCAAAAAGATTGCGTTGGGTTATTTAAATGCAGTCTCCATTTTGATTTTATGTGCAATTCGATATCCACTGGTTTTAGGGTGAAATAAATAAAACGTTTAGCTTGTTTTGCGTAGATTATATATCTACTGTCTTTACCAGACGTTTCATCAACAGGCATACGTCTGTACAGAAAGTATCTTCTCATCTATCGTTTCATTTATCTTCTATTAAACTGCGAGATTCAAGATATATCGAAACTTCTATTTATCATATCTAAAAATTATTTATCACTAATAGACGCCCGCGACTTCGGCAAAATGTGGAAATTATTCGGGATAAAAATATTTTCCCGGAATAAAAGGTAGCCTATGTGTTAATCCAGGGTGTCAGCTAACTTTATGCGAAATTTTATTAAAATCTCTCCAGCCGTTTTTACGTGAAAGAGTAACAAACATCCATCCATCCATACTTACAAACTTTCGCGTTTATAATATTAGAAGGATGATTTTAACATTGGGATGAGGTAGATAAAGAGGAAAAGTAATTCTTTCCAACAAGTTTTGGTTCATTTAAGAGATTTTCTTTGATTTCGAGTTAAAGGTAAGTTAAATAATCCGAAGGAATCTTTATAACTCAAGTATTCAAAGAACCTTTACACAACGCTTTAGTTATTCTAAGACAGAAGCTGAAAATAGCACTTTTGTTTAAAGACTTGTGAAACCTATATGAGAACTAACTAGCAGTCACGGGCTCGCAATTTTTCCATCACGACTAAACCGGACGTATTTGCAAGATTACCCATCCCATGACAAGACAAGTTAAAAGATGATTTGTTTAAAACCCACCACAACTGCGTGATGAATATCGCCATACATTCGAATAATGATCCGTGTACTGCGTTCAATGGAATTTTGCATACAATATAGCCGATGGATTTATATTAAAATATGGCAAACGTCAGGCCGGTTGCACGTAATAAATTATTCATTGCGTACGCTCAATTTTAAGTTGGAGATACAGAATAAGTGTATCAAATTTTCCGATCGACCGTTTAAAGTTGTTTATACTCTGGTAATAGGTCTCATTATTTTTCCCACTATGAGCCATTGATAACGACATTCTATTTAGCAATTAAACTAAGCCCGACTGAAATCAACCCTTATGGGAGCAATTAGTTACCTACACTAGTACCTTATTGTCAACTTACTTGCCAAAGACATACCTACTGAGCGCAAAACGAAAATAAAACTATGATACAAGTCGAATGCACCCAAATAGGTAAGGATAGCCACTGACTGGGTAACTATAGACTGAAACTGGGGTAGGATATAAAGAAGAAAAACGATTTGGATAACTCTCAGCCAGGGTGGGTAACTTTGATGACCAGCGACAAGAAAAGTATTCACTCGCCTTGGGGAGGCCTATGCTTAACAGTGGGATACACAATAGGCAATTTAAAAATAAACAAGTTTGTCCCAATGCGTGGTAGCATCCTCAATATTATTTAATAAAATACAGATGCTCAGGCGCCTGCGCTTTAACCTTAAACGCCATGTTTCATAAATATTCAGATTATATATTGTTCTTGGCTTGCTCGTAATTAGATCGCCCACCACTTGTTTATAGTAGCGACTATTCACAATTACTTATGCAGCGAGCACGCCTGAACAATTCAATATCATACATCTCATTAAAATACACGAAGATTATATGATGATGATAATATATGACAATGAAGACAATTACTATATACACCGGATGAGATTAATTTAGGAAGCTGTATACTTTTACTGGGAGGTCCCTATTTAAATCTGATACCCATCAGTAATTTTGAGGTTGATTGTACTAAGTGTTTTTTTAAATTGGATCTAGATTCTTTAACAATAAGACAAAGAGAATAGAAAAAATAGTTATCAAATGTGTTCATAAAATAAACTATTGATTTATACGAATAAAAGCTTTGTAAAAGTCCAAATATAAACATAATAAAAGTGTCCTATTTTCGCAGTCACCTGTTATAGACTGTGGAAGATACAATGTCTTTTGAAGATACCTGCACTATTCCTGCACTATTTCAGGCTCGAGCACACCAGAAGCGTATGCGTGCACGTAAGCGTAGACGTACACGTACTGTCACCGCTTGACGTCTATGCTTACGTCTACGCATACGCATCCGGTCTGCCCGTGCCTATACAGTTCCATACATTACAACTCAGAGCTACGTATACGTCTACGCTTACGTGCACGCACACGCATCCGGTGTGCTCGAGCCTTTCTTCTTTGACCATATACTATACTAATAAACGAACTACCAGGATCTTATTACAAAGCCGCGTCTAATTTAAACACGTGTTGAACTCTTAAGCAGTAGTTGACTGCAAATGTATGCTGAAATATCTAAAAATGTTAGACCAGTTTCCATAAAAGTTTACCTTGTAGGTTTTTAAAATACATTGTAAAATTTACTCGAAAATTTGAATGTAGAACACCTTCAACAGTCTTGCCAACAAGAACAAATTAACTAAAGGTATCATAAAATCACAATTTACCGGGCAACATTTAATACACAACTTTGGCCGGAATCCAACTGACGACGCCCTCTTTGTATGATTGATGGATCTTAGTCTATGGTGCGTCTTGATTGAGTGTGGGCTTGTTTGATCAGCTAAGAGATGGTGTGCCTGATTGGTCTTTGGTTAATTCTTAAACAAGACTCTATTGTACTCGGCTTGTCTATGGTTGCGGGTTATACGGACAATAAAGTCGGTAAACTTGTTTTTGATGATGTACAGAGGCATAATGTAAAGAAAGTAGATAAGTATGTTAAATGTAAAGATTTTAAGCACAGATAATAAAATTCAAGTAAAATCACAGAAAGTAAAAAAAATATATATCAGGCGTCGTAGTAAACAAATAATGATAATAATTAAATAAGTATAAAAATAAGATTTTAAGAAATAAAATGTTGCATCAAGATCATAATGAATTATCATGCTACTTGAAATTTTATATTGTTTATACTGGAATCAGTAGAACTATTAAGGTTGTGTGTACAATTAAGAATAAGACGAAAGTTTTAAAGTGCTCAGAGAGAATGCTCACTATCTTACACAGCAGTATGTCCCAAGAATAAGTGACTGTAATAAGCATGTCAATAAATCATAGTTTTTGTACGTTTCGTTAGTCAAGCGCAGTGAGTAAAAAGTTTTCGATTGCAAATTGTTCTCATGTCAAATTGGTGTACAGTAACTACTTACAAACTTACAAAGCTTTTAATCGATTTTTTTCGAGTCTTTATTGACAGTCTTTGATCTATTCACATAGGAAAGTTAAGTAAAGAAAATCAAAACTTATCACTATTATTAATCGTTGACTCTAATTTTAATCACATTCCCTACTGAATAAAACCTCTTTAGGATTCCCAAAAGGATTTTTTTTTAATCTATTTAAAAATATATTTGCGAGCTTGGCGTTTAAATTCACGCGGGGACTTATTGCTAATTTTGGCGTTTCGTGTGACTGTATATCAATTCAATTACCGATTCAGTGTTGAACGTAATAAAGTTCATTTTACTTTTGCAATGGTAGCACTACTTCCACGAGTTGTCCAAAAGACGCGTCGCCTAAAAAACATAATTATGAATTCACTTGTAATAAAATTAGAGTGCGTTTCACCAAATAGTTACTTCGTATGATGGCGCTAGTTGCTCTATATATGATTATATTATCTATATAATAGCATGCGAAAAAATGATAACTCAGAAGTCATGCACTAGAGTTATTCTACAAAACGCAATCTAGTGAAGAATAAATAATTCCAGCCTACTCTATTCTTGGCGGGAAAATCTCTGAAAGCTTAGCCAACAACGTCCACTGTGCACACAGAGTAGTGATAGGAAAAAAATCAATGTTTGCTATTCAATCAATCAAACAAAGCGGAGCTTTTCATTCTGCTAGAGCTTGCTGAGCTAACTTTGTGTAGTGACAGAGTAGAAGGGAAGTGATAAAGGTTGAGATTTCCCTTACTTTTAGCGTATAGGTATAAGTCGTGATTATTAAATGAAATCAATAAATGTAAAAATGTAATTAGCTATAAGATATACGTATATGATCTCTACCTACCACTGCAGAAAAAAAACGCTAAGGAATTGTGACTCTAACACTAATACTGATAGTTATCTATCAGGTAACCGTTCTGAGGTTTATTTTAAGGAATAGTATTTAACTATATTGTATAAGGCTAATTATTTTTGTGGGGATAAATTATGTAAGACTAAACTCAGGTGTACTTACTTAGCGGAATTGATGTATTTTATTCTATAGAAGGTATAAAATCAAAATCGAATCCAGTAGGTGATGCTGCGCTCATTCGATCGGCAATCCAATTTTTTCCGTATGGTACACTGCGTTTTTCTATTCTGTTATTATCCAGTGTTGATATAGTCCGTATACTTTTATTTGTATTTTGAAACTGTGTCCAATGTTTGCTCGGATTTGCGACGGGTGTAAAGTCATGATTCCGTGTAATTCGAAACTCTGTTTTTTTATACTGTGGCTTATTTAAATTAATTGATAGTGATTTTGACTTAGAACTTTAAATTATTATACCTCTACTTTTAAGCTTAGATTACATTGAACAACAAGATAGGATATGCTTACTTATATATTAGAAAACTTATATACCGAGATGGCAACTCCTGTGAACCAGGATCAACAGAGGCGACCAGAAAAATGCAAACAAAGCACAGAAAAGCCTGGGGGACCTAACAAGCGACTGTAAATAATTAAAGTAATAAAACTCGTATGTTAAATAATATCATACCTCCATAAAATAGGATAAATTGAATAGCAGAGGTAAACCTAAATTGACCTTATAAAAAAAAGACAGAGTCAGACTTATCTACCCATTTTATTTTGATACCCCATAGATTCTACTGTCTCGCCTTTTTAGAAAGGCTACTAAAATTTCGGTTGAAGAAGTGGAAAATATCAGAAATAATAACATATTAAAACTAAAGATGACAGCACTTGCATCATCGTCTAAGAATCTCAATTAACTAATTTACACAGTATCTGTATTTAGGACAAACTAATCTACGATCGTTATAAATAGCCATTAACCCAGATTTAATGGGTTTTACTTTCCAAAGATTTGATAAGTATTTAAATGTGTTGTTGATAAATCAATTATATTCGTGGAATTCGCTTGGGTCTTTCAAAGTATTTTACGAGTGACCCAATTTGAGTACATTAGTGTGTGATTAAATCGTATAAAAATAATATTTTGTAAGAATGGGAGTAATTGAATAAATAAATCTATACACAAGGCTCGATCTCATATTTTTGCTATCCAGTCACTACCAGCCGCCCTTTGAAGGCAGCTGAAAGGGTTTGTTCTGCACAATAAAAGTAAATATTCCTCGTCATGTTCTCCTTATACTTACTATATGTCTGGGAAAGCGGTGATAGCCCAGTGGTTAAGACGTGCACCTTCCAAGCGGGAGGCGTAAGTTCGATCCCAGTCACGGGCCTGTACCAATGAATTTATTTCATGTACAGATTTTAATGTTTCAAAATTGTCACTTAGCTCGTGCCACGAGAAGCACGTAAAACCGTTGGTCCTGCGTCTGATCTCTCTCCGGTCCTGTCGGCTTTCCGCCCCATCGGGCTATGAGTGTAACGGAATAGCATCTGTGTTTGCGCACACTCTTGTGCACTGTAATATCTCCTGCGTACCTGGCCAATCTCCGTAGAAATTGGTCGCTTTGGCCGAAATACGGTCGGATATCATCATTATATGTCTGGAAAATCACAATTATTAAATAGATTGTTTAATATTTTTTGAACGTTAAAATGCCTATGACTAAGTAATCACCTGAAAATCTGAAGTGATAATAACGGAGAATACTGAGTAACCTAGTATAATCTAGACTTTAAATAAACAAGGGCTGCATCCGCGGTGACATCAGATCCAACATCGCAACCGTTTTTCAACGAGTCATTAAGAGCTGTGGCAGACGAGCGATTTTACTATAACTTGAAGTTATCAATAACTTAATCTATCTATTTACATATCTATACATACAGCCGCCCTCCAGCAGTCTCCTTATCTACCAATAAAATTTATCTAATAAAGAAGTATATTTTAACTTCTTCTACCTGACTTGAACCCTTGCGAGCCGTAGGCGCAATACTCGTATATATTTTTCTTCTACTGCACCATTATTATCCGTTATCTCGTCACTTACTTTCAGTACACGCACATACTTTCTCATATATCATTAAACACGTCTTAGGCCTTCCTAATCCACTACAGCTCTCTACGTAAAACATACACATCTCTTTCTACGCTTTATATAGGGAATTAGTCTGATTATGTTATAGGTGTTGGCGAAATAAAATATGTCGATTCTGAGAAGCTGATATGAATATTTTGCATGCCAGATACTCAGATGTGGTTTCTCATTGGAATTGTAGTTGCTTATGATCGCAATCATAAGTCATCAGATAAGAGGGTCAGTCCTATAACCACTAAATAGCCTTGTTTCGTGCAATTACCAGTTTAAATGTAAATATTATATTAAATACTAAAAAGTCGTTCGTATATCTCGGCAGGATGAGGCAGTAATTTTTTTGCTGCACGCACTCACTGTGTGCTTTGCTATTGAGTCGGGTCCGCATCAGGCCTTATTGCAGAACAGTATCCTGGTATAGACACAGTTTACTCTTATAACAGTACGTCAACTCAGATTCTATAGCTGTTGGTTGGTAACTTATAGTCTAGTGAACATTTCCTTAAATTGACTAGTAAGTAGTTGATTGACATCTTTATAAAAATCGGATTAGTAAGAATGATATGCTAAAAACTGGTGAAAATAAACTTAATTTTGTGCTTTTTGGACCTCGTAATTTTCTTTTACATAATATATAAAACTGACTTGTTTTATGCCGGCGCTACCTACTATTATTTAACCGCATAACTTTATAAATACTATTTTCTTCTTAGTGTTTTTGCTAAAAAAGATGTAGTTCCACATAGCGAATTTAATAAAGAATTAAATAGGGTTACGTAAAAAGGCTTAATTCCGACTTCGTAGTGGGTACCGTGCAATAATGGACTAAGGCAAATATTTGCTAAGAAGAGCGAAAAAACCAGGCACGAGGATTTTATTATTAACTTTTTGATTGTTGTTTCAGGAGGTTATAAGAACTTTATTAAAAAGAGGGTTTTTCTTCTCGAAGAAGTATTAATAAAAATTGTTTGCAAATAAACTATGGTGCCGTAAATAACATTATTGTGGTATTATATTCCTTATTAATGTTCTAGATCTTTTACTCTAGCTTGCAATTTTATTCTTTGTATTTTCATTTAATTTTTTATAGCTTTCCAAGAATCTGTACATACCAGAACCCTAACTATCTGTGACATTGCAAAAGCATTATGAAGTTCTTAATGCTCTGTACAGTGACTAAGCTACATGATTACTCGATTTAAATCTGAAAGAATAAAAGAAAGTCTTGTGCTCACGTCACGTGATTTAATAAATGCGATAAAATATTTTTTTCATATACCTACTTATTAGATCAGATTTCTACTCCAGAGATTATAGTGTATGATAAAATATGTTTTAATTTTAAGTACTTATAAGACTTTTTTTGTAACGAAATTTAGAAAAATAAAGCTTTTCACAAAATAACGATATGTTTTCCCATTAGTTCAAGGCAGGAGTCATAAACATTTACTAATAGATAATGTAAATAGCAGAAGCTATGAAGAAGCGGGTTCTCATGAGAGAAGGCAATTAAAAAGCCGCAAGATGTTGCTAAATGCTCAAATTGCTGTAACTATGGGGGCTACAAAACGAGATAAATTCTAAACAAGCGATTGTGCTAATTGACTTGAATTTGGCATCTAATGGTGCTTGTACACTCTCGTGCACTCGAGATAACACACTTTTACGGGTTTAAAAAGTAATAGGTAAAATATAAACAGTTAATAAAAATGTTTATTCTAATACAACATTAGGTCTCTCTAGACCTAAGTCACCCTAGTCTATTAGATGCACGGGATAATTTTCCTTGAAAGTTTAATGAAATAATAATAAAACCAACTTTGTCAAAAAAATATAAAGCAATTCATATAAGTCACATTTTTAAAATACCTTTTACGCTAAACAATTATATTCAGATCACATTACGGTTTTTTTATTTGTATTTATATCGAAAGATCATAAAATAAAATAAATACTTGCGAAAGAAAAACTTCGCTAGTGTGAAAATTTTCCGGGATATAACCGGGATTTCAAAATCACAATTTTAGACTTGCCAAAAAACGCTCCATACAAACAGCTACCACAATTATGACGTCACTCTTTCGTAACTTGTATGCGCGTAAAAGAACTTTTGTTCTGCAGCTATTTTAAATATTGCGTTTATAAATATGGTCACAAAGCAAAAGCTGCTGTAAATGATGATGTGGTGTAATTTTCAATTGAATTTTACATTTGAAAAATGGACTTGCCCACTTAACTTTGAAGGCTTATTATTATCTCATCTGGACACTTAATCAAATTGTAATTTTACAGATAGGTATGATTTTGATGATTTATTCTGATAAGCATAAAATAACATTAAAATACAACATAGTAAACATCCCTATTCTCTGAGTTATTTCTCAGATAAGAATACGATGTTTTGCCCTAAGCAGGACACAGACACCTTATTTAAATGTTTAGTATGTAGGTACACCACAACATAAAATAGTTTAAAATTAATCATCTTAAATTTAATGTTTTGCATAGAGTCGAGGGAAACTTTCGAAAATGAATCAGAAAAGTTACGTTGCAAATTTTCATATTGTCTCTAAATACTACCAACTCGATTGAGTCATTTAACATTGGAACTGTAATTTTTCCGACCTGTTAACACTATTTGATATGAAAATATTTGACTAGATTTTTGTAGACACGAAAGTTGCAAGATTTTGACGACTTTTTCTTTTAACAGATTGTTTCTTGTTCATTCATTTAATGAATTGGAAAGGTCTACAATTTAAATGAAAAAAAAAATGTTTTTATTTATTTTAATATACTAGCGAATGGAGTTCGCTTGCGTGTTATGCCTATGTATTTATCCAAGTTTCGTTGCCTGATTAGCCAAGTTTCATAAATATTCATTCTGTAGTTTATTTATAGAAAAGTTACACATCCAAATATTTACATGATCTCTAAAGTTATCATATGTATAATGACAACACGTCTAGATAGAGGTCGACTAGACAATTACTTATTACCTTCTATCTCAAAATATCGTAGCATTACATTCCATACCATTGCCATATACAAGCCTCCTGGTATCTACCTAATATTAAAGGACACAAGCTATTAACAGCATACAAAGCGTGCCCTTGCAAGCTTTAGATCACTCACACGAAAAATGGAACGGAGTTGTGATGCATATAATAGGATGTGTACTACTTGACACGATAGTAAAAAAAGTTTCCAGTCTATAAACAAGAAAAAATACAGTCAAGTTAGCCAGTACAACAAGGTACTGATTTATTTTGATAAATTTGTCGGAATAATATTTCCTTATCTAGACCCTATGAATTGCATAGCCTTGTGTTATATTCATCATAATCAACATCAATCAGGGCAGGAAAAAGTGCAGTTTGCTAGTAATACACATTTTTGATCAAAGTGACAGATAAGATGAGTAAATAAATAAATAAATAAGCGTTTTTGCCTTTCCACCATCTCGCCTTGCATCTCGCTTCCCCGTTCAAACCAGACATCGCAGGGTAGAAACACAGTACACCTCATTTGACATGCATGATGCGCTTATATGGGATAGCTGTTGACTTAGCAAGCCTGGGTTTGGTGACCGTTATGATAGCGTATAATTCAGAGCAGTTTGGCTGAAAAAACTCATGCTCACAACTTTGTCCAAGTGAACTAAATAGTTGTTATTTACCCTTGTGCTATTCGGTGTATTTAGGTATATCATGAGTTGGGTACAAGAGACATGTCTCATACATCTAAATATAAAATCCATGGAGCTGTATAGAGAAAATATGTGTATGTATCTACCTTGTAAAAAAGAGTTGAAGAGGAAAATGGAGACTCGATATCGAACCAAGAGCGGATGAATTCGCGTTGACAGCAGTGCTTGGCTTTCTAGGCTACTTTGTCTACTTATAAGATCTGTAGATTTGTCGCTAATCTGTGAAATATAAATAGATTAACTTCGTTTATATCTTTTAATTTAGGTTAGAGAAAATTAAACTATACCAGTACACGAGTACATTTCGAGTACTAAATATAAATTCCCCGGCACATAGCATAGACGGAATATAGGCCGCTGCTGATTGCAGGCTCATATCAAATTCCCTTTTTCACGAACTCAGTTGCGCGAAATATTTCATAATACCGCCGAGTTCTGCAAGTAAAATCAGGGGAACTTTTGACACTTCAATTACTGGTGATGGTCCCATATTTTTTTGGGGAAAGGAAAGCGTGTGTCATGAGCACACAGGGCGAAGTTTGGGAACAAAAAGTTTTCATGTCTAGGGCGTAAGGTGGTTCAAAGTTTAAATTTGTCTTTTGTCCTTTGGTCCAATGATATCTACTTTACATTAAGTATTAGAGTTTTATTAAACTACATTTTCTCCTTTATCTAGAAACTTTGCTTTATAGGTACTTATGTTTTTTTTTAACTGTTTTGCTTATATCCAACTGTATTTAAATATTCTAAATAGTTTCAATAAACTTGGAGAAAGAGAATCCTTGTGATCTACCTTTGTGATAGTTTTAAAATAAATAAGTATAGAAAAGACCGTATAATATTAGAAAGTCCACAATAAAGTCATTTCAACATGGAGTTACATTTCTGACATACAAACAGACATAACCTGAGGTCATTTTATATTTATTGTTTATGTATTTTTGCTTATGCCCTGTTAGTCATGAAGTAGATACAAAAAGAGGAGCGACCTCAAATATAGACACCTTCGATGTAGACATACGAGTACACATAATTTAGTCATGGTGCGACATTCAATGTAGTCAGGATGCGATACAAATGTAATCATGGTGCAAACCTGATGTACATACCTACCCATGATATGAACGAAAATGAATGATTGATTAGTTGGTCGAAAATTATTATAGGTGATACAAAATGGGTAGGTAGGTATCAAGCAAAATGCTATAAAATAGCCCTCTAAAAAGAACCAGTCCACAAAATTTTAAGTTGTTTATTTTTTCAGATTGCATGAACATTTCTTTTGTAGTGGGCAATTTTTATAGCATTTCGCTAAATATACTTCTTTAGTTACACCTACAGAGAAAAAACTACGATTGTTAATTTAAGATCAAAGTGGCGCTTTACCGTTTTTGCCTTTACACTGTCGATATCTAGCCAAAGAGCAAATAGTAAAAACATCTTCTTCTCGTATTTACTCCATGCTGTTAGTTTCCCATTAAGTTTCAGCGCTAAAGGCAGTGGAGCTTATTAATTCGCTCGGTGTGAAACTGTCTAGACGTTTGGTGTGAAGTCGAATGTACATCTAGACGTTTGGTCTGAAGTCGAATGTACATCTTAATAAAACTGTTGCAGTAAACTTATAAAGGAGTCTGTAGGTATGCTGTTAGTTACGGTGTAAGATTTATTTTATAGGTTGTAAGACCCAATTTCATAATTAGTGTTATCTATCTATCTATCTATATCTATACTATATTATAAAGAGGTAAACTTTGATTGATTGTTTATTTGTTTGTTTATTTGCAGCGAAACTACTGGACCTATTTCAAAAATTCTTTGATAAATATAGACTATAAGAATTTCCCGATATTCCCACGGGAAGGGGACGAACGAGCTTATATAATTTTTACGAAAACCGCTATACATATGAAGCTGAAATCGGGCATATATGTTCATTAGGGACTGCGAGGGAGCACTAAGAATGGATTTCCCGAAATTCCAACGGGAAGGGGATCAACGGGAGTTCCAAATTTTTATGAAAATCGCTGTACCTACATATGAAGTTGTAGCTATATACTGATATGTACCGAAGCGAAGCGAGGGCGGGCCACTAGTTTAATATATCTACATTTTATATTCTATATATTACGTAAAGGCTTCTTAAACCGAAAAACTATTAAGCAATTTCCATTTGTACAAGACATTGAGTGCACATTGACATTGAGTCAAAATTTAGAAATAAAATTAACACGTATTATACTCGTATTTATTATAATTAATATAGGATGTAAGAGGGTTAAACTAACCTTAGGACTTTTGTTAGTAGGTACGTGTTTGACATAATAATATTTCACCTGACCTGATTAAGTACCTACATAGTAAAGAAATCAAAAATAAATACCAACCAATGAACAATACCCTTTATTCCAAAATTCCAAAAATAAACCACACATTCCATGTCATCGCAAAATCAGTTCAAAGAGTTGGATGAAATATTTCGGCCTCTCGTGAATTATTAGCCATCTTCCAACTCCGACTGGAATATTAATAAGGTGCTTTTAAATGATTAAACTTCCACTCAACACTAGACTTAAAGATTTTTAACAATAAGTTTTTTGAAATTATAAATAAAAAGTTGTATGTACTAAGTTTAGTTTTAAATTGTTTTAGAATAAATTGTACTAGGTTTAGTTAAGTTTTATATATAAAAATTGTATTAAGTTTATTTTTAAATTGTTTAAAAAAATGCAAATATATTTTCGAGGTAGAGTTCTACATACATATTTTTTAATTCAGCTATATTACTAAAAATGGTATATAATAGCCAGAGCTGCTGGAAGGTAAATTCGTGAATGATATCCTACAGCTACTTTTAGAATTGTTTAGAATAGAATAGAATAGGTTTTTATTTGAGAAACACACATGTTTCGTTATATCTCTTACTTTACTACATATTATAACTTAGCCCCACATTAAGATCACTAAGGTCTTGTATCATGGTGTCTTAATATTTGTTTTCCAACATGTCGAGACTGCTTGAAACCTACTTCTAGTTAACAGAAACATAAATTATTTAACAGCACCTTATATTAAAATTATCTGTGATGACCACACTGACAGGTGACAAGTAAACGATCGCAAATGTTACTAATCTGCCTTTGAACCGTAGCAAAAAGGTATAAATTGTTTATTGGTGACATGCTTTAAGAATATACGGACAAAGAAATGGTTTATAATCTTTGTTTATGCCTAATAAATACTCGCGATCATGAGTTTTCAAATACGAGTGTAGGTAAGCGGAGGGTGTGAGGCTTGGTAATAGACAGGTAATATGTACTTGAATTATCAGACTATTATTAAAGAAAGATTTTTCGGAAAAAATCTAAATAAATTGAAAAAACATTTCTTCAGTAAACAGTGAACCGCACTATTTTTTAAATACCAACTTTAGTGAACTAGTTTAAAGTTTAGTCTACTTTAAATAAAAATCACTTTACTGGGAAATAAATGAACTTTAATTTACGATTCCCAATATATCTCTTTTTTAAACTTTTCGGATGTTTTTTTTTCTGAATGCGGTGAATGTTTAGGTTTTTACTAATCTCCGTGGAATTTAATTTGGTTTTTATGCATCGCTTAACGCGTCCCGTTCGGTGTTTTATTGGGGACGTATTTTTAAAAAGCGACAGATTTTTGTGAAATTGAAACTGTACAGATTTTACTAGATGCTTTTTATGCTGATTTAAGACTTAACGACTTAACTGTACATGTTGAAGAAGCTTAAAAATGTATTTTTAAGCTATTCTAACTTTATGTAGTGAGAATGTTTTGCCACAATATTCATCGTCGACACAAACCCATATCACACTCAATTATTAAAGAGAGAAAATTCTAAAATTAATGATTATCTTATCTTAAAGACAACAAAAATCATAGTCTCAGAGTAAAATATACGCTCATTATGTTAGAAAATCAATATAGTAATAATTATATGCAAGATTTACTACCTAATTGACAAGACGTTCTTCACAGTTACATTACAAGTTCTAAAATTAATGACACACATATTTAAAACAAGTATAACTTTCAACTAAAACGACCAGTTATTAGTACAGGAATAACTATTTCACTTAAAATTTAATCATCACCGCCATTTGTAAAATATAAGAGAAATCAACTAACCAGATAAATTGGCCCAACGATATACATTTTAATGACACCTAAATAACCTTCTAAAATAAGATGTCTTTATTTATCATTCCCTCTTAATCTGCAAAAGGTATTAGGCTAGTGTCATATGTTACGCTATGTGGTCGCTAAATAATATAGCCCATGCGATGAACCTGCACATCCCACGCAGTAGAGAAGAGACAGCCGCCGCTTCTTTGGCTCAAAAACAACAATCTTTGGTATAGCAACTAAATATATCATATATAAATTCTTTACGCGAAAGCGTCCGTTACTCATATTTCTTGTGCCTCAGTTGAATTAATCTCATATTCGTATTATTATAAAATAAGCACCCAGCATTAATGACAGTTTAAACATCATACACTCTAAGTCGTCTTCAACCTATTGCAGTCCACTGATGGACGTAGGCCTCCCCCAGGGCACGCCACAAGGCTGCTGCCACATGGGGATTTTTGCCCATAGTCACCACGCTGGACAGGCGTGTTGGTGACCGCAGGCAGTGTGATTTTCGGACTATGTTGTCATGGGAGGTGCTGTTGCCGGCCTCCCGGAAACCCTTGATCGCCTCGGTCGATACCCACGGGCAGACATGGGGTGGTACAAACTCTACTCTGCCGGCATCACGCGGCTCCTTTTAGTATTTACTTAAAAATCTGTTCTTGTCAAATTTTGTATACACTATTTTCTATGCGACATAAGCTATGTCTAGAATTTCTTGTACTTGACTTCTAAATATTATAGCAAAAACTAGTCTAAAGTATTAGCTCGTAATGCAGCATGAACCTAACGCACTAGCTGTTAGTCGATATATCACACTATCTCGGATAGGTTGATTCATTAAAGTGATTCATTTTAATGCTAGTTGAAGTTATAAGGTAAAGTTAAGGTTTTGTGCACACTAGCGGAATTATCGCTGGGAATTATATCGAAATGATATGCTTTTTTTAATGAGATTTTGAAGATATTATTAAAATGAAAATAGCTTTTCCTCGCAACTTCATACGCTTATACTACCATACATTGTCAATGTTGCTGCTATAAAGAAGTGGAATTAAGTGAAATTAACTGTACGGGTAGATAGTTCCATGATTCTTTGGAAAGTGGTTGACTTTTTACTGTTTCAATATATCTATTTATTATACATAGGCAGACTGATTATTTTAATTATTTAACCTAGATGATTTCTCAGTCTTTAAGTTCAAATACAGGATGTTTTTTCGTTGCCACCCTTAACGAAGGGTACGTACTCTATACACCAAATAAAGTAAGTTTATGCCAAAAAAAACGCTGGGAAACAAAGCAATTTTTTTATTTTTTTTATTTCTTGATCGGGCGAAATTTATAGTTCATGCTAGTTTTACGAGTATCATAGACAGATATTAATTATTTCTCGTGAAAAAATCTTGTTACGCGCGTCTATACAGGGTGTTTTTTTGTGGCCACCTTTAACGAAGGGTACGTATTCTATACATGAAATAAAGTAAGTTTATGCCAAAAAAAATGCTGGGAATTTTTTATTTTTTTTTTTAAATTAAATTCCTTGATCGTGCGAAATTTATAGTGTCTAGTGTTTATGTTAGTTTTTTTATAGACAGATATTAATTATTTTTCGTGAAAAAATCCTGCTACGCGCGTCTATGTGCATTTATGCAGAAAAACGCAGTCCATTTACTCAACTTTGGACCCTAATATTTTGGAAACCAGACACTTCCCAGGTATTCTTCCACGGAGAAAAATGATCGTGATGATGAGGAGATTCCGTAGTTTTCGGGAACGTTGACGACCAAAAATCATCCTGTATGTATTTATGCAGAAAAACGCAGTCTATTTACTCAACTTTGGACCCTAATATTTCGGAAACCAGACACTTCCCAGGTTTGCTTCCATGGAGAAAAATTATCGTGATGATGAGGAGATTCCGAAATTTTCGGGAACGTTGACGACCAAAAATCAGACTGTATAATTATCTAAAAAATGCTGAAAAAATTGATCAAATGCCATGAACCTAAACCATCATACTATCGTATTTATATCATGTATTAGATGACAAAAGTTTTTAACGTACCTAACTTATATTGCGTTACGTCTTCTCCTTTTTATGACTAGGAATTTCGTGTTTAGTGCTCATAACTAGCGAGCATATATGAGAAGTTTTATTACTGTCGCGGGGCGAAAGAAGTGTCTCACGATCGTGTCAAGTGTCTTGAGACTGCTTGCTCTATGGAAATGCATGATGTACCTATACTCTAACTTGAAATGAGATCACGTGAGAATATTAGTAGGTATATTACTGTCTTTGTAATGCAGTGATTCATAGGCATATATGTCTATGTTCTTTGAGGAGGGTAATGGACGTATTTCTCAAAAATTTATGGTAATGGCAAAAACGGGAATTATTTACGCGGAGGAAGTCGTGGATGGCTGCTAGTAAGTAAGGATTTGCACAAAGTTTAAATTGACTTTTTTATTTACCTGATTTACTACTACATACGATATCAATCTATGAATAAGCACCAACAATCCAACCTTATGATTTGTCGTTATTAACTTATTTTTTTCACAGGCAGAGTATATAGGTATAGGCTTTTGACTTGCAGGATCAATGAAAAAAAATATAAGATACCAAATATACAGATAAAAGAGAAACAAAAATTTATTGAAAACCAGTGTGGACAGCGCCTAACTTTGAATGAGTGAGTGAATGATTACAACTTTGGCATAATTTACAGCAGTTATTTGACAAAATGAACCATTAGTTGTTACGAAACGGTTTTTGTAAACACGCGTCTTTTTGAATATGTTTATAAGAGAATGTTCTAATTTTCTAGTTAAAACGACTTGGCGACGTGAGGATGAAAGCGTGACGATATATTTTATTTTTAAATGAAATGTTTAAAATGTGTAATTTTTTGAAGAAATATCTTCGTTTTTTGGAAGGAGTGGATTGGCTTTGAAACATCATTATCATATCTTTATTTTTATTAATTTAGACATAGCTGGACTAATGGAATTTAGTCTAAGTTGGCAGTTGTTTAAGATGTCTGCAAATTTGTGTGACCTTGAAAACCTTTAGAATGCACGACATGTCAATATAATAATTGTTAATAAATTTTTTTTTATTAAACTCTGTGTTCATACAGATTTATTTAATCATTTATATAATTAACATTTTCATTTCATCAACCTATTGCAGTCCACTGCTGGACGTAGGGCTTTCCTAGGGCACGTCACAAGACTAGATCTCCTGGTTTTACCGCCCGCCCTCTGCAAGTCATCGGTTCATCTGGCCGGAGGGCGTCCAACGCTATAAATACATATAGGTAAATATATATTTATATAAGTAATAAATTATTTGAAAAAATTAGAACTCACAAAAATAGTATACTTTTATACTGAATAAGAACAGCAACGCTTCATAAAAAATTTAGCAGTAGCTTCGAGTACAAAGCCAAACGCAATGTTCTACAGTGTTATTTTATTTCCTGTAAAACAAGACTCTTATTTGGAGAGGTTGCGTATTTACGAAGTGTGAGAGAATTCAAAATTTTATGTAGATAGGTAGGTGTTATACAGGGTGTTTGTGACAGCCAGGCAAATATTGATATCATGACTTCAGACCATGATTCTGAGGCGGAAAACACTGAAAATTTTCGCAGGAAAAATTCCGATTTTTTCAGTCATTTTTTTTATATTTTCAAGAAAAAAAATGTTTAGT
Organism: Carposina sasakii; assembly: GCA_014607495.2. Classification (NCBI taxonomy): domain Eukaryota; kingdom Metazoa; phylum Arthropoda; class Insecta; order Lepidoptera; family Carposinidae; genus Carposina; species Carposina sasakii. Next base: position 11,598,878 of record CP053161.1, read on the forward strand.
TCGTTTAATTAGCCCTTAAACAATAACATAAAAATAAAATTTAAACCAAAAAATAAATTTAAAAAAAAAGTTGCCCACAAAAAATATCAAACAACTGATCAACCTTAATGGAGAGTCACAATTGATCCGAAAAACAGAAACGGATCACACAATAACTAATAAGCCCATTTAATAAGTCACAGGATCGCCCGATACTATAGGTATTAGCGCGGAGAGCAAAGATTACTGAAAATCATATCAAAAATACATTTCCTGCGAGTAATAACACTGTCGTATAACTCAACAGAATGGTACTTGTTCAGCATCTCAGTATTTGCATGGTTGTCACCTACACCCTATATGTACATGATATCTATCGGGATGAAAGATGAAATCTATTTTTCAAATGAAAATACATGCAGCATACATTTTGCACATTAACACGCCTGTTTTCCCAAAATGGGGTAAAATCGTTAATAGGATCATACAGCCACGTTTACTTATAGTGCAGCGAAGTTACATGGAAAAGATCAGTAACAAGTTGCTAGTTCATCGCCTAAGGCGCGGTAAAATTCTTTAGTCAACTCTTACGGCATATCCAGAAGAAAATACAGTTAATTGATTCTAGTGAAGCCTTGCATCAACTCAAGATAACTTAAAATAATTCAATAAATTTTGCATATCTACGTAATTCTATGCTTTAACACTAACTTACCGATAGTATGTTGTTTGTAATACGTCATTTCTCACACCAACTATGCGATGATACGAAACTGCCCCTTGCCAACTAAACTGTGTTAGTTTAGCTTAACTAAATAAATAAATAATAATAAATAAATATTCACACACTACACAACACATTGACCTAGTCCCACACTAAGATCCCTAAGGTCT